>JAOPHQ010003705.1:0-339014 GCA_030340625.1 Merluccius polli | reverse complement strand
AAAGGCCTTGTTTGATGGCTATAGACTGTTAGTAGTGCGCCACATGGCCTGCTGGCACCCAGCCAAACGCACCGGGTCTGCATTGACTCTGATAAGAGGAGGTGTAGATGGTGAAAGGTGGTGGCTGGATGGGTGGGTTGGCTTCCAGCGGATGGAGGGGTTAACAAACTAACTGGGCCAGGGGAGGAAAGCAATAGTTTACTTTTTGTTTGTTTTTTTGTTTTTTTTTCTAAAGGGAAGTTCACACAGGGCCCAGCAATGATGCGGCGATGGTGTATTTAGGAAGTAAATCTGAAAGGTTTACACTGCTCTAATGAGGTATGACGAGCAGCAGGAAGAACCACCTCAAGGGAGGGGAAAATAAAATGGATAAATAAATGCAATGAGGTTGCATTGTACCCCCTTCCCCTCCTTTCAGTGGAAGTATATATATAGGAGCTGTGTATGAAATGCAGAGGGCTACCTGACCAGGTAGATGTGAAACCCGTTTTGGGGCTAGACTGTAAAGTGTCTATTCGTCCTGCCACCCTGACATGATCCCCTGTATGACTGTAGGAGAGGCCACAAGTCTTTTTTTTTTTCCTTTTTCTTTCCAAGGCCGTTTTTCCAAAGAAGGCAGAGATGGGGGGGAGGGGGGGGGGGGGGGGGGAGATGTTTTTCCTAGATATGGTTTTAGGAAATGAACACAATAGAAATTAAAAACAAATGATACTAGAATTGTCTGTAATTTTTCCATTTTGTACTTCTCCTTTAATTCCTAGCTACACAGCCATTTTACAACACAGACCTTGTGCTGGAATAAAACATCAAAACGATCTTAATCGTCCATCTTTGTTTTTGTGTGTGTGTGTGTGTGTGTCCCAACTTCCCACGTTTCAGGTACAATATAACCAACACTGGGGCTGTGTGACATTTAGTAGACTCATTTCAAACGACTTATAGGCGAGGCAAAGAAAAATCAAAGGCTAAATTAAACATTTTGAGCAACTACAAAAATGTTGTGCTGCTTGGCCAAGTTTCTAAAACAAAACTAGGCCTAGCATCGTGGTTCCTGTGCCTCGACAGTTACAACATCCTCATGTACCATTAACTGCGGTGCGTTTCCCAGAACCTGTCTCCAGGTAACTGAAACTTGTGTTTACTCTGGTGTGCTCTGTGGCTGTTGTTTAAACTGGGGGGGTTATCTTTCACTAACCGCCAGCTTACCTTACGCCGCTCTGATTTCACCCAGTGAAACTGGAATCCGGTTGGCATGAACCGCTCAATGTATCACCTCTCTGTCTCTCTCTGTCTGTCTGTCTCTCTCATACATTCCATGCAGCGCAGAATACATTGCTATTTTGTGTAATACAGTGGCGTCTGTGTGTATGTATGGGTCCATATATATGTATTAAAACTGCTAAAAGCAAAAAGTGACGTTGGCTTGTCACATATCACACTAACTGGTTGAGGGGGGAGCTGCTGCGACTGGGCTACCTGTGATGTTTATATCGCAGCACACACACACACACCCATGGAGTCATACGTTGGTGCCTAGTTGTTCACATGGAGGGGGGGGGGGGGGGGGCAGGATGTAAAGGCACCTCTTGAAATGAGGAGAAACATGAGAAATATTTGTGGTAACTCATAAATAATGCTAATTATGAGGGGGGTCAACAAAGATGAAAGTAGACCAGACCAGAATGTGTTCATGAAAGTATATGAATGTGCCTAACATCTGTCCTTTCGAAGTTGCTTTAAAAAGCCTAGATTACAAAATGGAAAGTATAGGTAGACGTGCTGCTGAATGATGTGTTGATCAAATAAATAGGCCTAGAGAATTCCTTAGTTTTTGGTTTGTTTCTCTGTCTCCCATGGCTTTTCACAAGTAGAAACAACCAAAAAAACGTTGACCTTTGCAGCACATTGGTAGCCTGCTATTTAATTTCCCCAGCTCTGCCCCGGGATGTCTACAGTTGTAAGCCATTGAGACTGTGGCGCTGGGCCTCCCGCGGTGATGGAGGCTCCCATGTGGAGAGCCTCTCATCATGGTGGCGGTCAGCCTCTCATTATGGTGGCGGTAAGCTTCTCATGGTGGCGGTCAGCAGCGACCACAATGACTCCTCCATGAAAGGAGAAACCGTGCTCAACACCTTTACATTTACACCTTTTTATATATATATATATATATATATATATATATATATATATATATATATATATATATATATATAGCTTAATTCTTGATCACACTAATTTGAGGTGAAATGATAAAGGTGAATAACTTTGATTTGCATAAACTAACTTGATGCAGCGACGCTGCATGAAAATAGTCTAGATATCAAAAACGAGAAAAAGCTTTTTATTGTTCTCGTCCTAATGGGTTTTGTTTCTTTTCTTTTTTTTTAAACAATGATGTAGCCTCAACAACAATGATGTAATTCACTGACCGTGGTCAATTAAATGTGTGCATGTTAATGCTGCCACCTGGTGGCGAGAGATAACTTTCGTGAAATCCCCGCTCAACTCTCGCGGGTTCAGACGCGTCACTTCCTAGCAACTGCGTGGTTGGAGTGGCCAATCAGCATTCAGCGTATCTCGAGAAAGAGCCAATGAGCTGCGAGAGTTTAGGCACCGGTTTAAAACGAGCGTTTGTTTGGCTGACACGCTCCCATGCCGACCTATGTGCGACTAACTTCTCATAATCTAAACAACAAGTGAGTCCAAGTAACTCACTGGACCGCAGACAACCACAGCGACACGTAAGGTGTTTTCTGATATTATTATATTAGACGAAAATGAAGCTCACGGTGACTAAATAGCCTTTCTTAATTTGCAATCGGTTGATAAACAGTCAGCATGCCTTCTCGTGTTGAGGACTACGAAGTATTGTACACCATAGGATCCGGCTCGTATGGCAAATGTCAAAAAATACGAAGAAAGTCTGACGAAAAGGTAAGTTACCAATGTTTACACATTTTCTGTAACGACCTACGTAATATCCGTTTATATACATTTCAACATGGCTGCTATCCGCAACATGTATGTGCGCGCGCCGGTCGACGCAGCCAGTGACGTGTGTGTGTGTGTGTGTGTGTGTGTGTGTGTGTGTGTGTGTGTGTGTGTGTGTGTGTGTGTGTGTGTGTGTGTGTGTGTGTGTGTGTGTGTGTGTGTGTGTGTGTGTGTGTGTGTGTGTGTGTGTGTGTGTGTGTGTGTGTGTGTGTGTGTGTGTGTGTGTGTGTGTGCGTGCGCGCGCAGCTCCTTGTGTGGAAGGAGCTGGACTACGGAACCATGGGCGAGACCGAGAAGCAGATGCTGGTCTCGGAGGTGAACCTCCTGCGGGAGCTGAAGCACCCCAACATAGTGCGCTACTACGACCGCATCATCGACCGGACCAACACCACGCTGTACATCGTCATGGAGTACTGTGAAGGTGGAGACCTCTCCAGCCTGGTGGCCAGGTGCATCAAAGAGAGGTGAGGGGGGGGGGGGGGGGCGTTGTGATTGATGGTGTTTTCATCAGGTATGTATACACCTTGCATGCACTCGAGGTTCATCATGTCTTACTTGGTTAAAATAAAAAGTGGTACAATTGAATGGTCCTTAAAACACTACTCCACTCTTCTATCTATATTGTAGTATGCCACTTAGGATTGTATTTTCTAACTCATATTTCATGTTCCATATTTGGTATCGCATCCCCTAACAATTTTTAACTTTAATCGCATGCATGTGAGTTCAGACGCTATCTGGAGGAGCAGTTTGTCCTGCGAGTCATGGCCCAGCTCATGTTGGCCCTGAAGGAGTGCCACCGGCGCAGCGACGGGGGCGCCACTGTGCTGCACCGGGACCTGAAGCCCGCCAACATCTTCCTGGACGTCAAGCAGAACGTCAAGCTGGGAGACTTTGGCCTGGCCAGGATCCTGAACCACGACACCAGCTTCGCGAAGACCTTTGTCGGCACGCCTTACTACATGTCTCCAGTGAGTGACCCGTCTGTCCCAGAATGCTGTAGAGAAATTAAATTGGGAGAGTGTGGTGTTGCAACCTCTGAGCAGGGAACTGGCCGATCTTGTCCAGCACTCACCCAGCAGGAATGTCTTTGCCGTATAAAAGCTTGAAAGTTGAGTTGAGACAATATCTTATTGGCAACGAGAGAAACAAAGGGCATTGTATCAGATGTTATTCTTGTGTAGCCTAGATGGGTACACATCTACCAAACTGCAACACGCCAGCAATGGTTCACTCATTAGGGATTCTTGTTAATATCAGGCTTCAAATTAAAACAATGCTGTTAGTTCTACAAATGATGGTGATCCCAAAGTTAAAAGGCCAAATGTGTCAAAACAACTTGCTGATAACGTCAATGTTCAGCCACATGCTTGTGGAAGGTGTGGCAGAAAGAATGGTAAAGTGTTTTATTTTTCTTCGAATGTAACACCCAGTGAAAGCTGAAACTCTTCATGTCCCTTTTTCTTTTCGACAAGGTACAACATTGTTTTTAATATTGGCCAATTAACACATGAATACTCCCATCTACTCTTCGTTTGAACACACTCTTTTTTGTTTGTTCTGTTAACCCAGTTTCAAGCATCTTCCATACTCCAACTATTTCACAGGAATACATGGACACCAGTCCATGAGAATGTTTTTTGTTCCTTGTCTTCCATGTCCATTTTAGGACTGGAGAAATTGTCAGTATTTTTCGAAACCTTCAGGTACGAATCACTGTTATTTGCTTTTCAGGAACAAATCAACCGGATGTCGTACAACGAGAAGTCCGACATTTGGTCGCTGGGTTGTTTGCTGTATGAACTCTGCGCTCTGTCGTAAGTTTTCCTCGCTCTTGTATTGTTCTCTGGGTATCAGGAATGTAGCCCTTTCGGATATGATGTGGGTTGAGACATTGGTATATAACTTGTGTCTTTTGGCCCCTTTTAGACCTCCTTTCACTGCTTACAACCAGAAGGAGCTGGCAGAGAAAATTCGCAAGGGCCGGTTCACAAGGATCCCCTACCGATACTCTGATGAGCTGAACACACTGCTCTCTCGAATGCTCCATTTAAAGGTTTGCTGTTTGTTTGAAGGGGGTACATGGGGACAGCACCAAGACCATGTTTTCATGCCAGTGCAGTTTCCCTAAAGGTTTTTTCCAGCAGCGGTGCTAAGGTGTGTGTGAGGTGCACTATGCTGATGTGCGCGTGCACGGTGCTGATGTGTGCGCATGCACGGTGCTGATGTGCGTGGGCGCAGAGAGGTTTTAGTGTGACCAGTGATTCCAGTAGGGCTCTGATGCTGCATTCCAGTAGAAATGGTATAACAACAAATGGAATTAATGCCCGAATACAGTTTTCAGTCTGCAATTTGTAGCCATCCCACCATCTGGGTTTCATAGTACTGTTGCTTCTCTGCCACACCCCAATATGTACTTTCTATTATTAAGGCCCTTGTCTTTTTATCATGATGCCTCCTACATTTAGTCTGATTAAGCAGTATTACCCTTGAGTGTAATATTGCAATTATACCAATGAAATATATAATCAAAATGTATTCATATTGTGGGGCAATTTGCTCTCAAAATAAAAAAAAAGTTCTAGTTAGACACACCTGTGGACTCGTACGTAATGAAACCTAGTTTACTACTCCAGCAAGTAGGCAGACCCTTAATAACGACCTAGCAACCGAGAAGCTTTCTAGTCCCTGTTGAGTCAGCCAGCCTGTTTTGCTCTTGCTTTACTCCTATAGTGTTAGTTACAATGTTGCCATGGAAATATGTATAGTTCTATCAATGGCAGAGTAAAATTTCTAATGATGAGTCAGCACGGTTAGGTGTGCTGTCGTGCTGATTTAAGCACGGTCTAAATGTCAAGTTGACCAATCAGATTGCTTGGTCGGAACTACCTGTTGTATAATAGACAATCATGAGCTAATGCCACCTACAGTATCATGCATTTTATTCTTCTATAGCAGAACACTATTTTGCTGTTAGTATTTTTCCGCAGTAGGGGCCACCTATGATGTAAGTCTTTAAAGAAAGCAAATGGCATTTGGGGCGCCCAACATAATCTTTTATTTTTTGTTCATGTCTGATTGCAGTGGCCCTAGTAATCCAGTGGTGGCACTGCGCCACCACTGGATGCATGTAGGGGAAACACCGCAATGCATAATGCAGTCCGAAAACATGGAGGTACAGTCCATGGCCAAGTAGCATCAG
The DNA here is from genome assembly GCA_030340625.1 of Merluccius polli. Taxonomy (NCBI): domain Eukaryota; kingdom Metazoa; phylum Chordata; class Actinopteri; order Gadiformes; family Merlucciidae; genus Merluccius; species Merluccius polli. The sequence continues at coordinate 332,821 of JAOPHQ010003705.1, read as the reverse complement.
ATGCATTACTGACCAGACTAGTCGTGAAAACCATTAGTCTGGGATGAATAAAAGTACCCATCTAATGGAACGATTGACATGCTCTCCCGCCACTCCCATGAGGGAACATTCACTTTGTCAGCAACTTGACTTGTGGACTGCATTTGGCCGCTTGGGTTCATTGGTGTGTTGCTGTGCGCTGCCAGGACTACCTGAGGCCCTCTGTGGAGTCCATACTCCAGAGCAGCCTGCTGGCCGAGACGGTGGCGGAGGAGCAGCAGAAGGCGCAGGCACGTCTCCGCAGGAAGTCGATGGGTTGTGTGGCCACTGCTCACCGGGCTGGCGAGCCGGAGCCGGCCACAGAGGTCCGGCTCAAGGAGCAGGTCTTACGAGACAGAGAGAAGACACTCAAGGAACGAGAGGAGAGGCTGGAGCGTGAGTTGTCTTTTGAGTTGCGAGTGTGTGTCAAATGTCTGGTTGTCCCAGCATAACAGCCATCCTACCAGTCCAGCGTTGGCGAACCACTGTGCAACAAATCCTGCCATTTTGTGGCATTCCCAAGATGGTGGTTGTGGCAGGATGATGTGGCAGGATTTGTTTGCAGCTTTGGTCCAGGCTTGAGCGTCACACCCAAAATGAATTGTATTAAATGGCTGTTAATTACTGCTACCTCCTTTTGTCAAGTATTTTGGGGGCTTCTCTTGTCTTGTTTCTTTAATGGCAGAGCGAGAGCAGGAGCTGTGTGTCCGTGAACGACTGTCTGATGAGAAGCTTGCGAGGTAAATAAAACGTCTTCCACAGTTCTTAAAGGCTGCGCTTATCTGTCACGTCTAACCTAACATGACGCGTTGTTGATGCTTTCAGAGCGGAGAGTTTGCTGAAGAACTACAACCTCTTGAGGCAACCGACGGGCCTGGCAGGTCTCTACTCTAAAGATATAGGTACGAACATGGGACAACGAGCTCTGCAGCACCTGAACCTAGACAAGAATTAAGCCAGCGTTTTGTCCATTAATTATACCTGTGGTTGGGGGCGGGGGGGTTTACATGTTGTCATGTTGTTTTTTAAATACTTTTTAACCATGTAAATAAAGTTTTTATTTTGTAAATACATTCGTTTGAGCCAAACTTTGGGTGGGAGCGAATTAAAGAAATCCTTCCCATCGTGGTGGTGGTGCTGCTGGTGGTGGCTACCTAATGTGTCAAGCTGAGTCTTCTGAAGACTTTGGCTCAGCTCGTTTGTATACAGTTCAACACAAGCCGCTTCACAAGTAACTCCTCTACTGTCTCGGTCCTAGATCTGGACGAGGACTGCTCCCCTGGAAAGAGAAAGGTCCACTTTGCCAGGGACAGTAAGGAGAACCATAGGCCCGCCAGCCGAGACTCCATGAGCTCCCAGGAGCTGATCCTGAAGAAGAGGCTGCAGGCAGCCAACTCTCGGGCCCAGGCCCTGGGGGAGATGGAGAGGGCCTACCCAAAAAGCAGACAGTTCCAGGGTATCCGCTAAAAACAAGGGCGCCACCACGTCAAAGGAAAAAAACTAATGTGAAGACTATTGAATCAAATCATAGGGCCCTCTGTTACCATTGCTTGAGGGGGGGACTTGTTTGAGCTTAATTTATTTGTATGATAGGACCTTGTTGGAGTAGTTGTTGAAGATGATTTATAGTGCTCTACCCAAAAGACTCACATTTCATTGTTGGGTGCCTTCTTTTTTTTGTGTGCGTTTTTGTTTTTTTCCCTCCAATGCTGTCTGTGGATGACGTTTTGTCAATATTGGTTCTGTAAAGAGTTATTTAGGGTGTATTTTGTATTGTATTCATAGCGTGTCTGTGTAGATTAAAGGCAGCTAGAATATTTCACACTTGTTTGCATTCAAAAAAAGATAAAGCCTTTCCTTTGTGAACGGTGACGTGGTCTGCCAGCATGGACCGAACCAAATTAATTGGGGTCGTGCCCCAAAGAATGTAAGCAGTGATTCGCCAATTCTAGGTCTTGTTCCTAATTATGTAATATAAGGACAACAGTATTACACCCCTAAGTCCCAAGTAATGCAATATGCAGCCTAACATTGTAATCCACTCTGATAGTTGTCTAAATACAGCACAACCCTCATCCACCATAGGGGGGCAACAATTAGCCCACCGTCACCTAATCTCTTACTGACACTCCGCCTCCATGCTTTCTATCGTAGGCAGATATCCCATTCATGACGTCAAAGTAAAGTAGGCTACTTGCATCCGATAATGTAAAGAATGGTAAGAGGATTTGTAGCAATCACATCTATTTCAATCATTGGTTTACAACAAAAGCATCGCAGGCATCACTGATTGATACATCCTTATATCCAAGTTAGCAATCAGGTGTGTGTGTATATGCAACAGAAATATACATTTAACACTGGAGGCCTACTTCTACATACAGTATATTGTCCTTTTAATACGATTTGATAGTTTTAAATAATAATAATAAATAATACGATTTACAGGCGTTTCGACTCTGAACCGCACGTGTTTTAATTCAAATTATAATGTAGGGCTACACTTCATTAGCCTACTTAAGTACTGTTTAATGCAAAGTCAAACGCTATGTTGTAACGGCAAACATCGACCGCTATTGAATGTTAATGTGGAGTTTGTTATACAACGGATGTACTCAGAAATGATAATCGCAAAAAAAAAAGCTGGCTGGAAATAACCATCGCATGTGGGCCCCGTGATCTGGGTCGCCTTCCCGTTACATGCGTTGCGTGCATCGGCGCATAGCAACCCCGTCGTCCGGGCCGCTGGCCCCGCCCACCGCGAGCGAGCGACGGCCAATCGGCTTCGAGGTGGGCGTGTCCGCGCGGCGCTGCCCCGTTCCGTGTGGAAAAGTTTACCGGCTCGGGTGCAAAGTTTCAGCCGTCTGCAAACGGGAGACCAGCGGCCAAGGGATCTGGACCTGTACTGGTACTGGTACTGGTGCTGCTGGCGGGTCCGCTCCGGTCGTGGGTTCGCTGTCTACTAGGGTCCCTGTATTCACCCGTGGACAAATGAACGCGTGTTTGTTTGACAGACTAGCCGGAGGACGCCGCTATGTTGGGCGATGCTAGCGTAACAATACGGTGTAGCAGCAGCAGCAGCAGCAGCGGTTGGTATTGTCTCAGCTAGCCTGTTAGCCGCGTTAGCTCCAACAGACAGCTAGCTAGCCGTTGGAACCAGTATCTCAACGGTTCCAGCTCGAATTACGGGTAGACAAAAAAACAAACAAACCTGTATTTATAACGCTTTTTAAAAAATAAATAAATAATATCCGAGTGCTAAACATGGCGTGCGAGCCGAACCGCGTCCGGCTGCTGTGCATGCTCTCGCTGACGTTCGGGTTTTTCGTGGTGGAGGTGGTGGTGAGCCGCATCACGTCGTCCCTGGCGATGCTGTCCGACTCCTTCCACATGCTGTCGGACGTGATCGCCCTGCTGGTGGCCCTGGTGGCGGTGCGCTTCGCCGAGAAGACGCAGGCCACCAACAAGAACACGTTCGGCTGGATCCGCGCCGAGGTGATGGGCGCCCTGGTGAACGCCGTGTTCCTCACGGCGCTGTGCTTCACCATCGTGCTGGAGGCGGTGGAGCGCTTCACCGAGCCCAACGAGATAGACAGCCCCTACGTGGTGATCGGCGTGGGCGCCGCCGGCCTCCTGGTCAACCTGCTGGGGCTCTGCCTCTTCCACGGACACGCAGGTGGAGGAGGTGGACATGGACACTCGCATGGAGTTGGAGGAGGACACTCCCATGGCAAGAGGAACAAGGGGAACGGCTGCAAGTCCGAGAAGCCCAACGGCTCGTCCGAGACCAACACCCTGGTGGTGGTGGACCACAACAGTCCGAACGGTGTGAACGCGGAGGGTCGTGGATATGGTGAGTCCTCCCATGAGGGGGTTTAGGTTATGGAGACCTTTTTGTAGTGCGAGGCCAACATGGTAGGCCCTGCTCTTTGGCACACAAGACAGGAGGGTTTAGGTGTGTGTAGGTGTGTAGGTGTGTGTGTGTGGGTGTGGGTGTGTGTGTGTGTGTGTGTGTGTGGCGATTTGTGCTCGAGTTACAGTTTCAAAACCATAACTTTCAGCGTCCAAACAAACGGCGTTGTGTCAAGCAGTTATGGCTTCATTGTCTAATGGCATGGCCCTCTGTTAAACTGACAATGGGTCTTGTAGGATAGTTGTGTTGGGTATATAGTTTAGGTTGTATGTCACAGTGGTTAAAAGGAAGGACAATATCAACCCTAATGGTTAAAGCACAATCCAATGTTTTTTTTGTTGAGGACAACACAGACATTATTGTGAGCAGGAGAACATCATTGTTGCTTTTGATAGTTCACAAAATGGAGGAGCAGAATAATGCTGTGAACTACTGTTAAATCATCGTTCAGGTGTATATGATGATGTCTTTGTATTGCAATGAAACTCCAGAACTGTTGGCAGTTATCAGCGTATTATTTGTACAGCATTGATATAACCTTATTAATTGTTAATACAGTTGTTTTTATTAAGACAGGAAGAGTAAATATGATCAGCTGCCTAATCATATTTTATTACCAGTTGAACTTGTGCTCCCAGCGTAAATATAATCTTATGAGAATGGTCTCAATAACACAACATGCTCCAGTATAATGCTGCAATTAAAACTATGCAATGCCTGCAAAGAACATGTTCAGTTGGTTAATACAATGAACCTAACTAACTCCATTTGTTTTTCCCCCATAGACTTCAGCAAAGACAGCACCGAGCTGCAGACCAACGGCAGCCAGCTCTACGAGGACATGGACAACTCCGCCGCGCAGCTCAACATGCGTGGCGTCTTCCTCCACGTGCTGGGCGACGCCCTGGGGTCGGTCATCGTGGTGGTCAATGCTCTCATCTTCACCTTCGTGTGGCAGCCCTGCCTGCCCCAAGAGACCTGCTTCAACCCGTGCATCAACAGCCACAGCACGGACCACCAGCACGTCAATCAGACGCTGGTGGACCTGCAGGACGTCGACACGTACCGGATGGCCGGCCCCTGCTGGGTGCTGTACATGGACCCCACCCTGTGCATCATCATGGTGGGCATCCTGCTGTATACCACCTACCCCCTGCTGAAGGAGTCGGCGCTCATCCTGCTGCAGACGGTGCCCAAGCAGATCGACATGCACCGGCTCAACGAGAATCTACTGAGCCTGGACGGCGTGCTGGCCATCCACGAGCTGCACATCTGGCAGCTGGCCGGCAGCCGCATCATCGCCACGGCCCACATCAAGTGTCACGACCCCACAGCGTACATGGACGTGGCAAAGCGCATCAAGGACTTCTTCCATGATGAGGGCATCCACGCCACCACCGTCCAGCCTGAGTTCGTCACCTTCAGCTCGGACTCGCGCGACTCCCTGTGCGAGCTCTCCTGCCGGACTCAGTGCGCCCCCAAGCTGTGCTGCGGCGCCGCCGACAAGCCAGCGGCCGAGAAGAAGGCGTCGGCGGAGGCCGACGAGGGCCTCCGGGAGGCCAGCCCCGCCACCCTGGAGGTCATCAGCGAGAACCCGGAGCAGGCGGCCGCCCTCCCGCTAGTCGTCCAGCCGGAGTCCGCCGTCACCCGAGAGGTGGAGTCGTCTCTGTGAGACGGCGGTCAGAAATCCAACGCAGAGGAGCGTCCGGTAAAGGAAAACCTTCTGCGGTGTAAAAAAAAAAAGAGTTGTCAGGCGGGTTGCCTGCCAGTTGCCCACTAGTTTTATTTTGTGTGTGTGCTGTTTTTCCAGTCTCCTTTTACCTGCAAGTAGAGTGGTATTAGGAGTCCGGATCACTGGCCTGACATGGAAGTCTATTTTCAATGTCTTCATTTATTCTTTAACCCCACTGCTGGACCCCCCCCTTCCTTCACCTGACCAACATCACCTCTCTCGTTCTCTCTCTCTCGTATTATGTGGGCTCAGCAGTCCAAGTGGTGATGCATGCGTGTGTCAGGCACTCCCCTGCCCTGTTGCCACCAGAGTGAGTATGGGGTGAAGTCTGCACGAAGTGCCAATGTCCTCTAATGCTCTCTCTACCAACACCGTGTCCTGGTGCATTATCTTGTTCCCATGGGGTTTGTTTTTTATTGTCCTTGGTGCCAAAGCTATTCACTGCAAGCATCGAAGGGATGGAGCCAATGTCCCTGTACAGAGAGGGTTAAAATGACAAAAGAGAAAACAAACACTACTAATGCAAGACTAAATCAGTCGTTCTTCGTCTCGCTCCCTTTGGTTCACGGACAGTTTGGTTCGAGGAGCTGTAATTCCTAATTTTCTTTCCACGTAGGCTTGAAACAACTCGGCCGCGGGCCCCAAACGGAAGCATATTGTATTGCTTAATAATTTATCTATAAGTTATAAGTAATGATCTAATCTCCATTTGATAGTATTTACTTTGGGAAGAGAATACTAAGCAAATCATTTCCTTTTTTTTGTGACGGACCACCTATGCTACAGTGAAACACTTTCAAATGTGATGTTTTTTAATGGTGATATTATTTTCTGACTGATGTTCTTGACTCATTTGGGAGTCCATGAGATGTTCGGTTTTCTCACATTGCCTTTTTAAAGCAAAGAGACTGGGAAGAGAGCACTGCATACAGTGCAGTGCACAGGGTACATGGCGGTGCCTCTTGCCAGGCAAACGACCAGAAGAAAAGCAAAGTATTCAAGGTTTGATACCTTGTTAGAGCCAGAGGAGTCCGTCACTGCTGGAAGCTTCCCTCAGTGTTGATTCTGTATTTTTATGTTCTTTTTTTTCACTTCCTCCTCCATAAATGTGTGGGGCGTGAAGGGACCTCCTCAAAATCCACAATGTGTATGTTTTTTTTCCTGAGGCTTTGTCTCAGGCGTTGCATGATTAGAGACTGATAAAAAAAAAAGACCTAAGAAAGTTGTCCCTAGGTGCTGCTTAACTAGGTTAACAATTAAGGTTTATGTTTGTTTAAAGTAGGCACCCCCATAGCATTACCTCTCAGGCTGTTTGTTGAGTTTGTGACTTGTGGCCTTTTGAATAGTAAATACTGCAGACGTTCCATGATAGTCATTTTATAATTTGAATCACCCTAGAGGGTGTTCATATGGTGAATGAGATGCATTTCATATTTCCACTCCGATAAATATGTATGCAAGTTAGGCATATAATGGGGAAATGTATTTTGATGCGTTCCTTCCTTTGTAATATTTGGTTAATATTATTGTGTCTTTTGAGACTTTGAGGTCTCTGTGCAAAATGGAAACATAAAAATCGTTGGGTTTTCTTTTTGGATATTTTAGATATGTCAGCTGGTGTGCTTTTGATAAATATATATACAATACCTGTTCAATGTGTCATTGTGTAATAAAGAAAATATGGTTGTTTGCTATAGCAGCTAAGTTTACATCTTGTGTTGTTGACTTATTCATGGAAAGGATTCGTGTGATAATGACATGGGGTTAAATCCAGCTCCCTCTGTACCATCCTAAGTTAATGATGATGTTTAATTCGTAATCAACCACCACCAAATGAAGAGACACAGGCTATATGTAAGCTAGCTTTTGGTTAAAAAAAAGACTATCCACCATGTGAGAACAAAAATAACAAAAATATAAAATAACTAAAATAACTGACAAAAAATAACTAAAATGCAAGACTCGTATCTCTTTTTTTTTCTCCCCTGAGATGATATTAGGGATATCAGTGTGGGACTGGGTGTCTGAGGCTGTACTGGCTGAATGTCGGCCCCCACTTCCGTGGCCCGGGGTTACTAATGCAAGGGGCCCCGCCGGAGGGCATTCCTCACTATGACCGGCGAGCGCCATAGCGAGCTCCTTTTTTAATTTTTTTTTTTTTTTACCCAGCATTCCTTAGCATAGCTTTCCCTGCTCCCTGTCCCCTCTCATTACCCACACAGACAGACAATATGGACAGAGGGCAGCCCATGCCAGGAGTTGCAGTGTGCACCTTTTAGCAGGGGGGGGGGGGGGGGGGGCTAACAATGGAGAGGTGTACAATATACCCAGGGCTGCTGTGGTACTCAAAAATACCCAACCACTTTGTTTATGCCGAGTGACTCATTGGTGTACGCCACAGCGTGACTTCGCTCGGCCCCACGCAAAACAAGCTTCCACTCCACATTCGGCGCCAGCGTGACCTTCTGACCCCAACGCTCTCTGAAACCCCCGTTGTGAGGGGAGGCGTTCAGACCACCACCACCTCCGCCACCCCCTGGACTATACTGGTTTGAGAGTCCGCTAGGAACAAATGGGCTGTGAGACGCATGGCGTGGCATCTTTAGCCCTTTCATGATCTCTCTCTCTCTCTCTCTCTCTCTCTCTTTTTTTTACATAATCCCGCCAGGGATTATATATAATTTAGTTTTTTTAAACTAAATTATGACCTGGAACATATGTTTTGTCCACAGCCCCTCTTCGCTACACTTCAACCATCTCCATTATCTTCTCTTATCACAAATGAATAGCCTCCTTGTTAACGAAAATGTGGAATTTATTATCGTCAGTAAAAAACTAGCCGGTAGTCTCTTAACGCACATGTTTGAAGAGACGAGCCGTGTCACAAGAAAACGTGACATGATATTCAGAGTGTACCTTGACTCCCTATAGTGTGACGTAGGAGGAACGTGACTTCATCCTTTGCATTGTGGGGAAATGTGAGAACAAGGTGTTTTATTTTTTTTTCATTGCATTGTCAAGTGACCATATAGGCCTACTTGACATTCCCGTCTTAGTTAACTTATTTTTATGTGGAAAATGAATGATATTTATTGAATTATATAATCTCTTACGATTGACCTCTAACCCCGGCTAAGTAGTTATTTTGGGTGCTCAGACTAGATACCGACCAGTAAGATCAAGCACAATACTTAACCCTAACGCTATCATTACAGTCAATACTGTTGCCCTTTTGCCCAGTCGGTAATCTTGCTTTGAATGTACTTATTTAACACTTGAACAACCTCAGTATATCAATATATATCAATATATATCTATATATCAATCAGCATTTCTTGGATGTTCAATCCAAGGTGTTTTTGGAATGCGTTAGCGAGCATTCAGCGCTGTGTGAGCCTGTGAAGTCAGCTGGTGACTGCAGAATACCATTGACATGAGGGATGTGCAGCACTCCTCTTTAGTGCATTGTTTGTGTTGAAGTCTGAATCATTCTGTTACGCATAGACCATAGTACAGTACACTATAGTCAGTAAAACATTAACCCTTTCTCCCATCAAGTCCTGAATGTGACAGGTTGTCTTCATTCCCAAAACCCTTTTTAAATCAGATTAAGCTATTCCATCCCATAGTCTATAGCCAATTAGCCATATAATGATTACATAATTACTTTTGATTTATTCTTCTCAGCTCTTGTCTGGCCAAATTCATAATAAAAAAATAATTGCTAGTGGATTTGTGAAAACTATAAAAGTACTAATAAATGTTTTATATTTTTAAACAACCTTTTCACTAGTAAGCTTCCTAACTGCTGACTGGCTATTTTCATGTTGACTTTTTGGTGCCACAGAAAAAGTGAAGTAAAACATTAAAGCTATAAGCAGCTTCCCCCCAGTTCACTGCCTTCTGCAACAGCTGGTGGACTCTGTACTACTGACAACCTATCAGCTCTATGCAGCTGAGCAGACACATTTTTACATATAAAAAGATTTTGTGAGGGCAGTAGATGTCCATTTCTGGGAGATGCTTGTGAATGGGATGATTTACGTGATACACATTGGACCACTGCAAATGAACAAGCATGTTACTCCATAAACATCACTATGAAAATCTATGAAAAAGTGAGTAGCATGTTATACATTTCAGGATACTTCAATAAACCTACTCTCCATGACACAATGACTTCGCAATCTTGGGATATGTGACATGGCAGTGTTAGAAAGACCAGACAGACTTAGATTAGCGTATCATTTTTAAAGGCAGTTTTACAGAGAAAAGAAGAGGACAGCCACCCCATTTACTGGGTTACTGCATAATGCTGAGGCCCTGCAAACCTTCAGACCACATGACTGTGCTGCACCCTGTAGGCTGAACACTGCCTCCATCTTGGAGATTAGGAAGGGTTGGAATGCTGTTAAACTGCCTGTGGACCCTTCGGCCCCATAGAAATACCAACAGAGACTAATTACGTTGGCATTGACTTACATTTTGTGTTTTTTTAGCTCTGTTTGTTGGGTATTTCAGGACAGGTAATTTACGTTTGTGTTAAACACAAGGATTAAGGATGTATACAATTTTAAAAAGTTAAGACAAGCTAAACAAAAAAGTATAATAGTATATACTCTGAGTGCAGAGGTAGTCTAGTAGTGGTAATGGATACATCTCAGAGATACATAGACAGAGAACCAGAGCTCTTCAGCTGTTTTCGCCATGTACTCCGAAGAGATGCATCCATCTGCAGGTGTTCATCAGCAAATATAATATATAATATTAGTTGACTGATATGTCAGTTGCCTGGCACAAATTTAAGACTGTGTAGCTTCATACCCGATTCTGACATCACAAATCTTAGACCGAGTGAAGGTAAGGGAGTTCAGTGGATAGTGGGGAGCAGGAGAAAGGGTTAATGTTTTACTGACTATAGTGTACTGTACCCCCCCCCCCCCACACACACACACACACACACATACAGACTTTGGTCAGCGAGTTGAGTTGGATCACAGAGCAATAATTGCTTCCTCTGATAATGCGACCATCAACAATACATGAAGAGTAACCCAACCTTATCTTCCCTCTCTATGCAAAGACATTTGCAACCTATACTTGTACTTAAATATCAAGTGGAATCGCACTACATATCGTATCAGCAAAAATCGCTGTAATATGATATTGCATCCAAGAAAACTATTTTGTTGATGTTGTAAGATTCGTTAAAGGCTCCCCTTACACTACAATACACACACGTGCGCGCGCAGCCGCGTGCACACACACACACACACACACACACACACACACACACAGCTTGTTGTCACGAGGAGAGCATGATGGTGAGGAAGTGTGAATGAGTGACTTTCTTCACAGCCTCTTAGCCTACAGGAAAGTGACGTTGATATTTATAAAACATTTCTACGTGGCAACAAAATATTTTTTCTTTACAAGATGTCAAATATGTATGACAATAACTGAGCATACTTTAGAACAATTTTAATAGTACAATATGATTGATTTAGAGATGACCAAATGTCAACACATTGGAAATATGCTGTTTTACGATTCCTTTCAATTTGAATGAAATCTCAGATCATTCATATTTAAAGCACATTAGGTAGCTAATCTCTGATAATCCTTCATGAGAATTTGTGTATTAACAACAATAAACGTATTAGGCTACCGATGGCTGACTTACCATCATAAGGTGAAATAAGGTTTTACACATTCAGTATTTAAGTATTTCCTTAACCGTTTTCTAGCTGTTTGTATCGATTGTTTTATTCAGTAGCCTACAATAAACCCCAGTCAGAACAACTTGTAAAACGCCAAACACAGCTGGAACGTACAATTATCCCAATGGTGTATGTTTTATTAATGTCAAACAGCTCTCCCTGTTCCCGCTGGGCTAGAAAGATGAAGGAAAAATGCTCCATATAGACAGATGAATGTAGCTAATAGCTTAACCAGACTGTATTCTTCAACCCTGATATAGACCCTGACATCGACTTGGACTTGCACAATATATATATAAATAAATAGAAAAAAACTATAAACTAGAAAAATATAGAAACAGGATGTTGACTCACTCTACTAAAGCAAAAATACATGTCATCGTGATACAGTGGAAAGATCAGGACTGATAAGACAGCAAACATTCTCCACTTTGGGATTTAACCAATGCAAGTTACAACAGACTCCATTTAGTTGTTTATGTGGGACCATCGATGGGGATTTGGGTATATAATATATATTTACTGTTTCAATATTTAGTTATTGAGTTATTTAGCACATGCCACTACTTTTTTAACTCAATTTCTGATGATAAATATATATCCATTTTAATGTTTTTCAACCTTTTATCTCTCTGACACTACTGGGTTCATTGATTGGTCGATTGGTTCAAATGTTTACACATTGGTGTTGACAAAGTGTCTGTTTTCAGGACAAGCATGTCAAAATGTCAAAAAAAAAAAAAGTCAAAGTGAAAGGGAGCGATACCTCGCCAGGGGGTCTACCGTTCCTTGTGTTGTGCCTGACCCTAGCAAGCAAACCCCAAACCAATGGAGGATTTACAGATGGTGGCTTTTTTTTTGGTTTTACCTATGAATGTGTAGGCCTTCCTCTTACTTTTGTGAGCGACGACACACTATCTCATCTCATTGGCTTTTCAGCCATCTGTCCTTGCAATGTGGCCAAGGTGACAGACAGAGTTCGGCCTCTGGGACTTTACACTGTTGAAATTTTAGCAGACTAACAGGTGGTGGCAATTTTATATTTAAAAAAATGATATGGATCATTGGATATCCAAAAATGGATATATATAATGTAAAGATCCATGTAAACCTAGAAGGGTTATGTCAGTCGGACACTGACCTATGTCAGTGTCTTTGTGTCACATATCACCAGCTAATACATTCATTCACTGACCTGAATGCTGGTCTGTTAAAATAAAACCTTGGACAAAGGCCTTTGAGAAAGGCAGCAAATCAGGGTGTTTTCTGTATTTTCTGTTCACTGCGATCATGTGAGTCTCCCTGAACTTCCTTCCCTGTTTGCACACAGGAAATGTCAACTATCAAGTTATTTGTAGCATAGTTTTGCTTTTTCTTAAAAGGAAAGAAAGACAGATCAATGAATATTTTACATATATAGGGCAAGTTTATTAAATACATTTTGGTTGGTCAATTTGCACATCTGTGTATTTTGGTTATAACATTCTATTTTCCTATTTAATAGATACATTGATCTCTCTCAAGCATTAATAGGTCTGTTTATGGGATGAACTAATTCTGCTGGCCTGTAATACATGTTGTATTTGACATGCTTCTTTCGTATTTGTTAGTTCTTCTGACCCCAGAAAAGCCTTTGACTGAGTCAGTGCATTGTGCTCAGTCTGGGCTCATCATGTGATGGCTGTGTGTGTGTGTGTGTGTGCGCGCCTGCGTCCGTGTGTGTGCATTTCTGTATGTGCACATCCAGTGGAGTGCTGTGTGCACCGAAGCAGACTCTGACAGATGAAGAACTTAAGGCCCCCCCTTTTTGTGCGCTGAACGGACACAATGGACAAACAACGCTCATATTCAGTCTATGGCATAGGCATAGCCCCCCCCAATAAAAGGGGATTATAAAGTTATTAATCTTGTTTGTGAAGTGGAATTGCCAAAAAGGACATCATTATTGTCTTGGCCATCATTTTTATTATCTCATAGCCTAATATTCTGCAAAGCAAACATCACCTCTACACGGCTGGAGATGGGAGTAGGTCCTCCAAAAAGCTTGGATAACCCAATCTGTTTCAATATTGATATTTGCTGAAAAGGTGCAGCATGTTGATTATTTGGTTATCCAGAAGTCCAGCTTTCATCACAGGAATGAGGAATTTCCCCCACCCTAATTCAGCCTCTCTCGAATTAAACAGGTTGTAGCCAAAGCCAAATGGTTTCTTTCTAGGGTACTGAGATATAAGGTGTTCTAAGGTTGCCAAGGTTTATTTATTCACCTTAGGTAAGATAGTTAGATAAACTATCTTTATATATATATATATATATATATATATATATATATATATATATATATATATATATATATATATATATATAGTTTATTTAGTTTACTGTAAATATTATATATATATATATATATATATATATATATATATATATATATATATATATATATATATATATATAATATTTACAGTGTTTAAAATCTGTTAACAATACCATTTGAATGAATAATACAAATACAAAATAAATAAAAAATACACCAATGCACCCCGCTAGTCCATCATGTCTTGCTGAGACCTTCATTAATTTGGATGCTCTAAAACACTGACCCTTCTTCTCACTTAGTCCTTCATCTGCTGTGGAATCCTCCTGATCCTGGAGAAGCTGGAGATCATCACCAGCCCTCACCTCTTCAAAATACTGAGTGAAGTGGCTCCACTCCTAGCAGAGCGAGGAATGCAGTGTGTGTGTGTGTGTGTGTGTGTGTGTGTGTGTGTGTGTGTGTGTGTGTGTGTGTGTGTGTGTGTGTGTGTGGTGTGACTGGCCTCTGGTGGTGGTATGTGTGTGTGTATGTGTGTGTGTGTGTGTGTGTGTAATATTGTGGTGTTGGTTATATGGTGTATAATATAACATGTGTGTTTGTGTGTGTGTGTGTGTGTGTGTGTGTGTGTGTGTGTGTGTGTGTTAGCCTCTCTGGAAGCCTTCCTGGTGTGCCTGAGGATGATGAAGGTGGACGAACAGGACCTCATCTATGTGATATACATCTATACTTAATATCGACAATATAACATATAATACATATCCTCCTCTCCTTCCATCTTCCTATAACCCCCCCCCCCCCTCTCTCGGTCTGTGTTAATACACATTGGACACATATGTTAATGTGTATTTAATATTGGACACATGTATTTAATATTGGCCCTGCACTAGTAGGCCTCCAATGATCCAAAATACATTCTAATTTGCTTGATCATTGCGCCACCTTGTGGCCGTATTGCCTCTCTGCAATCAGTGTTTAAATTCTAAATTCAGTGTTATATTAATTTCTTAAATGTACTATTTAGGCCTAACGCTGGCATCAAAGTTTTGAATGATCATTGAAAAACATAAGTAACATAAGAAACCCAATCAAATTCGAGCATCTATCAATCAAATTCGTTCAACAGTCGTTCTTCTAACCCATTTTCTTAATGTTACGACTGTGTAAATACCTGCAATAGGGCCTAAGGCCTATTTGAATTCAAAAAGCATGACGTGATTAGTGGAGGTCTAAACCCTGATCAAATCACAGCTGTCTATCAACCGTTCAAAGTCCATCCCAAACAAAACCATTGCGCAATGCAGACGTCCAATGACGCACAGCAGGTACATAGTCACCTGGTGTCTGGAGGTGAACAACAGGGGAGCGATAAAGAGTATTACTTCATAGGATTAACACACTCATCACTGTGGATTAGACGAGAGAGAGAGAGAGACTTTACCTGTCCATCTGTCCCTCACAGCCCAGCGGGGGAGGGGGGGGGGGGATTTAATATCCGTCTGTCTGTCTGTCTGTGGAGAGAGAGAGAGAGAGAGAGAGAGAGAGAGAGAGAGAGAGAGAGAGAGAGAGAGAGAGAGAGAGAGAGAGAGAGAGAGAGAGAGAGAGAGACATTTTGTCATTATTTAGGGCATGTTCCGACTGGATCCCTGTTTTAACTCCAAATCCAACTGAATAACAAGCCAGGATGTTATCAGGGGTTTACCTAATCTCTAGCTAAATCTCTCATCAGCAAGGCTATATTTGTAAGTAAATGTTTTTTTTTTCCATACGATTAGTCATAGTGGTAGGCTGATTTGGATTTAAAAAAATCTTCTTTTCTTCTCAGAGTGGTCATAGCTCACAAAACACACACACACACACACACACACACACACACACACACACACACACACACACACACACACACACACACACACACACACACACACACACACACACACACACACACACACTTATTGATGACACTGACAGCAAAAGGGAGGAGGTGGAGGAGGTCAGGGGTCACAGCCAGCCTCAAGGCGAGCGCTGAATCAAACGCTTTGCAGCAGAATCATGTCGGTGGGGAGATGGAGATGCTCACACCTCCACACTGGAGAGAGAAAACCAACAGAAAACCCAATACAAACTGTGACGTCCACCCACACAACAGCAGACACTTTCACTGGCTTTGTCTCAACCGCTTTCTCTCTGTATTTCTCTCCCACCAAGCCAACCTCGCACAAACATGCCCACTTGCGCACACACCCAGTTAACACACACACACACACACACACACACACACACACACACACACACACACACACACACACACACACACACACACACACACACACACACACACACACACACACACACACAGACTTCATGTATACAGGCTGACCTCTGTTTTCCCCTGCACATGTTAACCAACCATGGACTCAAGCACCATTCTCTCTCTCTCTCTCTCTCTCTCTCGCTCACCCCGCCCCTATCCACCCCCCTTATCTGCCTCTCCATCGCTCTCTGCCTGGCGCTCAGCTGATGGGAGCTTACTGTGGACAAATAGGCTTAGGGAGCATCGCTATGGCAACGGCGAATCGTAAAAACGCAACATAAGCACTTCATCAAGGGGCTGTGATCCATAGCTTCCGTACGAGGCGGTGGCCCCGAACCTCCCGCAACAAGTGAAGACAGGCCAGGAGAGGGGGGTGGGGGTGGGGGGGGGAGACCTCAGGGAGGAGAGGAAGGGAGAGAGCCAGCGCACCACAAATACAACCAGGCGACGAGACGGACGCCGCGGCAGTCCGAATGAGAGGGAGAGAGATACAGAGAAAAGGAGAGAAGCACAGATGGCGGTGATGCTGTAGTGTGGCGCGCGGGGGAGATTGTTGCACTACATCCTCCAATAAAAACTACAAAAAGGAAGGGAACCCATTAGCACCGTGTGTTGCACGTCCTCTGGGCTCAAGACAGAAACTCAAGAACAGGTGAGGGAGAGCTTTTATGATCACCCTGTTTGCTCTCATCTACTTGAATGGATTGTTTGATAACGCTTTGATGATGACGGATAATATAGATGGGATAATATTAACAATAATAGTAGTAATCATACCACAGAGCTGTCGCCCCCCAAAAGTAGACAAGACAGTGAATCAAGCAACAGCAAGAGCTTGGTAGAAGATTTTTTTAAAATGTATGGAGTCTGGTGACATGGTGATCATGACACTTTGGAAACGTCACATTGCTAAAAACTGAATTAAGATGTGGAAGCTATTTTGCTCAAATGTTAAGATTAAGATTCAAGCAAATATTTGTCTACAAAAATCGTCATGTTAAAAGAGCCTCTTTTGTTAGGCTTGTGTCTCACCAGAAGAGAAGCTTTAGAGACTTAATTAGGGAGTAGAGATTGAATCTCAAAGGGAACTGCAGGCGACAAAGAGGGGGGGACTGCACCTGTGCAACAGATGGGAAGGTGTTCAGTCGACTCTTCGAGAACATACAATTATACCTTTCAACACAGCCTGGGCAGACATCTTCGCTCAGGGTCATTTGCTTCAGGGATCTGCAGAGATACATAGAGGGTCTTTTCAATCTGAAATCATGTAGTCATCGTATCCTATTATGTAGTCCACCCCCTTGCGCTCATGGCTTACACAAGCTAAGGGCAACCGAATAGGTTCTCCACTAATAATTGCAATCATGAAAAGACCAGTGAAAAAACAATCCTTGGACTGATTTTTGGAACGAATTGCACCAATCCAACCGTTCTCCTCCAATCAAAACCTGAGGTTGATACTCAGGATTTCTGGCAATAGAACTGAGCAGCTGTCGTGTTTAAGTCATGTAGGCCTAATAATGACAATTTCATAACACAAGAATAACACAACAAAACAACAACAACCATGATAATGAATAACGATAATGATAATAATAAATACATAAAATCAACCACAACAACGTAGACCGATAAATAAAGCAAGTCTTCCCTTACTGACGGACTTATTTTGATTTATTTTAGTTTTTCTCTCCCAGCAGAGCGAGGTCATGGCCTCCTGGTTCAGCTGGAACGACCCCTACTACCGCAGGCCGCGGCGGGAGCCCTCGGACGTGGTGGTGGACACGCTGATGATGGAGTTCAGCTGGCAGCTGAAGGAGGCGGAGCGGCAGCAACGCGAGCGCGAGAGCGAGTACCAGCGGCTGAAGACGGGCGTGGACTACAGCTGGCTGGCGTCGACGCGCCGCACCTCGTACAGCATCAGCACCGGCGAGAGGCTGGGCCTCGAGGACCTCTGCTGCAAGGTGCCCCCCGCGGACTGCGGCCTCGTCATACTCAAGTACGTACTTCTTTATGAAGAGTACCGCCGAGTGCGGGGAGGAGGATCATGTAGCCTTATACTCTACACGTCAACTCAAACCAAGTTTATCCATGATCATTATGTTGACCTTTAGCACATTAAAGTCCCAATAGGCTTCACAGGCCCACATTCATACACAGACATGACTCATTTCATTAACTAACTTAAGTTAGTTAAGTTAGAGAGAGTTTGAAAAACAGTTTGAGTCAAGTTAACAACTTAACTTGACTCAAACTGTTTTGGTTGTTATTTAAACTGCTTGGCTTGTCATGCTATAGGCCTGCAATTCTGTTTGTCCATTATAGCACTCCACTATAGGTTAGGAGGGAGTCTTGCATTGTGCAGCTGTGAAGTAGGGCTGGGCGATATGGGAAAATGTATTATCCCGATAATTATGGGGAATTTTACACAATATCGATAAATATCACGATATGCTTATGAATAGCATTCTAAACAGTCTGAGGGTCAATTCATTGAAGTATATGGAAATGTAAAGTATGCTATCAGACTAAAACTAGTTTTTCTTCCCCACTGACGCTTCAAATGTCATATTTATCATTTTAAGGGAATGTCTTCTCATCATCACAATGAATTTAGTCGATAAGTCGATATCTTCATTTCATGACGACACAATAACAATCAAAGACGATAACCGATAATATTTAATTATTGCCCAGCCCCACTGTGAAGCCCTTCAAGACTGTAACTGTGATAATGGACTTTACAAATACAATTGACTTTACATTCAAGTGAGCTTATAGCAGCTAAACGTTATGTGTCAACGAGTTGCCTCCTCTTGACAGTAAACACAATCATTCCTTAATACAAAATGAAATAGAAACACAATGAACATCAGGTAACCTAGCACCCTGTTCCACACATCTCTGGAGCAACATGGTGGCCACCTCCTGCCCACTAATCCAGAGACTCCCTGTGCTAATTTACTACAATCTCCTCCTGGGAAGCTGTGTGATGCTCTCACACCTTTGGTGGAAAGGTGATGAGTGGTCTTCTATGGAGTGGCAAACATGTAATGGTGTTACTCATTTACATCACAGTTGTGTAGGCCGACGGCCAATTAAGTGGCCGACCGGCTTACGGTTAAGGTTATGAGTGAGGATGGGCTTTGCAGATGTATTTTTATTTTTCTGGATACTAGTACACTGAGAGCCAATAATACTGTGGCGTTAAAGTCCATGGTGAGTGTGCCATGTCAAGGCATTGTCACGCTAATCAAATACAATACATATTCTCAACATCTCCAGGCCCACTATTCAGTTATACACTAAGGGCTGCTTCTCTTTACTCAGATGACTTATAATTAGGTTGTGGGCGTCTGTTCCCACATCTCCTGCTCTCTAAAGACCGGCCACTAATCATGAAGGAAAGGTGAGGGACCAGGGGTCAGCAGAGCTGAAAAGAGTCCTAGATATATTTAGCTGGTGTTGATTGCTGGTGTGTAACAAACAGACGCAGCCTCATAATGTTAGTTACGTTGATTGTATCATTAACAAAAATGAAACCAGGGACAGCTGGTTCTTGCAAATGAATGGTCAATGGTCAATTAGAGCTGACCAGCAACACCAGGTTTCACCAGGAGGCGGTGCTGTCCCTGCACTCTCACTACAGTTTGTTAGTAATTGCTCGTTAAAAGGAGACCCCCCCCCCACACACACACACACGTCTACAAAACAACATAATTGCAGCCAGGCATCACCTCTGATTGGCCGATACGGTAACCGGTCCACCGCTGATTACGCAGCGATACGTCACACCCATCCTCCCATCCTATTGAAACAGACTGCCCCCAGAAGGAGGAAAAAACCACAACCTGAAAGCCTTTTTAAATTATTATTATTATTATTATTATTATTATTATTATTATTATTATTATTATTATTATTATTATATAATACAGGCAGGGTTGGTCCTCCTTTAATGTCGCTTGTGCAACACTTGTGTAACCTTTTCTTTCCTCCGCAGGCTCCGCGAGGTGCTGGCGGCCAACCAGCCCGACGCCCACGAGGTTCTGGGTGTGTTCTGCGCGGTGCTGCGGGACGAGGCGGACCGGGTCCGGGAGGAGGACGAGGCACGGCGCCTGGCCCGCCAGTGGACCAGCGGCAAGCAGCGGTCCGTCAGCATGTCTCTGGTCCACTTCCGCTCCCGCGTCAAGATCAACCCCTTCGGCAGCACCGTGGGCCTGACGTCCACGTCCACCACCGCCGCGGACGCAGAGGCAACGGCCGTGGGCGACCTCAGGACCGTGTCTGAGGACGTGGAGAGGGCCGTGGGGACCGGGACCGGGCGGGTCCAGAGGGGCTGGAGGTTGCCCGACTACTGATGCTGACACACACACACACACACACGCACACACACACACACACACACACACACACACACACACACACACACACACACGCACACAGGACTAGAAGTGGTGTAAAGTAACAGTGGAAATATTTTGTTACAGTACTTAAGTTGTTTTTTTTGTCTGTAGTTTACTTGAATTATATTTCTTTTACTTCACTACATTTAACAAGAAAAACTTTTACTCCAATACATTTGCAGTGGGCTCGTTATCGTGCTAATGGATCATCCTTTCAGACTTGTGTTGCGCATGCGTGTGAGTAACTGCTGATCTCACTGAGCGGTTGAGGCTCATCAAGCCCACATGGCCCAATAATTGCTGGAAAATCACAACCGCATGTCCGTAAGCAGCAGTACAACACATCCTCATCCGACTACGAACCCCCGTGGCCATATTTACCGCAAATGTTTACCTATACATGTACTTTTATACTTTTAATTTTGATACTTAAGTACATTTTAACCCTGATAAATACTTTTGATACTTAGCGGCAATCTAGAAGATTTCCTTTTCGTTCTCTTTGGCGACACCTATGGCGATAAGCGGTAATTGCAGGTGTGTCGCCACCGCACCCAGTTCTTAATAATACTGCAAATGCAAGGGCTTTTATCAGTGGACCATAGGCTCAATCAATATTGTTCCCTCGTTCGGAGAGTGACTTAACACATTTATTTACATGAAAATCTCTTTTACTTTATGACTATTACTAAGTGATTTTCTCATCAAGTGATGACTTACCAGTCACTTTCAACTAAGATGTCTGTGCTTTTACTCAAGTATGACTTTCTAGCGCTATACATACCCTTGGTCTTGACCCTGCAACACCCCACCCCCAGAGTGTCAGTGTGACAGTAATGATGGTGCACCCTCATGTCAGCGTGACAGGCTCATATACTTGTTCTTGGATCCCATCATTGCAAGAGGATTGCTGAACAGATATACTTTTTAGTCACTATTAAATAAAATCTATTGCAACCAGCATCTCTTAAGTTGTATGTCACACCTTTTATAGTCCATTTCCAGAGAGAATTTGAAGTGTTTTCAAAATCACCTGTTGATGCAAGCCTTATGTCCACTTTGTTTTGTGGCTATGAATTGGATACACTATTTTTTATATACATAGTTAACCTTGTCATACCATTAATATACATGTCATTTATACACAACTGTGCCACTATATATAAAAAAACAAAAAAAATGGATGTATGTGTAAGAAATGAATCTTTGAGGTTTTAACTTATTTATAGTGAAATACAGCAAGCCATTAAAAAGCCAATCTCTACTCCCGTTTCTACATTTGAGACAAGGATACGTCCTCAAGTCATCCACCAAGCGCTCTGAACGACCAATCATCATCCAAGGCCACGTAGCCACTTGACGCAACATGGACACATGCGTTGCCTGCCATGTTATTTTTCAGTTGCAAATAAAGACTCACAGAAAGAGGGAGGGGATTCTGGAAGGTCTATGGAATGATCTGACTTCACAGTATTATGGGGATCTTTCGGCAGTTTATTTCTACGTCTCGTCTCTTAACTCGGTAAGCCACATGTTTCAATACGATATCCAACAGACATTTCTCAAATAAAACTTGACACTTGGTTTAACATTGGAGGAATTTGTTTGCTTCGTGATTTCTCAGCCTAAATCCACCTCAACTGTGAGGATAGTGTCCACTGTGGGACAGTGACTGCTGGTGACTTACGCTCATCAACGGTATGACAGAAAGACAGACACACAATGTTGTGTGATCACTAAACGATGCAGAGGGGTTCATTTTGATGGACGCTTCTTAAGACAATTAGCTAAACGGTAAAAATTATTAAAACGGTAAATGAAATCGCAAATAAAACCAATGTGTGCATACAGAAGCCCATTAACGAAAGGGGAAGACCAACCACAGGAGTAACCATGCGTTCCCACAGCAATCAACTTTTAGAAAGGGAGCAAAACAATGTCCCATTTATTACCAATAGATAACCTACAAAGTCATCAGTAAAGAGAGCTGGCTCCCGTCGAACTGTTCATTTAAGTAGCAGGTCCTTTACTTGCACTGTGAAATACCTCCACCCACAGTGCTGGGGAGCTAGCAGTGGGACAGTGGCATGGTGCGCCGGTGGCTGTCTGGACGCATACTTTCCTTTGGCTGCCATGACAACAACCCCTTAGCACTAATTGTCCGGGAGACGTGGGCAGGGCGTGGAGCCTCCTGAGCTCTGTAGAGAAGAGAGAAGAGGAGGGAAGGGGGCTGCATCCACCACGCCGGGGTTCAACTTGAACATGTTTACACCTTCACAGTGTGGAGTTGAGGAATTCAAGTAGCTCTGCACGATTCTTCTCCTCCTGGTGGACAAAAAAACAACAATACATTTATAACGCATAAAAGGTAAGCCAAAGCATTTAGTCCGACATGTACTACTACCTGTCATTGGCATACCTGTTTGTCTTTCTTCGACTTCTTCACTTTCATCTTAATCTTCTTCCCTGAGATCATGCTGTACTTGCCCTTCTTTCGCTCCTTCAAGTACTTCAATGAAATCAAAAAGAGGTGATTCATTTAAGGTCGCTGCATAGCTGCACACTGACTGATAAGCAGTACTTGAGCCTGGACTCAAACAGTGGAATTCCATCCATCTTCTTAATCAACAACAATCAGGCGCATGATGCACCAATGTACTAAATTAAATGGAAATTGAACAATGATAAAAGCAAACTACGGAGCCCTACAGGGATTTGTCCTACTAAAACCAATTCTTTAAGTAGATCGCACGCACGGTTTAAGTAGATCGCATGCACTGTCGCATGCACGGTTTAAGTAAAGTGCACGCTTTACTAAACCGCATGCGCCACGCTGTGCCGCTGCTGCCTGACGGCTCAGTTGTGCGGCTCAGTTAAACAGAGGGTGGGCACTTGTGGCTGGCAGGAAGCTCATTGCAATACATAAACAATAATAGTTATAATACAATTCAAACAGTAACAAAAAGTTATCTTTGCACAAATCAGGACAGACTGTCCAGGTGACAGAAGGCTACACAAGTCATGTACCAGTTATGAGACAGTCTTTAAGGGTAGTGTCTGACTTCATCTGTCAAGTCCCTCTCTGATCTTAAATCGACTAACACTTTTTCAAGTATTCAGTCTGTGGGCACAACTGAGCCGTGCGCCTTGCGCATGCTGTTTAGTAAAGCATGCGTGCGACTTACACCATGTGGACGACCTACTTAAAGCGTGCATGCACTTCAGTAAAGCGCGCGTGCAACTTATTTAAAGCGCACGTGCGCTTTACTAAAGCGTGTGCGCAACTTATAAAGCACAAGCTTAAAAAAAAAATCGTCCACCTCCAGGGCTCCTAGCAAAAAGTTATAATTGAGTTACTAATCCCACTACATTACAAGCAGCAGTGCGTGTACAGTAGACTACCTTGGAGATCTGTACAGGTCCAGAGGTTTCCTCTTTTCCTTTAGATTTCTTGTCCTTTTTCCGCTTATGTTTTTTCTCCTTCTTCCCTTTCTGATGTAACAACAAACAAAAAAAGAATTCATCAATTCAACATTTTCTCAGGGTAATCAACTTGGTTGCCACATCAGCATCAGAGAAAATTAACCTTTTTGCCTTTCTCCTTTTTCCTTTTCTTTGACTGCTTTCTGGATTTACTTCGGGAATCTGACCAAAGAAAAAATACACATTAAACACAAATTAAGAAAAAATTAAATTCCATTTGTTTGAATAACTAACAAATGTCTAGACACTTTTCTTTAACAAGAACCAAGAGAGAAGTTTTCACATTAAAGAAACCCTGAATATACCAAACAAAACATGAATGGACATTTCTTAACAGTGTTACAGTGTGGACAGCTCTGTGGTGGACTCACCGCTGCTGCTACTGCTGGAGCTGCGGCTACTGCCGCTGGACGAGCAGGAAGAAGACGAGGACGAGGAAGACGAAGTCAATGACGATGACGAACTGGAGGAGGAAGAGGAGGATCTGCTGCGGCTTCGTTTCCGCTTTCTTTTCTCTGTGCCTGAGTAGGGACACACACAACACAACTAAATAAATACACCTCATGTTATAATAAACTGCTTTTCTACTACCAAGTATAAGCCATACTGGTTGATGACCGATTAAATGAGATCTCGCTGTTAACTGTTGGTTTGAAAAATAATAAATGACGTTCGACATTGTGAAGACAATTGAAAATGCAAACGACTAAAAAAATACCAGCATATCACCTAAATGATCTCACTTAGTGACAACTTAAGACAGATATTTCATTAATACACTGCTGCACGTCTACATAAACATCATAAACATGTATGTGCAGCAATGTTATGTATGCAAGTTTAATTTAATTTCAATATTAAATTAAATAGGTATTTGTCCTACTAAAACCAATTATTTGTGTCCAGTTACACAGCTTGTCTGTGTGGTGTATTTGAGTCACTGCATGTCAGCATGAGAAGACACCAGGAAGACCAGCTTCACTTGCCTGTGCTTCTCGACCTCCTCCTTTCACTCGCTCTTGAACTCGAACTTACTTTGTTCTCCATCTTTGTCGACTGAAAACACAGACACATAAGAGTACTTGGAGACGTGATGACCAGTGTGTGACATCTTGACGCTTCTGGTCGCCTCTCTCTACTTCGTTACGCTAGTTGGCTAGTGGCTGACATAGTGAGCAGGGTTGCGGTGATCTTAACAGTATGCTAATCACCAGTATCTAATGTTGTTAGGTTATAACAAGTACCTAATACCAAAGGGCAGGAGAGCATTACACAAACTGTTCACTTTCAGTATTTTTATTTGCAATGTACTGGACAGCTAAGCCCCTATGCCAAGCGTTAGCTAGCCAGCAAGCTATGCGATTAAACCACATTTAAGGTGAATTTATAGCAGTTAGCGAGCGAATTTCTTGCTACTCACCATAGCTGCGAGTGAATGCCACTCAACCCTGTAAACATACGGATGTATAGAAAACCACAAACAACGTAATTTATAAAAGAAACCCAACTATCGAATAAGCTAACTTGTCCCGTTGGGGGACATTTTATATCCCATAATGCAACACGGCTTGTTGCTTTCCGAAAACCCTCTGTAGTGCCTCAAGTGGATGCTTTTTAAAACTGGATTTGTTGAAGAAACGTTCAAATCATACTTAAGGATAGGCAATAGGCATTAAGGATAATAAATGCATTTAATAATTATTCTTTCTCTCTTTATGAGAAAACAACCTCAATTTCCAGTCTCTCTTGTGACACTTTTGTTGTAGTCAGATAGTGATGCAAATGCAGACATGCTGCTACTTCAGCCATGTCTTGCACACCTACTGCACAACCATGATCCACAACATGTAACTCCACACATGATCCACAACATGTAACTCCACACATGATCCACAACATGTAACTCCACACATGATCCACAACATGTAACTCCACACATGATCCACAACATGTAACTCCACACATGATCCACAACATGTAACTCCACACATGATCCACAACATGTAACTCCACGCATGATCCACAACATGAAACTCCACACATGATCCACAACATGTAACTCCACACATGATCCACAGCATGTAACAGTTACATGTTGTGCATCCACAACATGAACTCTTTCATCTACATCTCAAACCTTTACCTCTAGGTGGCCTACTGGTGTCTTACTACTCTTGTAGGCTACAACGAAAGTGGCTACCTCTAGGTGTAACAAGCTTATATATATATATATATATATATATATATATATATATATATATATATATATATATATATATATATATATATATATATATATATATATATATATCACCGCCACTGATATGATAATTATATAATTATAATTATATCAGTGGCGGTTGGTGCATTTTTGTTTTCCAGGAGGGGCAATACCAAAAATCAACTAAGGTATCACATCAGTGTATTTAAATAATATTTGCTGAGCTGAATGAACATTTGTGTTAATGAAACAAAATAATTACTTCAATTAATGCAAATTCTTCATAGTAATTATCTGTTATACTAAAATAAAATGTGTTATGGTGAAAGACTAAAGTAAGCGAAAAGTTACTACGCTCAACTCACTCTCGCGCATTATAGGAGAACCACGTGCTCTGCTGCCCCCTAGTGGTTGGTGTGTGTGTAAACATAGACATATATACATAGACGCCTCATGACGTGCTGGAACGTAACCCAGCGTCGCCGCCATATTGGTTGGGACTCCTCACTCTAGTCTAGCATAGGAGTCAACGGGAGAGCAAGCTATGCCAGTATGTTGTGCAGCTTACGGCGCAGTATTGACACCAGATCGCGTGGGATTACCTTTAACAAGTAAGATTGAACAATTATTCTTATTATTAAAAAAAAAAACATATATATTAATTCGTCCTGTATCATAAATAAATCTCTGCCGTTTGTAACAAACCAAACCGTGTGAAAATCCGGTAAAAATTCGGGGAGTTATGCTTATTATTGTAGTTGGGGATACGCCTTCCTCCATAGAAATGAATGCACTGGGGGCGCACTGGGTCCCCTACCAAGATGGCGGCCGCGCTGATACGTCAGCTCTAACGGGCAGCGTCAGTCTATGAGGCGTCTATGTATATATGTCTATGTGTGTAAATACATGCTCTAATAGAGCGTAACAGTGACCGCCCCTTTTTAACAGCTCCGGTGCCGGAAGTAAATTTCCCATGCATTTATCTCGTCCACTTTTCGTATAATCCTTATAAAAAGAGTATTAAGACTTGAACCAAGCCAATCGTTCGTTATGGTAGTCGTGACCATATTATGTTTGATTCGGGATGAGTAGTTCCTCACTCGGTCAACAAAATAAAGTACCTTTGGCTTTTCTTCCGTTTTCCAAATTCTTTTTATGCCCGAATCAAACATAATATGGTCACGACTACCATAACGAACGATCGGCTTGGTTAAAGGCTTAATACTCTTTTTATAAGGATTATACGAAAAGTGGACGAGATAAATGCATGGGAAATTTACTTCCGGCACCGGAGCTGTTACTCCTGTCTCTTGCACTGAAGAGGAGCGAACTGCGCATGTAGGCCGGAAATACGTCACGTAAGTCACGTTACGTACGCAACGTGACCTGCCAATCTTTGCCCATACGTGACCTATAAGTAACTTCAGATGTTTTTTTAGTCTACATTTTATTGCACATTATACACTTTACTCACTAACTAGGCTATATAATATTTACCTTGCTCATTTGAAAAAATATATATATATATATATATTTCAATGAAGGTCTTCTTGGATGTGGAGAGTTGTGTGGCGGCGCCCTAGTGCCCTCTACTGGCCAGTCGCCTACTGATTATATATCTATATCTATCTATATATCTATATCTATATCTATATATCTATATATCTATATCTATCTCTCTCTCTCTCTCTCTCTCTCTCTCTCTCTCTCTCTCTCTCTCTCTCTCTCTCTATCTATCTATATCTATCTATATCTATATCTATATCTATATCTATCTATCTATCTATCTATCTATCTATCTATCTATATATATATATATATATATATATATATATATATATATATATATATATATATATATATATATATATATATATAATCAGTGTGTGTGTGTATTTTCTGCCATGCATAGATAATCCCTTCCACATAACACAAATAATTCCTAATTATATTTATCTCAAGCACACAAATATTGTATATAATACACCAGTATTGTATAAATTGTATAAAACCATATTTAATGTGACAGTATTACTATCTCTACAAAAAAACTGTATAAAAAAACAACAGAATGCATTGCTGTTTTGCTGCACATCATAGATCGTTTGATAATTGAATTACTAATCAATTCTATTTGTAGTCAGTTTAAACTGGCCCTGCCTTTTGAAGATGTAATGGTCCACTCTGACACTGCACAACTCAACAGTTGCACAACAACAAAATGTTATTTTTCTTTTTTTCGAGAGAGCACAGATGTCTCTTGTTGCAGGTGTGCTAATCAATGAAATCACCTGTAGTATGTCCCAATTGTATGCATACTGTATGCAGCAGCATGTACTTTGGAAGGGCAGCTGCAGTACGTACTAAAAGTAAAAAGAAAAAGCATGTGATTTGGTCTGCTTGGCTTGTACCATCTTGCCATCTCCAATAACTGGATACTTAATTCAACAAACAACTTGTGTGTTGTGTCGGCGGGCCCCAGCAAAAGCCACTGGTGTGGCAGGAAACACAGCTACATGTACATATAAGAATAAAATCATAGCAATGGAATACAGAAGAAAAGAAACAGGAAAACCTTGTTTTCGAGATTTCGTACACCAAAATGCGTGGCTCTTAACAGACTTCACAGAGGGCTTAAGCAATGGTGCAGCTTACAGCAGGTTAATAGCAAATGTATGGCAACAATACACAATAAGCCACACAAAGGTTTATTTATGGGAAAAGTGTTATTTAGTTACTATCACTACCCAGCTCAGACCCAGGTTGGTCCAGTTATGGTCTCCAATCAGTAAG
The DNA here is from genome assembly GCA_030340625.1 of Merluccius polli. Lineage (NCBI taxonomy): Eukaryota > Metazoa > Chordata > Actinopteri > Gadiformes > Merlucciidae > Merluccius > Merluccius polli. The sequence continues at coordinate 303,907 of JAOPHQ010003705.1, read as the reverse complement.
AGTGGGCTCCAGTGAAGCAGCCTGTAATTACAGGCCTAAGCTTGCCTTTTGATTTTCCCATACAAAGAAATAGTAGGCATGTCACAGATATGCACATACATGTTTTGTAGCATAACAAACAATGCATGAAAGAGATAGGAACACCATACTAATAAACATGCTTTTACACTTAACACTGATACGTAAAAAAGGCAAAGTAAAGTAATACAAATAAAATGGTGTGGGCTACAGTTTTCTACAGTGATTTGTTAATTAGTATGCTACTGATACATCAGTGTAATAAAAAAAGATCCTGAAAGAGGTTGTTCACCCTTGACCTGAAAAATGTGTGAAATTGAGGAATCACAATATTTAGATATTCTGCTGTTGTTAATTAATGGACATGTCTTTTCTAATGGCTCAAGTGCTCGTTGTATTGACTGCTTGTTCGTTCATTCTCAACGCCGTTCTGGAAGCTATAAAGCAGACGTCTACACCTCTGCCTTGTTCTTGTAATGCTCGGCTGTCAGACTCTCCTCATGCTCCTCCGCCTCCTCTGGTACCTGGAATACATGCATTGGACGTCATTAGTGTTTCTTATGCCACAACATTGGTACTTAATCCTGATTGGTCAATAACGTTCCAAGGGTGTGCATTATTTAGGACATATAGGACACCTCTGCCTTTTAACAGTTCAGAATGAATGTGCTACGAATCCAATAAACAATGGTCTAATACAACTGTCGAACAAATGTTTCCTTGCCGATGCAAAAACAATATGCTGAAAGCACAACGGAAGAATATTGTAATTTCAACTGATGAAGTCGATAAAATACCAATAATGTTATGAATGAAACTAACTAATCCAATCATTGTTGGTAACTGTGGTTGGCCTTTTAGCGGAATAAGTAGGCTTATATTATTTTCCAATAACGGGGCACGTCGTGGTTTATTCCTTACATATTCTTTTGAGGTATAGTGAGTAATCAACCTAGACAAAATAATGAGATAGTAATTGTGGATTATGAACACTGTTTCTGTAATATTGATATGATATGATATGAATGATGCTATTTAAAAGGAGTAATTTCCTTTCAATATGATTTCAGATAGCAGAGGAGAATACATCATGTAGGCCTAATTTTGGGGTGATTTATGTATGTAGCCTACTTGGATTTTTATTTTACCTCCCAGTAAATTGAGTCATCAAAGCAGTTCTGGTCTGGAGGCTGTGCCAAGAATGGTAGTTTCATGATGAAACCTGACATGAAATGGAAATGGGAAAGAAAATAATTTTCACACCTTGACACACACATTTCGATTACATTAGATGCAATAATTCACAATGTACCTATAGCAGAAACTCCAGACTTTCATTGATTGGCTTTTATAATGATGTTTCGGATATGTGTCCCTATACAACATCCTGTAGTTTTTCTTGTGTATCTTCTCAGTTTTGAATGCGTACAAACCTGTAATGGTACCCCCAACCAAAGCAAATCCAAGTGATGAGGCCAGTGCAGCTGCTTGCATGCTGGCTTTACCTCTAAAAAACAGAAGAAAATCCAAACAAAATGTTACAAAATAATAAATGTTGCTTTAAACCTAAACATTTTCCTATTAGCAACCTTTAGTGGTGTGAGTTGTAGCTACAGCTATATGGATATATCATTTACAGATGGCAGCTACTGTCCTCGGGGAAATATTATACGTGTTTTTTCTCAAATAAAATTATTTATGACTCGTGGATGGGCATGAAACTTTCTAGCTCATAAAAGTTACATTGTGCAAGTTTACATCATCAGAACATGTTTATGTCAGCCTTCTGCTTTTCCATTTCCAAGTCTGTGAATATCAAGCAGCGTGATCAGCAAGATAGCCCTCATGTATACTTACTCTATTTTCCCCAGGGCCACCGCCACGATGCCAGCCAGGCCTCCCAGGATCCCCGGCATGCCATGCAGGTTGTGGACTCCGCACGTGTCCTGGATGCCCAGTTTGGAGGCCAGAATGGGCTACGATGAAGAGCACAGAAAAAAAGATCAATTTTGTAAAACCATTACATATGTTTTTTTTCTTCTTTTTTTTAATGCAGAACTTAATCGTTGAGGTTCACTCACAGACAAATATTTGAAGCCCAGGGTGGAGATGATTCCGGCCACGAATCCAATCAACATGGCGCCGAAGGGTCCGATGTTCATGTTGGCGCAGGTTCCTACGGCAACACCGCCAGCCAGGGTTGCATTTTGAATGTGGACCTAAAGTGCCGCAGCATGTGCAGACATGGGAAAAAATAAACATCCTCTGTGTTTCAATGGTTCATCACATTGTGTTGCATTGGGAGCGCCGGATACCGTTACTGATACTAGGGTGTCCGACTTACAGGTGAAAGGAAGCACAGGCACGCACGCACATGCACACACACACCCATGTCTGCATCCTACCTGTAAGCATTCTTGAGAAAGGGAACTCGCCCCTACCTTGCCCCTCAATTCCCTTCCTGTATCCTAATACCTCATTGAAAGTGGTTACTCTGCTGGGTATAGCAGCGTTACCACCAGACCACTATGCATCTCCTCCTCACCATGTCCAGTTTTCCCTTATGCTCCACCAGGCTGGAGACGGCGTAGGCAGAGACCACGCAGGCCGCCAGGGAGAGGTAGGTGTTGATCACCGCCGTCATCTGAGGGAAGCCGGGTTCGACGATGGCGGAGTTGAAGCTCGGCCAAAACATCCAGAGGAAGACAGTTCCTGGTGAGAGGAGGAGCGTCGAGGATCAGATTCATAGCAATAACATCCTAGAAGACAACCTTTCAAGATAGACTTTAATTTTTATAGTCTATAAATATAGTCTGTAAGTATAGTGTATAGTCTCGATATTACGGTGACAGCAGTTAGTCGGCACAGCACGACAACAGTAACGTTGAGAACAGAACGCTCCCTTACCAATCATGGCAAACATATCTGAGTGATAGACAGAGCCGTCGTTCTCGTGTCCGTTCTTGAGCCCTGGCCGGTAAAGCACTCGAGCCACTGCCAGGCCAAAGTAGGCTCCGAAGGCATGGATAATCATGGAGGCCCCTACGTCAGTAGCCTATGGATAAGAAGAGTAAAGCAATGATGATGGTTACTGTGACAGTAGACCCTGCCACCTGCCACCTAAATGGCTTTGCTGGGCTCCTCCAACGCATGAGACGCAGGTAGATGTTGCATACACCAGTTTATCAGAGAGTTGGCAAGATGTTAAAAGCCAGAGCAGATGTACCGTGCTGCCATGACAGAGGCTCCTCCCCCTGAGTGTGTGTGTGGTGATAGCTGGTTTATCATGTGTGTGTTGATTGCTCTGCACCACAGTTGTGCAGCCCCACCCAGCCCTAGAGTCCAGTCTGACTCAACCCAGGTGAGGCTGCTAAACCAGCTATCGACCACACACACTGCACAGTTACATTTCAGGTTCAGCGAAAGCTGGGGTATTAGGGTACTTTACTTTAAACATGGCCACCAGGTGTTCATTGATGGCGAAGATCCCGATCTCCAGCACAGTCATGATGAGCAGCTGGACCGGGCTGGTCTTCCCCAGGACGGCTCCAAACGAGATCAGGACGGTGGCGGTGCTGAAGTCTGCGTTGATGATTCTTTCATTGAGGTAAGAAAACAACACAGACATGAGGCCAGAGGCAAATCACAAAAAAGGGGAGAGACAGGAGTAGAAAGTATCAACAACCATGTACTGGTTATATTTATTCGTTTAAAAAAAAAAATCTTGGTGCTATCATACAAAATGATATAAAGCGCTTTGAGTCTGTTGAAAAAGTGCAATATAAATGCAATGAATTATTAAATATTATTCAACTGTTAGAACAGTTAGGACTTGTTAGGATGGTTGCTGGCAAGGCCCTACCCAGGGCACCTCAGGGCAAACAGATCAATGTGTTTAAACGAGTTACTCTTTAAAAAGCCTTAACAACGTGCATGACGTTGCACACTAGCTAGACTATTAAGCTAATTTGTTCCATTGCATTTGGTGGGGACTGGACACAACAATATCTGTGCTACACAGTTTCCTCTGTGGATCCTGTGGTGGAAAATGTTATATTTGTGAGCTGTGCTTGTCTTCATTTGTAAATTACCTGTCATGTGAGCTTTATCAAATGTAAATTAGGTCCATGTTATCTTGGTCAGTGTCCTGTGAGTTGCTGTCGTCTTAAGTCACAGTATGTTATCTCAGTCAGCTTGAAGGTATGGGCTTTCATGTTGAATGCATGCCGACACCCCATGTTTGCAGGCTGACCAAATGTGATCTTTAAAAGACCACCCTCTGAAGAGTCGCTTCGGAGGGTGGTCAGGCAAGCTACTGATGGCTATGTTGTGTGCTCTCTCATTCAGCTGAATCGTTTACAATGCTTTTCTACCACAAGTGTTTCGCTCTCACAAGATCATTTCCCAAGACAATCCGATATCAAGAACCAGACATACTTGAAGATGGAGATTTTGATCTTTCCGTCCGTCAGGTGGCAGAACCCTTGTGTCAGCAGACCCCACTGCAGACCGAAGGCAGCCAGCAGCAGGTTCACACCGACGCTGCTGAAGCCGTATCGCTTCAGGAAGGTCATGAGGAAGCCGAAGCCGATGAAGATCATCACATGGACATCCTGGAACACTACACACACACACACACACACACACACACACACACACACACACACACACACACACACACACACACACACACACACACACACACACACACACACACACACACAGGGGAGAAGGCGTTAGGTCCACAGTCACTTCCCTTCAAAGGCGTTCATGTGTTCATTGTGTAACCTCAGCTCAATGAAGACATCACATACCAACATCACAGAGATCCCAGACACTGTGATGTCCGGGCACTAATGCTTTTAATGTGTTTCCGTGGATGCTCGCAGAGTAGACCCCATTATGTGTAAATAATGGGGTCTACTCTATGTGTTTGACTTGCGGTTGAAAAGCTTTGTTATTGGATTGCCACGTAGTTAGTTATTCCCCAAGACTAGAAAAAGTTGTAAATCCTGACTTGTCCCATGCAGGTCCAAATCAGGTTCAATATAACGTTGTGAATGAAATTCTGTGATTGATCTTGTTGGCTTTGTTGTCACATATATGCACGCACACACACGCACGCATGCACGCACATACACACACACACGTCAACATTAACACCGCATGATCTCAATAAACGTACGCTTATTAAGACTTTCAAACAGTACGTTCAAACACATTCCTCCCCCTCGTCGTCAGGACAACGGAGGAGGTCACTCTCAAACCTGACATGCTCTTGTCACTGGCATGTGTTATTTGCTTGAGTCCCTGCTGTGGTCACACACAGTTTGAGGTCACCACTTTGTTTTCTGTATAGCAGCTGTGTCACATAGATGGTGCATTGCATTGGAGATCATGCCTTGCTCATTGTACGAAAAAAAGCTTTTTTAAATTAATTTAATTATATTAATGTTGTATTATTATTATTATTATTATTATTATTATTATTATTATTATTAGTAGTAGTAGTAGTATTTGTATTATTTGTATTATTTGTATTATTGTATAATCATTTCCGCTGTTTGTGGGTGGGGTGGGGGGGTAGTAAATATCTATAACAGCTGGAAAACCCCCATTTGACTGTCATAAGAGGAGGAGGAGACCAGGGGGCTGGGCCAGTAATCATGCAGCTTCGAGATAAGAGAGAGGAGGTTTAAACATTTTCGACACATTTTTGAGAGCGTGCCAATGGTTTTTCGCTAGAACAAATACAGTCCATCATCGTTTAATTACAATAAAGAAACACTGATACAAAACTACAAAAGCATGGCAGCACTGGCCTAAAATATAATAGAAGGCCTAAATGGCCAAATAAACAATAAGATAAGATGAGAGAAGATAAGATGCGTGTATTCAAGTAGGTTTTGAAGTTCTGAATGAAGCTTTCCTGTTCTTTTATTTCTCTGCCAGGTCAGCTGTGAGATGGAAAGGCCTCATCCACACAAAAATCATCTGAAATCAAATTTAGCATGAGCCATTCACTTACACTAATTAGGAAAAATATAATGGCTGCTGTTGATTATTTAGTATAAATGAGTATAAAAGAGGATACATAATTCTGAAAATTGCGCTGCCCAGTGTGTGTGCATCATCACCAGGGCTCCGAACCGGATCAAGGAACGAAAACGAAAACCGAAAACGAACGGAATTTTACGAGGAACGGAAACGGAAACGAAAACCAAATGGTCTTCAACTGTTCCGGAACAGAAACGTTATTCTGAAATCCCCAAAACCGGTTAATAACGTTTTTTTTTCGTTCTCTATATAGCCTATAAAATTTCACAAAAGCATAGCCTATTTCATGAAAATTTTTTTTTTTTTCCGGTTGCCGCATTCACTTCGCCGCCCACTAAGCTCAGCTGTCACAAATTCCCACCACCATTTAGACTACTGTGTAAATTAAGGGCAAATACCAATAACTAGGTCTATTGTAAGGTATCGACCACAAAAATAGACTAGGCCCAATAACACTGCCGGAACGTTAAGAACGAACGTTATTTTACGTTCCGAACCGGTTCAGGAACGATATGTTGGTGGCGGAACGCAAGAACGAAAACGTTAAATATACCGGTTCCATTCGGAGCGGAACGATTGAAAAATAATTTCGTTTTCAAGTCCTGATCATCACACACACTGCTACATTATAGAGTAAAATAACTTTACTTTTAGTCAGGATTTAAGGTAACAAGGATTGGTGAAAAATACAGTGTATGTATCTCCTTATTCGATTTATTTATTTTTTTACCATGAAAGATGCTCAAGGCACACAATGGGAGCAAGGAGAGTAGGAATTGGACTGCAGCCCATTTTAGTTGGCATTGCACCCAGAACAAGGTATATTATAAAGTATGATATTCATCACAATCATAATCTATTATATACAGTGTGCATCTCAAATGGAATATAGCTTCCCTGTAATGCAATGATTTGTTTGCTTTCTCTGTTTTCTCTGTCTTTCTCTGCACTTTGCTTGTTGCTGTTCACAAGTCAGCTGATCAATTTTCTTGTTTTTTTGTTCTGCCATTTAAAATAAAAACATGGTTATCTAGACCTCCTTGTTTGTTGTTGCATATTTGCTCTTTTTCAATTAGTAATTGAACCTGAATAAGATAAGATAACATAAAATAAACCTTTATTAATCCCTGGAGGGAAAATCAGGCGTCACAGCAGCAATAACAATGAAACACAGAAGAGGTACAGGTCAGAGTAATAGTGATGTAATGTTAGTTTTGAGCCCAAACATTCCTCTCTCTATATTGTCCTTGTTTTCCATTAACAAGACATTTCTGCTTTTAGTGTGTGTGTGTTTCTACATGTGTTTCAGCTCCCGAAAACACCTTAAAGTCTCCCTCACCTAAAATATCCTCAGTGAAACTGATGAAAAATAGTTTATTGTTAGGCACTTCTTGACAGGCAAAGTATTTAATGTAATTGAGTGTGGTCATGGAATGACACCGGCAGCATTTACCAAGCATCTTCAATAAAGCAATGAAAGTACATGTATTTTAAAGGGCAATATTACATTGTTGCAAACATCAGAGGATTTAGGTGTGATCTAAAGAAACAAAAGGTGAATCCAAAAAGGGGGTTCTCACAGTTGATTAAAAACTTTGAATATCGCTGTACTTGACCACACCCTTGTCGTGTAGAGACTATTTAAAAGTGTCAACATGTTGTGTTTTTGTTATGCTTAACCAAGTGTGTCTCCTATACCGTGAGCCACTTGCAATGTTCTATGTGCTGTAGCGTGTGTATTCTCAGTGTGTGAGTGGCTGTAGTATAGTAACTAGTAGAGAAGTAACAACAAGTACCACCACATGGACACCCCTTATCTTCTCCTGCAGACCAGTCATGTTCTACCAGCCATATGTTCAAACCATAATTACCCAGAATCATGTTTTTTAAGTAAAAGAGATATTATGAGAGACATTATGAACAGCTTCCTAAGATTACAAGCCAAATAAATGACATAAGGTGCCATTCAGTGTGTACCCTATTCATTTTCTTCACTGTCAATGAAAAAACAAACTCAAAATGTTCAAACAAGTTGTTAATGATTACCTTATTGGTTTCTCATGAGTCTCAACAGAATTTTCCAGCATCTATTTGCACCTATTTGGAAAGCACCTATATCCCTGAGTGTCACCAATGAAAATAAAAAACATAATCACATTATACTCCCCCCCCCCAACACACACACACACACACAAACACAGTTGGATGGACTTACTGGGGTAGAGGTTCATGGGGTCCTCTGGCTCGGCGTGATGAGAGGAGTTGCTGGAGTCGTGGTCATGGCCCTTGCCATCATCGTAGACCGCGAACACGCTGAACAGGATGATCATGATAACCTCCAGCACCAGCGCCAGAATGGGGAACTTTATTCTCATGTTGGTGGAGTACGCAGGCATTTTGGCGTCCCCCAAGTGATCAGTGATGTGTTTCTGTTTTGTTTTCTTCTTCTTCTCTCTCTCTTCTGTATCTCACACTCCTGTTTGTCTGTGTCTCTTTATCTTAGCTCTCTTTCTCATGCACACATACATACACACACACACACACACACACACTGGCACACTGCTCCTTATCCACGTATCCTTTTAAGGGGCCTGTACTGATGTGACATAGGGCAAGGGTAGCTGTCCAGTTTTAAATTGGTGCAGGTTTTGTGGGGACCAATAGCAGGACAGTGGTGTAGCCTCCTCCCCCCACCCCCCCACCCTGAGTTGTACAAGCCCCCTCCTCCTCCTGGATTGGAGCAGACAAGGGCTGGGCATCCTCTCTTGAGTCTGTACTCTAAGCACTCAACAGGAGGAGGGTGTTTTAATTTTGAACCTCTGCATTTGAACAAAACTAATAGACCTAAACAGAGGTCATACAATAAGACTTTTCCATTTAAGCCTACAGGAGACCAGAAAAAATACGCCCACAAATTACGTGGGCGTGAAGTGATCAACCCGCAGTGTTAATAAACCCAGTGTATGTGCATCCCACGACCCGCCTCTCAACCAATCACCTGACGTCATCTTGGCTTTGGTATGACGGACAGTCGGACACGTGTTGCGTTTGAGGCTTTTGATAGTGGAATATCAATACTGGGCTGTACTGTGATGTGAAGGCTATGGGGTTAGTTTGTTAACCAACCAACCTCTACCCAAATCCATAGGGTAGAGCAGTGGTTCCCAGCAGCCTACTTCTTTTGAAATATCTTTATATTTCATTATATTCATTGCATAAAAAACAATAACAGCACAGAACAATTAACTATACTATGAACCTAAATAGTGAATTTAATACCTGCAGGAAATTTGTATACAATTCTGAACAGATTATTTCCTGTGGATATGTCAATGTATTTTTCCTCATATTTTTAGGAACACAATTCTATGCCTGTTCTACGTGCAAGAATTAAAAAATAGTTTAGGCTACATATATTTATACCATGGCCCGGGTGAATACTCGATTCTGATTGGCTGGGGAGGTGTGCATTATTTTTCGATAACATGCACGGACGCAAGCAGCCTTATCACTGGTCTAAAAATGAATGCGCTAAACTAAATGTTAGTAACTGTCAACTTGGACTGGACTTGGGGGGACTACGTTTAAAAAGCTTTCCCGTTGCCATGTCGTTACTAAGGTCGTCTCTATTTACTGGAGTAATAAGGTAACGTTGCCATGTCGTTACTAAGATTGTCTCTATTTACTGGAGTAATAAGGTAACGTTGCCATGTCGTTACTAAGATCGTCTCTATTTACTGGAGTAATAAGGTAACGTTGCCATGTCGTTACTAAGATCGTCTCTATTTACTGGAGTAATAAGGTAACGTTACCATGTTGTTACTAAGATTGTCTATTTACTGGAGTAATAAGGTAACGTTGCCATGTCGTTACTAAGATCGTCTCTATTTACTAGAGTAATAAGGTAACGTTGCCATGTCGTTACTAAGGTCGTCTCTATTTACTGGAGTAATAAGGTAACGTTGCCATGTCGTTACTGAGGTCGTCTCTATTTACTGGAGTAATAAGGTAACGTTGCCATGTCATTACTAAGGTCGTCTCTATTTACTGGAGTAATAAGGTAACGTTGCCATGTCGTTACTAAGGTCGTCTCTATTTACTGGAGTAATAAGGTAACGTTGCCATGTCGTTACTAAGATCGTCTCTATTTACTGGAGTAATAAGGTAACGTTGCCATGTCGTTACTAAGATCGTCTCTATTTACTGGAGTAATAAGGTAACGTTGCCATGTCGTTACTAAGATCGTCTCTATTTACTGGAGTAATAAGGTAACGTTGCCATGTCGTTACTAAGATCGTCTCTATTTACTGGAGTAATAAGGTAACGTTGCCATGTCGTTACTAAGATCGTCTCTATTTACTGGAGTAATAAGGTAACGTTGCCATGTCGTTACTAAGATCGTCTCTATTTACTGGAGTAATAAGGTAACGTTGCCATGTCGTTACTAAGATCGTCTCTATTTACTGGAGTAATAAGGTAACGTTGCCATGTCGTTACTAAGATCGTCTCTATTTACTGGAGTAATAAGGTAACGTTGCCATGTCGTTACTAAGGTCGTCTCTATTTACTGGGGTAATAAGGTAACGTCTGCATTTCATATGAATGGCCATGGCCACTTACGAATTTATTAACCACTTATGTTTATTTATTTTTCGAAATAAATGAAGTTCTAAAGATTCTTGCACCCTTAACATCAAGGGGGCTTCGCGACCCCCCCCATGGAGCTTGGTGCTGGGTCATGATTTGGGGCCTCCTATCAAAAATAGCCTCCAGGGCAGAGATTCCTTAATTGGGCTGAGAGCTTCACTAGTGAGAGACTTACTGTTTGTCTTGGAGCTCAGCTCGGTGGACCTGTTCCCACACCTGCTGGAAATTACTTCCAAATGTTGAGTGTTAACACACATGCTACACTAATCACTCTTTTTTGCTGGTCCTGATGGATCTATTACTTCCCCACTCTTTCTCTTTCTCTTGGTCACATGCATATGTGCACACACCCGCACACACACACACACACACACACACACATGCATGCACGCACACACCCATGCACACTTTACTTTCAATTTTGTCATTGTTCAATTAAATCACATGGTGTGAGTCCCTGGCCGAGAGGTTGTGCCTTTATCAGAGGTCCTTGATCTTGGACAAGCTTTACCTTAGGCTAGCTGCTATTGATCTGTCCAACTGGTGAACCAGCAAAAGACCTCATAGACCGACACCCATGTCCCTCTAAAAAGGACCTGTGTTACGTTTCAAAGCAAGCGACATTACATTTACGAGAATTGGCAGCATCTTGTTGTGCCCCTTGATACTGAGCTAGTTTGGACTCACCCATATAGTCCACTGACATCTCTCAAAACTCACATATGCTACTCTTTAAGATGAGACCTTTCCAACAATGCATGTGGTTTTGTTCTACCACAAAGTAAAATAAATCATCACACTCTGTCATGGAATGTATGTTTAACTATACACCACATAGAATAAGTAACCATCCTATAGTATCTAGTTAATTAAATAAGCCTTTGTATGAAGTATCGGGGAGAGGAGTATCTCCCTTTCTCCCCCAAATTGGAACCTGTTAAGTCATGTCTACCTCCCCCTATAGTGTATCGCAAATTAACATATCCAGCCATTGCCAAAACGTAACTCTCTACGACGGTCACTCCCCTCACTGTTGTTTTCTTTGTTGTTACTGCCCACAATGTGAAAGTTTCCCTATAAGAATCATGTACACCCATTGTCTTATTGAAAATGCTTGGTAAATGCTCCCATGTGTCTTCCCATGATCATGCTTTATTACATCAAATTCTTTGCTATCAAGAAGTGTCCTAAAATGAGTTTAATCTTCATCTTCTTCATCACACTCCCATTCAGTGGCGGACTGGCACCAAAAAGAGGCCCTGGCAATTTTGACAGAGAGGCCACATTGTCTTCTCAGGTCATCTGCAACCATGGACGTCGCTAGCAATTGGGAACAAATTTCGGCCCTAGAAATTTTCTCCGACGGGGAGGGGGGTGGGGGTGGCCGCCTGCAGCTCCGCTTTATTTTTTATGTTTTTTATTTATTCATTTATTGATTTGCGGCCGCCTATTGACGCAGCCACTCTGCTTTATTTATTTATTTACCCTATTTATTCATTTATTTAGTTATTTGCGGCCGTGGCCGCCTATTGATACAGCCGCTCCGCTCCGCTTTATTGCGGCCACATCACCAGGCGGCCGCAGTGGCATTTGCCCACATTGCCCAATGGCCAGTCCGTCCCTGCTCCCATTGCAGTAGTCTGTCAGGTATAGATTTGAAGACCACTGACAATCTCAATTGGATGGGCTTGAGAATGTGTGTAAATCGGCAGTAAATGTAAACTCTGACCAGGCATACACACAGCAAGAGGTAGAGTGAATAGGAAAATGAACAGATTAAAATTGCAAACATGACCAATACATGCTAACTCTCTTAGGGTTAAACACTAACCCTTGACCATAGACACAAAAAAGAAAGAAAAAAAAGAAGAGAATTCTACCCAGGAAGTCATTCTTAAGCCCAAGAACAAATTGATAATTTCCTTATTTGCTCAAAAAACGTACACATGGTTTTGTGGGACCCATAATAAGGTCAAGATTGATTGTTAATACTAATACGCATTTGTGAATTGGTCTGGCGATGTCAGGCTAGGTCTTTTGGGCAGCAAGTAAGATAGGTCAGGGGTCCTTTAGCTCAGTAGGTCAAGTGCATGCAGTATGCAGGTTACAGTGACACTGATGTGCGAATGTTTCTGTTTCAGGTGAGCAAGTGTGTTTAAAGCATTGTAAAAGGGATATCATTATAGGAGAAATGGTCAACACATCATATGGTTCTGTGTAACAAACCATCTGGCACGTCAGGTTAGTAAAGCTTGTCAGGAGCAGGGAACAGGTGACCAGTGTGAACATTGTTTTAAGTGTTGACAGTCAGGGCACTTAGAGGGCTGTAGAGGACAATGGGGCCTTGCAGGCAGATCTGATGATGGGAAGGTAGCAATACAAACAATCACACCACCAAACTCACTAGCTCCATGCCAAGCTGGACCAGACGATGAAGAGTGACTGCAGGAAAGCAGAGGTGTTGATCCAGGTTGTGCAGAGCCATGACCAGAACAACAGAGGGTGTAGTGAAAGTGGGCAGACTAAAGACAGTGATTCTAGAAGGTCAGACAGAGAAGGTCAAATCAAGTGTAGTTTAACAAAACGTCCACTTACCACAAAACAGAAAGACCTTTTTCAACCTGAGGAGATTCTAAGATGGCCAGAGTGAGCACACAGCCAAAGTGTTTGAAAGGACAGCTGCGTCAACTACAACAGTTGAGTCAAGACGACCGGACACACCCAAGCCAGGCTTATGGGACCCTCCAGTATCAGTTGATCACCTAACTCCAGACCAACAGGACAAAGTAAAACAGAGGCTATGGGGCATTGGGCAGTGACACAACGCCAGTAAGGCGCACCTACGCTTCAGTACCTTAACCACTCCACAAAGAGGAGGTATTTAGAGGACCTATTGAATAGAGGATGGATTTGAAAATCCCGGTCCCCATACTCATCACCAATAGTCTGTGTGCATAAGTAGGATGGCAGCCTGTGTCTATGTGTGGATTACTGAGAGTTGAAATGGAAATCTATCCTAGACCGCCACCCCATCCCTCAAATGCAGGACATGCTCAACAGTTTGAATGGGAGTGCGTGGTTCTCAGTGCTGGACCAGGGCAAGGCGGTTCGTCAAGGAGAGCGGCAGACCACTCGCAGCCTTTATAACACCATGGGGTTTATATGAGTGGATAAGGATCCCCTTCGGCTTGTCCACGGCCCCCGCAGATTTCCAGCACAGCATCGAGAAGTGCTTAGCCGGTCTCCTGGGAAAGATTGTATCCAAAGACGGCTACAGTGTGGATCCTGCTGAGCTAGCACCAATATAGGCCCTCAAAGAGTGCAAGCCTCAGACTGTGGGAGACCTCAGGAAAATTGGATTAGGATTTCTATCACTTTCTATTATTACTACCATCAATACATTCCACATTTCTCATGCATTGCCAAGCCACTTAACAGTCTGCTATCGGCGGAGAAGACTTCAGTGTGTAAAGTCCAAAAGGTAGCTAGACGGGGGAAACACCAGAAGTCATACAGCTATCCTCACATCAGTCAATCAACTGGACAGAAAAACACCAGGAAGTGGTCGGTCAGCTCTGAGTTTCTGCCGTGCCCACCACTCCTAGGTTTTCCTGACTTTGAAAAGCCATTTGTGTTGCATTGTGATGCTTCACAGGAGGGCTTCAGTGCAGTATTGTACTAGAGACAACAAGGCAACCTGGTTGTGAGCCGATACGGGTCAAGAACACCATGTCCAGCCACCATTACAGCTGCGTGTATTGATGCAGAGCATGATCGAGAAACAAGCTTGAAGGATACTGTGAAATCCAAGGCTCACGACATCCTACCACCCAGCTGGAAACGGTCAGGTTAAAAGGTTCAACAGAACACTCCTTTCCATGTTGAGTGAGAAATCTGACAGAAGCCAAGTCAGAGTGGAAGAGCTCCTTAGCCAAGGTCATACATGTATATAACTATACACACTGTGAGGCAACAGGATATGCTCCATACCCCATCCACTAGGAACAAGGGAGAGCCAAAAAGCAGTATTACCATAGAGTTATGGAGTCAAACTACAATCAGGTTATCGAGTACTCGTGAGAAAACTTCAGGGACAGAGGGGGACCTGGGAAGCTCAGGTCGTACTGGAATTAAAAGGTTCCCATAGTGACTGAGAGGAAGCACCTGGAGGACGACTGAAAAGATAAGTGTACTGTGGGAAATACATAATGTCGAAGCAACATTTATTTTGGAGGGGAGAGTATGGGACCCATAATAAGATGATTGATTGTTAATGGACCCCACATTCTTATTTAGTTATTGTGCTATATTGTTTTGATTTATTATTTAATGTACTCCACTCCTCTACTACCATTATGTGACATTCACGTAAACAGGCTAAGAATGAATGATGTTCTGGCACATCAGGGCAGCTAAGGGGTCTTTTTGGCAGCAGGTAGGATGGGTCCTTCAGCTCAGTAGGTGTGCATGCGGTATGCAGGTTACGGCAAATGTTTCTGTTTCAGGTGACCAAGTGTGTGTAAAACATGTAAAAAGTTAGGTTACCAGTAATAATAGTGATGTGTATGTTGATGTGAGTTACAATATTTGGTAACACTTTAGATTAGGGACCACATATTCACCATTAACTAGTTGCTTATAAGCACACATATTGGCTCTTTTATAAGTCAATATAAAACACTTATTAATGCATTATTCTGCATGACCATATTCTACAACTACTAGGCCATTAACTTTAATATTAGAGTTTTCCCTCAATAACCTCCTAATTAATGCCTTTTGATAGTAAGTAAGGAAGTTGTTAAATTACGATCTTAGCAACTAGTTAATGGTGAATATGTGGTCCCTAATCTAAAGTGTTACCCAATGTTTTAAAGTGGTGCTCTGAAATATAGTAATATGCTAGTAAGGAAACAATAGTTACCCCTTGCCCGTTGAATGTGAGTTTGAACAATATTGTCAGTGTGAGTGTATTTTGTAGGTTAACTGTTATCTAGGCGGATATCTAGTTAATCATATGTTATTAGAGCCACACAGCTCAGTAGGTCAAGTGCATGCAGTGACACTGATGTGTGAATGTTTCTGTTTCAGGAAGTATATTATTGAAGATATTTGTATTTTTAAATGCACGCCTGTTTTTAAAGTCCTTTCTTATCCAAATGTGCAACAGTTTACGCACAGATTTTTCGTTGGATTACAAAGGGAAATTGACATTTAATGTCATAACATGGTGAATTAGGCGACCCATTGTGAATATAGTATTACCAATCTATTGGTAATTGGTTGGAAGTTATGCAGGATGTATTTAGCTGCTTTTTTCTTTTTTCTTCTTTCTTTCTTCCACTTTCTTCTTTCTTTTTTAATTAAATAAACTCAGCACTGATGGGAATGTGACTTTCTATTCACAGTCAATGTGATTCGCTGTACTTCGCTCTCAGTATAGCACGGTGAAGACTTAATGAAACAGTAGTTGTAGTTCCAAGACATTCTGCAAGCCAGTGAAATTCAATTACATCCAATAGCCTACTGGGTCCCTCTTCTGCCTCTAATATGAGACACCAGTCTTTCCTTGAAACATAGCCAAGTCTAATTACATCAGTCAAGCCAGATTAAAATAAATGTGAGTATAGTTTTCTTCGGAAATAATAGAATAATGCAGGAAAAAGGAGTTTCTTTTATCCACTCCAATCAGTTTAGTAATCTGGCCTCCCAGTGAACTTCACATTCCAGGAAGACCATTAAGCCATTTATCTGCACTCACTTGCCATGAAGCAAAACTTTTTTTGTGGAAAAACAAACAAGTCATCAGCTGAAAATGTACTCTATCTTTTGTCTCTTGCCCCTGCATGGCGTTACGTAACCGCCCGTTTTACAGAGGCTTCCCGAATGCTTTGCGGCGCTTTGAAATCCGAGCGGCCCATACACCAGATATGAGCAGCTCAGTTGATATATCGGTTGCAGAGCTTGCTGTGTGAGTGTAGTGCTGAGATGGTTGGGAGATGGAATTTGGAGACTTAAAGAGGAATATAGGAAGACAATGATGGATGATTTTATTGCACTCTTGGCCCTTTGGGTCAGACCATATTTGATGCTTTCCATCTGCTGACTGTCACTCAAAGCAATAACCCTTTAATGTATTTCGAGTATGTAAAGGCCTTCATTATGTGCTTGTTTACTTTGGCGATCCCATATCCTTCCATATGTTGGTAAATGTGAATATTTTAATATGTACCAAGTAGCACATCCGAATTAGATAAACCCATCTGTTAATGAAAAAACAACCCAACTAACCCTAACCCAAATTCGGTAACACTTTAGATTAGGGACCACATATTCACCATTAACTAGTTGCTTATAAGCACGCATATTGGCTCTTTATTAGTCATTATAAAGCACTTATTAATGCATTATTCTGCATGACCATTAACTTTAATATTAGAGTTTTCCCTCAATAACCTCCTACTTACTGCTTATTGATAGTAAGTAAGGACGTTGTTGTACATAAATTACGATCTTAATGCTAATAAGCAACTAGTTAATGGTGAATATGTGGTCCTAATCTAAAGTGTTACCAGGAATTCTAGCAATCACAAAGAAAAAGTTGGTTGGAAAAAGTTGGAAATATCTAATCAATGATGTTTGAACATCCAGACTAACCCTTTCTTATTCCATTACAATTTCTAGTCCAGCTGCATTGATGATGAATCATGCTGTTAAAATAAAGCAATGTAGTGCTTCATAGCAAGTACCATTCATCTTTATATAGCAGTAGTCCCAATTTGTCCCCCCCCCCCAAACACATTTGCCGTGTTATGACCTTATCATCTCGAGGCATGCTGGAAAGATCTCGGCTCTTCTCCTCTGCATGCACTTCATATGTTTTTGTCTCAAACACATTCCTCCTTGCGCCTCTGTTTGTTCAGGCTTTTCTCCTTTTCATGCAAAGGTCAGCTCTGCGTGCGCCCTCGGTTCCCGACCTCACCCCCTCCTTAACATCTCCACTCCTCAGGAGGACCAGTAAGTTCTTATTACTGTTACCCCTTTTCCACCAACCCGAACCTAGTTCTAGTGCTGGGCTGGTTCTAGTTACTACTGCTCGTTTTGATTGCTATGGATGGCGATTACGATACGGCTGTTCATAGGTTCGCCTAACTGGGTTTCATAAGCAAATTATAAAGAGAGCATCCAGTTAAACATCAGTCAAACGCTTTATTAACTTAGTAATCTCAGATTGCCTTGGTGGAAAAACGGTATGTGTGGCGAAGGGGTAGAAGGTTCCCTCTGAACTCCGGGTAGTGCTTGTGTGTGTGTGTATGTGCGTGTGTGTGTGTGTGTGTGTGTGTGTGGGGTCATTTGACTTGTTGGTGGAATGGACCACTGCTACCCCCCCAACATGCCATAGTCCTAACTGATGCCAGATGGAAGAGAAAGATAGAAGGAAACCAGGGCCCTGTTTCAAGCTGGTTTTCCAAGTTAACTGGATATGTTAAAGACTGTTTAAAGTAAAAGTAAATATGTGTTTTCAGCAACAAAAGCAATGAAATTAAATCCAAAGCGAATCGTGGATGTACGAACGAAACACTAATAAATCCTAGTGTTGCTGGCCGGCTGCTCAGATTGACACATATGGGCATGACTATCTCAGAGCGAAGCCGCATTGGACGGCTGGTACCCCACCAACACGCCATAGTACAGGAAGACTCCTGCACATTGCAGCAACATGCACCTTGAGAAAGTAAAAGATGGAGGTGTGGTGGAAAAACACCAGATAGAAACCAGGTCCTACAACTACTACTCTACCACTCCACCCCCCTGCCCCTCGTTCCCATCCCTAGATCAGCACCCAAAAGCAGATACAACAGCAACTGAAGTCAACTGTGGGATACACCAAAACACCATAAATCAAAGTGTTGCTGGCTGGCACATGTGCATGAGAACCCCTCATCGGGGACCTGTCTCCAATAAGCTCCCCTGATTTATCAAAAGGGGGGGCTGCTTGATGGAGTGAGGAGTGACGGAGGATGTGATTTGCAGACGGTTGAGAGAGACTCCACCCTAAATGGAGACCAGACAGAGACAGAGATAACAAGTAATCCAAACATGTATCGCAAAGCCATGAATCTTCCCTTGAAGAATCATTGGCTCTCGCCTTGGTTTTCACAATAATGCTCTGATGTGCCTTCAAAATGCCATGAGGGATTCTGTCCACGCCAATTCACAGTATTAATTACCTTTAATTTACCTATTAAATTGCTGTGTGTTTATTAATTCCTCATCGCTTGAGACTTCATAGACTTATTGATTGGTTAGTTTTCCTTAATGTACATCTAATCACAGGTGTGCTCAGCATGGGCCCATGCGATGCTTTTAATGCACATATGCAATGGAAATTGACATCAATATGTAGTTGATGGTTGGTCTGAGGTTCATGGCTCCCTCATCCCGGGAAGGAAGTGATAACTCCTTAATATAAAAATGAATATGTAGGCCAGCAGTAGGATTATACTCAAAGGCGGGGTCCACTTGATTACACATTGTATCCAGATGACAATTTGTTTTTACTGTTCTTTCATTAAATTTGTTCTCCTTTTGCTTTTTGCGGACTATCATGGGAACAGAAATGTAACTAGAGAAGGCCCTGCTGCGCAGAAGACAACTTTCCCTTCATGTGTGTATTGGTCTCCACTGGACACCAATACACTGGAGGTCAAGCTGATGAATGAGCATGTGCATTGTGCGTGCATGTCAAATACGCATATGCCTTAAACACCCACACACGTGCGTGCAAGAACGAGAGAAGGGAGGCTGGGGGGGGTAAAGGGAATGAAAAAAGACAGCACAGAGATTCATGTCCCCCCCCCCCCCCCCCCCCCCCCACTAGCGTCCTAACTAAAATGCGCCACACCCCTTGCTTCCTGCGAGGCCAACAGTTGCAGGGCCTGATAAGCAGACATGCAGAGGAAGGCCTGGCCAGCCAGCTAATCAGCATGGGGGGATGTTGGTAATCAAGAACAATTGCAAGCACTCATCATGTTTATGTTGCTATGCTATTTACGCTAGGCGTGCTCCTTTTTTCCCCTATACGACATCCTATATTGTCTCTGATCATCTTGTTTTAAGTGTGTATAGTAATTTTAACCTTGGGGGGCAAGACCATAACAAAGAATAACAAAAAGAAAAAAAGCTACAACTCTTTGGCACGGATCAGTTTCGATAAATACATTCAAGCAGGTGATATTCATGACATTGGACATGAATGAAACAATTAAACAGAAACTATGCTTGAGCCAAGCGTTTATAATGCAGCACTCGGGTGTGAGAAAACCTGAGCAATATTTATAATACAATGGTGTTTCTAGCATACCTGGTATTTACTTTGTAAATGTGTTTCTACAAACTTCTACCAAACCCTCTCCACACACACACACACACACACACACACACGTTTATGGCCTTGAACATCTCTGCTGCCTGATAATGTTTGAAGATGGCAATAAGACATTCAACAGGTGCGGCCAGTAAACTGGCTGTGTGTTTATCATGTTACATGTGCAGGGCAGGCGCACGTATCCGTCACAGTGGAGTGCAGACAGAGAAGCTGTACATCACTGTCCACGGTCACACGCATGTGCTTCATGTCCGCCGTTCAGGAAGGAATGGGGGAGTGCATCACTATTTTAACAGTGAAATACAGACCGCAGCAACGCTGCCATATGTACATGTGACATGAGCAAACTGTATTGCAATTCACAGGGTTTAAATGATTTGGGATAAATAAAACCAAAAAGGGGATTTCATGAGGATGACCGTGAGTTCAAGTGTTCTTGTGAGTTTGTCAGTTTTGTATCTTCTATTAAAGTGAAAACAAAAGTCTGAAATAAAAGTGCAAGAGCTGCATGTTGATACATTCATTGTATAAAAACATCCTAATTGTCATGGATTCCCTCTGCCAGCCTGGTAACTACACTCGATTGGCCCTAATCACCTTCACCTGTCCCACTCTGCTCTGTCTCCCTTAGCCTCGTTAACTCTCCAGCTGCACTGCATTTGCCAGTAACCATGCTCTGCATTTAAGATCCTGTGTTGCAGTCAGTTCTTGTCAGATCGTCTGCAAGCTCACTCGTGTTACCAGTCTGCTCCTACTTTCTCTGACTCCTGTACCCGGACCTGCCTGAACTCCTGCCCTGTTCTCCCATCCCGGAAACCCGACCTGCCTTTGTCTTCGACTCCGATCTCTCTTCTGCCCCGGTAATTTCGACCTGCCTTCTGCTTGACTCTTTTGACTTGGATTTGCCCTGAACTGTGCCACTGCCTTGCTTTCACCTGCTGTTGTTGTGTGTGTGTTTTCCCCAGGACCGCCCGGGTTCTCCAGCTCCAGGATTTGCTTCCCACTTCCCTGGGGAGGCACACACACACACACACACAGCACCTGGGACCCCCTGGAACCCTTGGACGCCCAGAACTCTGAACACTTCTCCTTCCCACTCCCCTTTCCCTAAATTCAATAAATACCCTCCTGGGTTCGAACGCACTTGGTTCCTCCGTCTCGTACCTGACACTAATTGCGCATCAGAATATTACTGAAATTCACTCATTCATTCAATTACATGGATGAAAAAGGCTTCTTCACCATGACATTATATAACAACTATAACTACTATATTAAACCCCTGTTGCGTGCAGATTCGCGTGGGAAAGGAAACTTGCTATGCTATGGACTCTCCAGCTGTTCCACATTTCGGTAATGGGGCTCCCCTGAAGGGCCCCCGTGGCAAACACTACCTGATCAGCAATCTGCTTCAGTGAGAATAGACACTTCCTTTATTCTCCATCTATACCACCATCGTTCAAGGGAACCGCTCACCATGGCAAAGTAACTTGTTCAGTACAGACCCTGATAAATGAGTAACCTTCAGTCCAGAAGCACATCGCTGTCAGCCTTGGTGCAAGGTGTGAACCCATTTGCCGAGATATAAACAAAATAAAAACTTAACGCAGGTATAGACCATTGCAATTGCTTCCCGTAATATTAAAAACACATACAGACCCCGCTAGGCCGCTAAACATATGTGCCAACAACAGGCAGAAACAAAAGGAACTGACACACAGGGGCAGAACTAGGGAGCTTAAATAACACAACATAAGTGAACACAAGTTGTAATCAGCACAGGTGACACATGTTTGGCTAACAAGGACACACAGGGCAAACAAGTCATGCATGGGGCGGGGGTGCAATAGCACCACTTTCCAACATTAGGCAGCTACAGTATTGGCTCCTAGATTGGAGCATGGCATGAGTGAATGGGGGTTAAGAGTACCACCAAGGAAGGTTCAAGTGAGCTTAATTAAGAGGCCCCTCTATTAAGTACACTGTTATGAAATGAATGCTACCTAGTTTTAATGCTTTTGAAGTATGGTCGATCTACTAAGACTGGTGTGGTCTACATCATAGAGAGAGAGAGAGAGAAAAATACTTTATTTTATTAATTTACTCGACCATTCCATTCACATGGATCTGTAATGAGGCTCATATAGGCGCCCCATGTGTAGGTAGCCAAGATGGCGTCGATGCCTCCCCTCCCTATCGTATGTGCAACACACATGCGGGCAACAGGCTTACTGTAGAAGGTGGTGGAGGGCAGTTTATGAGGGTAGTTATTATGTTTGGTTATTTTGCAGTGCCCTGGGAACTTTCATTGCAGACAGATAACGCTTTGCTTTGCTGTTTTTTCTTTCAAGTTTCCTGAAATTACGATGATAACCCAATCTAAATGTCCCAAAAATATGCACTATAGCATCTATTATGGATTTTTACATTTCTGTGCAGAAAGGACAGTGAATTGTAAACAAAATAGTTGTGACAATCTGAAATAGTCCCCCATGGGTCATATTTTTTTATTTACTTTGAAATGATGCTATTCAATTAATGTAATACCACAGTATTTTAAATGAACAGCGTATTAGATGATGATGAGTAGATGCCAAATCAAGAATGAACAGTATTACATACTAGCTTTCAATGGTCAGTGCCTTCTTTATGAGGCCAGTTCTGTTGTCGCCTCCCTGCAGCGATGTAGGCCTACTGATGGCGTTATCTAGTGGCGATAGCTTCTTTAAATTTGGCGCTGTAATTGAGGGTGTTCACCGCACCCTTTCCTCAACATGACAATCAAACTGCCTGCATTATCGCCGCAACTAAAATGATTGGACCACCACCCAGGACTTCCCATAGCAATAGGAAAACAAGGCAGAAAAGGAAGAAGGGGGGGGGGGGGGGGGGGGAGAGAAGATGAAGAAGAAGAAAAAAACATCCTGGCTTTCGGAGAGGGCTTTTAATGCACAGGATGTGGGCTAGATTGGTTTGAGACATGTCGGGTGAGAAGAAAAGAATGGACATAAGATGAAATGTTACGCAAAAGCACATGGTCGTCGAGGCGGCTGGAAATGCTTGCGTAACTTTTAATTGACATGACTTGCTAATGTTTACTCATTGTGACATTAGTGGGGAAGCGAACAAAGCACGCAATTCTTCAATTGCATAAGGAGATCAAAGCGTGTGCCGCTATGGGGGAAGATGTATTTCAAGCAATTCCCTGATTATAGCAAATCATTTTCCGCAGTCACAGGAGATGTTAATGTTTTTTTTTTTAATGAATCTAAAACTGTTGGAATGTTTTTCCACATGTTAGATATTAGGGGCCTCACTAATTACGCATGTACAGTATTTAGCTGCGCCCACTTATACAGTTTGGACACGGCTGGTGAAACATGTGCTTGTCCGAGCAAAAGGAAATTGTTTATTTGAAGTATAAACAAATCATTGGGTTTTGTAGGTAGCTTTATATGCCTCATGTACAAGTGCAATTTCCTCCGCATCCACCTTTGTGGGAGCGTGTGTGTGAGAGAGACACCTACAGAGATGATTGCACAATATCTTATGAGTACTTTCTTTGTATAATGCAGGGAATATGTAGGGAATGTAAAGGATAATGTAGACATTAAACAGTTAACAGTCAATTGTTTGCATGGCCAGGGATATAGTGTGCTAAAATATGTTCACTAATGTTATACATAAAGTTGGAATGTTACCTTCATCCAACCATACACCATGATTAAATAGTACACATTCCCATACCCCAGAATGCACTGGGGGTGTCCCTTAGGCTCTGAAAGGGTGGGTGACTGACCCTTGTCTGACCAAGCCATTCCTGAATGAAGTGAAGCTTATGGATTCTGTGCTGCAGCTGTACAACAGCATCTAATAGCAAGCAGATTGAACATGGACAAGGAACAAGAACATTTTTGTGTGAATGGCAGGGCTGGAAAACGTCTGTGTCAGATTACTATGGCAGTAGTGATAAGCAGATGCGAAGGGCCCGCCCCTTTTTTGTTAGGGGTCCAGGGAAAGTGTATGTGTGTGTGTGTGTGTGTGTGTGTGTGTGTGTGTGGGGGGGGGGGGGGGGTGGTCACCAATGACAGCATAATGGAGAAAATAATATGCTCTCATGCAATATTTGTTTGTAAGGGCATCAGGGCCTCTCTTGTGTGTATATATACAGTATATACATATGTATATATATATATATACGTGTGTGTTTCTATGTATTTATGTGTGTATCTGAGAGACAGCAAGAGAGAGATTGTGAGAGTGTAGAAATCTAGATTATGTTATGGATATAACTTACATTTTAACTAAAGCATTATTCTACAAACAGAAAGGCTAGAGTAAATGGTTACAATGAGTCAATGATGACATGCAAATGTGTGAATGTGTGAACAATCCAATTAAAAATTGTCCTGTTCCCCTTTTATTTACTCATTATATCGTCTACTTTGTGCAAGGACTGGTTTTGCCATACATTGAGATGTGCAACGTTAGGCCTGCACCCTCCTCAACCCCTTCCTCTATAGGCATCAGGTCATGTGTCTTTAATAGAGTAGAACTGTGCTAACATGCTCCACTGTACCCAAATCTCAGCGACCTTGGTCGTGTGGTCATTAAAGCAGCTTGAACTTGAGGTCCCCTGTGTAAACGTTTTTGTTTTTATACATTTCCATTTGCTTAATACTGATGTGAACCAGGACTTTTCCCCGTGAGATTGCAGATATCCATCTTTGGCATTGGGTTGAGCTCATAAAGCTGTCTCACTTAGATAAATAACTTATTTTCTCACGATCGCCGCCTAGAAAGAAAACCCATGTAAAAAAGTACAATAAAAGAAGATTAATAGGTTCAATATGGACAGTATAGGGAAGTACGTGGTTGTGTCACAAACCATTGCTACGTACAAATCCAAAGTAATGGGTGTGGACAATAATGACAATGTTGCCACCTAACCTCCATCCTCCAGGTTTTGTCGATGAAATTTACCTGTCACTGCTTTCACATGGAGTATATATAAATGTGTGTATGTGTACTGTGTGTGTGTACATACTGTGTGTGTGTACATACTGTGTGTGTGTACATACTGTGTGTGTGTGCATGTGTGTGTGTGCGCATGTGTGTGTGTGTATGTACTGTGTGTGTATGTGTGTATGTGTTCATGTGTGTGGGAAGGTGGGGTTTCTGATTGTATTGAGCTCCTGACAGTGCTACTTCGGGATGTGATGACAGCTTAAGAGGCAAGCTGGAGAGCGTGTTTGTGAGGTTCTTAAGGTTTTGTTATTCTTCACCTTCACACAGTGAAGGGAAGGAAGGGGATGGGCAGGTCCTCACCTTTAAAATAGTCTTTTACGAATGGTCATAGTATCGCCTACTGGCCGGACCTGTTTGACTCTCTGGAAATGTTCCACTTCTTCTCCTAATCGTTTCTGTGCTTTTCTAATCTCCTTCTAATCTTATTTCATACCACAAAGAAGGCTTGATCCTGACCACAGTTAAACACACCACAACGGATATCATTGTAAGATTACATATAATTTGAACCATGAAATATGTTGTGTGTAAGTGACAACATAATAACCCTGTTACATTTGTATGGTGGAGCACAACAATAGTATGAAGGTATTAGTCAAATGCCAAATTGATGTACATACAGGTCACAAAGCAATTGCCAGTACTTTAAAATAAAATATAAAATTGTATTCACACTCGCAGAGTACTTCAAGGAGGTTAACAAATCCCTTGCAATTACTTTCAACTAAGAACTGGCTCTGATGTTCGAGGCAGACTTTGCTGTAGGTCATTCTTATGATGGTTCAGATTTTGCGTTTGCATTTTAGCCTGCACTGTACTAATGACCCATCCACCATCCTGTCTCTGTCTCGCCATGGAACCACCATGGGAAGAGATAACCCCTCAGACTATATCAACAAGTCTTTCAGCCTACACAGACAGATAGCATCAAGAATGCCTGAATGCCACTGTGCACACAAAGAACCAGTATGCAAAGAACCAGTCTCGCTGGACTGTTCTGTGCAAGGTTCGAACCCAGGACTCTACTGCTACTTTGCAGCAGTGCTACTTAGACAACAAAATGACACTATACTTTTATATATTGTCATATTTTTCTCAATGTTAAAGCTACACTACTTCTGCAGCAACTTCAATCAGGTTCCGGCCTCAATGGTTCAACCTCCACTTCTTCCTATACCAAGTTAGGAACAGTAGAGTACAGTTGGCCTGCTACAGTAGGCCTGCCTATAATGTACGAGGACATGCCAATGCCGTGGTCCTAAACGCTCGCTGGCTTTCTGGGCTGACTGTTGCGCAGTGCTGCTGCGGGCCGATAAGCACGGGACAGCATGGCTGGGGCTTATCTGCTATCGCTGGCCCCACTGGCAGAGGAAAAAAGGTTTTTATCCGCCCTCGACAAGGGAGGAACACTTAACTTGCGTTCAAGCTTATGCAAGTGAAGTCTCCCCCGTTTTTGTTGTTGTTTGATCTTTTTTTTCTATCAAATTCAGGTCTAGTCATCACACTTTTTGAGTTTGTGTTTTGGACAGACTGACGCTGTAATGTGTTTGTCTTCTTTTTCCTTGAATATGATTGTAGCAGTTGCTCCTTGCCACACACCACCTTAGTGGCTTTTGCTGGGGCTCTCCGACACAGGACACAGGTAGATGTTGTTTGAAAATGCATTTATTGGAGATGGCGAGATGTAATATGCCGAGCAAATGTTACGTGCTGCCACGACAGTGGCTCTCTCCTGAGTGTGTGCCAATTCAGGGGCTGCATCCTTCGAAGGCCACACCGAGAGCGTTGTTAAATGAGACGGTCTGGTCTACGGAGGATTTCCTGTTTGCGTCCCCAGCTGTTCCTGCCCTTACCCTTGCGTCACGAAGCGCCGCTCCTGTCGCCTAGCAACCTTGACAGCTGCAGTTGAAAATCAGGACACAGCTAGAAATCAAGTCTTATCTTATCTTAAAGGGGGGGTATTATGCTCTTTTTTGCTATTTAAAACTGTTCCCTGGGGTCTTTACAAGTAGTTAGTGAAGTTTATATATTAAAAACTCCTAAACTACTAAATCCAGCTTCTGTAGTGTGTGTGTCTGCTGCTAATTTTCTCTGCTCTGAAGAACAGGCTGTTTTGTGGGGGCGTGGGGATGTATGGTAATGAGCTCTGCTCTGATTGGCCGCCTCATTAGAAGGTAGGATGTATGGTAATGAGCTGTGCTCTGATTGGCCACCTCATTAGAAGGTAGGATGTATGGTAATGAGCTCTGCTCTGATTGGCCACCTCATTAGAAGGTAGGATGCATGGTAATGAGCTGTGCTCTGATTGGCCGCCTCATTAGAAGGTTTGGGAGGCGGAGAGCAGAGCTCCCATGCTGCTCAAGGTAAACAAGCTTGATGCGTCATTTACTGTAATCATGGTGGCTACTCCAGAACCAACAGTGAGACCTTACATGTTTGAGTCGGAGTCTGACCCACAACGGGAAGAGTCAGCTGAGGTGGTTCCACAAATTAGGAGAATCCAGCAGCACGTTTTCAGTGGTAACAATTCCGTGTGATATTGTTTTCGTGCCTTGTGTTTGTGAGCGATGCTCTCTACCATAGCCGGTCTGTTTATGTCTCATGTCCATAAGCTTACTAGCTCCAACTTGCAGACAAGCTAGGATTGACAATTTTGTAGAGCTAGTTGGCCAATATATTATTGGATGCAACGTATTCACATCCAAACAGCGCAGCGAAAATAATCAAATGTTGCATATAATAGAGGACCTGTACTTGCTAGAATGTAGATGGTTACGGTGTCTGGCCTATTGATAGGTGTACTGTAGTCATATTGAGTCTACATTACAGTGGTAGGTGTACTGTAGTCATATTGAGTCTACATTACAGTGGTAGGTGTACTGTAGTCATATTGAGTCTACATTACAGTGGTAGGTGTACTGTAGTCATATTGAGTCTACATTACAGTGGTAGGTGTACTGTAGTCATATTGAGTCTACATTACAGTGGTAGGTGTACTGTAGTCATATTGAGTCTACATTACAGTGGTAGGTGTACTGTAGTCATATTGAGTCTACATTACAGTGGTAGGTGTACTGTAGTCATATTGAGTCTACATTACAGTGGTAGGTGTACTGTAGTCATATTGAGTCTAAAATCTAATTCTCAACAGGTGCACTTGTGGCAATTGTGCCACAATGCCAACTGAAAGAGAAAACATGCTGCAGGGAGATCCAAACGGTGACTATTGATAAAAGACATTATTTCTGTGTCATCAATGTAGTTCTTATGAAGTTGGGCAAATCCCTATAGACTTACCGCTTCTCACTATATAGGTAGTTCGACTTATGAATGCCCTCCAACAACCACCGATATGTATGGTGGACCATAGGGGTTTCAACGACTTTCTCCTAGAGATGTCAACCACTATAGAGCAGACTATGGGCGTTTACAGCATAGGGCAGGCGAATGGCCAAGTAGGAATTGTATACGTTTTTCAATGCATGACATGATTTCTCTAATATTCATAACCAGTGGTTTGGCCTATGTATGACTTTGGATAATACTGTGCATGACAATAAAGATGAGAGCAAGAAGTGTTTGTATTCGGGTCTTATGCATTTCACATGTCAGCAGAAATTACATTGTAAACAAATGAATAGCAAACAACTTACTGTTGACTTACTTTTAGACAAGTACTTCTCTACTTTTTAGCTGTATTGCATGTAGCCCATCATCAAAATTGAATATGAATAACTGTATCTGGTGCTCCCACATGTTCATAATGTCTTTGAAAAGTTATAGACAATTATTTCCTAAACAGTATGACTCCTGAAGGAGTTCCATCTCCACACATGTCTCAACTTTGTAGAAATAAAGAGCACTATCACTCACCACATGCATTCAAAACCTCCCTAATCATTTAGAGCATCATTACTGAAGTTCAGGGTAAAGACGTCTATGTCCATAATAATCGGTTCCATTGATTATATTTACAGAAGCAAGACGATTTTTCCTCTTTGATATATTCAAATAATTATTGGATTCCTATAACCAATCAAACTCAGAATGGACTTCAGTCACACCGGTGAGGAAAAACTCAGAATTCCCTAGCTCCAGGGGTGTGTACACGGGGTTCAGACCGGCCCTTTGACTGAAGCAGGACACGAAGGCATCTGTATAACCTGTAAAGAAGTAATGATGTATTAGTTCAATGTCACCTCAATTTTTCATCTGTTGCTGTGTTTGAATTGTTACTTTGTATTTAGAATAATAAATAGGTGTGTGTGTGTTAAACATTACAGAATGTTGTATCTGTGTTCACTGGCTTGGATGTGCAATCTCCCTTCTTAGAAGTATTGTTGTTATTTCTAACCACTAATGGAAAAGTGTTTGCACTTGTGTGGCACTTTGTATATGCTGCAAATTACCTGATGCCGAAGGCATGTACATGGGGTTTAGACCGCCAACAGAACCTTTTATGCAGACAAGTACAATTTGATAATCCTGTGAGTGACATTACATTGTGATATATAAATGGATGTAAAACCAAGTGAGCTTTTAGGCCAACATTTAGGCCTTTTCAGACCAAACGCGAATAGTTTGTGCGAATAAATCGCACATGAATTCAAAAATCCGAACCTATCTATCTCTGTGAGTCTATCCACACCGAACCCATCTATCTCTCTATGAGTCTATCCACACCGAACCCATCTATCTCTATGAGTCTATCCACACCGAATCCATCTATCTCTCTATGAGTCTATCCACACCGAACCCATCTATCTCTATGAGTCTATCCACACCGAATCCGAAACTCGGTGCAGTTGGTTTAATTTCTGTGAATTTCGGATGCCGAAAAAACAACCAATAAAATAACGACTTTTGCTCATGTGATCAATAGATTTCCAAAGAGAGTGGACAGGAGGAGGAAAGCCAAAGAGAGTGGACAGGAGGAGGAAAGCCAAAGAGAGTGGACAGGAGGAGGAAAGCCAAAGAGAGTGGACAGGAGGAGGAAAGCCAAAGAGAGTGGACAGGAGGAAAGCCAAAGAGAGAGGAAGCATATGGACTGTCTTTCCTTGAACAACCCACGAGCTCCGGAGGCATTATAAGCTGACCATTATAAATGGACTATTAAAGGCCATGCAGTATCACATATAGAAAACGCATACATATGATTTATACAATGCAATGCACAATGCTGTTCAGTCCAGTCATGAATGATGAAAACCCTTGCACACTTGAAATAATGAGCCCGTCTCTAGTGTGTAGAATTGAGTGTGGGATTATTATCATTCTAATTAATTCACTGCACTGTAAACACACACACACGTTTTCTTCTTCTGCTCCGTTTCTTCTTCTTGCCTCTCATATCAATCCAACAGTTGCTCTAGTCCTCCACCAGCAAACTTTACATTTTTGCTGGACTGCACAGAGCGATTATTCATGTCGGTCTTGATATGAAAGGTTTGAATGCGAATATTCGTCAACGAATATTCTGCATTTTCATTTCGCCCCTGGTGCGTAAAGGCTTTAAGCTAATGTAGTTTATATGGCTAATGTCATTTAACTTTGAAAATATAATGTCATCATTTTTTTTTTTTTTTTAAGTGGTAATACTCGGCCGCTGGTATGGATGGGGACGCCACTGTCAATGGAAAAAAATCCAGTCATCACCGACGCGCAATGCCTCTTTGGATATATATGGCTGCGAAGGGTCCATCCGTGGGTCTTTCGAATTCGGGAAATGAAGGCCGCATTTCTAGGTCGCATTTGGAGGAGCCTTCCAAAATGGGACAGCCTTGTCGCACCGCGGTGACGCAAGCAGTCTTCAAATGCAGCCTTCGAAGGACGCATCCCCTGAATTTGGACACAGCCTGTGTGTGTTGATAGCTGGTTTATCCTGGGTGCCATGATTGCTCTGCACCACAGGTGCAGAGCAAGTGACTCAGGACAGGTGAGGCTGTAGACCAGCTATCAACCACACACTCCACAATGATGTTGCTATTATATTTGTGCTTCAGTAGTCCTATAGTAATGCTAGTACTTCCATTCTGGCAGCCACGCTACTTGCCTGCCAAAACTTCAACTGCTGTGTTTATTTAAAAAGATAATTGGCTTATTATCACATGGAAAGCACAATACAATGTGTGGTGGTGATTCGAGGAATAGGAAATCAGAGTGTAGAGCGGAGAACACACAAGCCAGAATAATAACAACTTCACTAGGGTGAAGAGTGCAGAATGGATGCTGAGATGTATAAAATATATTTAAAATATGAATTCAATGTAACCAGGCCCAGACTAGACCACAGTTTGGGCTTAAAAAAAGCAAAACAACTAGATAAAAGTTCAGTTGTATTTTCAAATTAAAACTTTTAATGAAATCAAGCTCTTGTGAAGAGACAAAGGTAACTTCCTGATGTTTAAAACAAGGAAAGGGAAATTTGAGGAAATCGATCACAACTTAAAAACATGAAAAAGACAGTTCCAAATATATTTTTTAATCAAAGTAACAGGATGATAGGTGATTAGGTACACACTAGTAACAGGAAGATTGCCAGAAAAGATACTCCTAAGCAAATGGAGGTGTGTGTGGCTTGGTGCTTGGCTCTGTTCTGGAGGAAACACTATTGTGTATGGTGTTGACTTTTCCATGCTAACGCTGCCAAAAACCAGTCTCTTAGGTGGGTCCTACTTCCTCTTTGCTATCACCTTACACTTTTGAAATGCATTTGTCCCTGCCATCATTTGGTTGGCCCACTGTCCAGTGAGTGTGCCAAAAGTAAAAGTACCTTTTAATATGTTCCTAATTCAAGAACATTTATGAGGGGTAGAGAATGCGATCCAATTAAAAACTAGTACATGTACTCAGTAGAGCACAGACCTGACCCCAAGGTCAGCAACATAAAGTCACCCTTCGGAGGCATGCTGAAACCTTTAGTGGGTCTGGCCTTGGGAGATCCACCTGTAATGGCTGTGACCAACCTCCCCATGAGCAACCTCCCCATCACCAGCCTCCCAATGAGCAACCTTCCCATGACTAACCTCCCCATCACCAACCTCCCCATCAAATTTGCTGGCATTCGGTAAAAGTTAATAAAAAAAACAGTACACACGCTTAACATGCACACATTTATTGAATATAAAAGGTGACATTGTTATTTTATTTCAGAATTATTTCATGGTTGATTTCACGGTCGATGCTAATTGACAGGACCAAACACAGTAAGCTTTTATTTATTATGGTAATCATTATTTACAGCATGGCTAGGAAGGAATCCAGGAACTTGTCTTCCAGATGAGCTTTCAAATGACGTTCAAATAATCTCAGTGATGCATTTGCAGGAGGCCTCGCACCAAGAGGCAACATCCTTGTTGTCGCAGCCCTGCTTCTGCTTCAGATCAGGGCAGTTGCTGTACTTATTAGCATAGGCACAGGGGTTGGCTGTTAGAGAGAGATGGATAGAGAGAGTCAGAGTTACATGGGGACAGCCTGACAGATAAGACAGCATGAACATCATGAATTTGTGATTGATAGATAGATAGATATGTAGCCCTGTGCTATATTTTCTTTTAATTATCTTTTTTCTGAAAGGTGTTGATAACTGTTTAATATGGTTTTGAATGCATTGTTCAGAATGTTTATTTTGCTATGGCCTGTATTTTATTTTCCTTTGAATATGTACGTTGTTGATGTCTGTTGATGTAATGTGACCTTGGCATCAGGACTGGGGAACTATGACCTTTGAACCGGAGGGTTCAAAGGTCGGAAGCTGGGAGTTAATGGAGGACTAGATGGGAAAAGAGAGGGTGTGGACGGATAGTCCAGGCTCGAAATTCTGCCTTTACCATTACACGTGGCTCTTTCCAGAACATGAGGTTAGAGACAAATTGTTGTACTTTTCAGTTAAGAGAACTATAATAGCAATGATCGTGTGATGCGCCGGAGAATTGGTTGTGGAAGATTGTATGGTGCGAGCTCCGAACGGGGGTTCACATAAGCGGAGGAGAGAAGGCCCCCGCGCCGTTTGGCGAAGACGGAGAGCGAGGACCTGTCGGGAGTGGACCTGTCGAGAGTGGACAGGTCAAGAGTGGACCGGTCGGGAGGAAGACCGCGTGATTTTCCCGTTCGTTTGCACGCGCGGACGCGCGCACGCACGGACACACACACACGGCTCCCCTCCGCATGAGGTACAATTTTAAGTTTGTTTTGTTTGCTCGGAGGAGTGAAGCGGCTCTTTGGTTTTCAGCCTCCACGTACCCGAGCGTCGACCCAGGCCTGCAACGTGGGGTTATATTTAGTTAATGCCGGCCTAGAACTCTTTTTTTTATAGTTTATATGAGTTAGCATTGAACCATACTATTGCTCTATGTTGTATTGTATCATTGATGACCCGTTAAATTGATTTGTGCTATAGTAAACATTTGATATTCAGACTACCAAGAATGTGTGTTCACTACAAACTAATAACCTAAATTGTGCAAATTTCCACACATAGTGTGGTTGGTTACATTGAACTCTGGAGCGTCCCAGGTTGGTCGAATAACATTATCATGCCCATAGTCAGGGCATGGGGGCGCTACATAAAATGGGGGCTCGTCCGGGATGTTTGTAGTGTTTGGAACGCTTTTTGTTGCAGTAGTCTTATTGTCTTATTGTTAGGTTAGCACGTAATTCGCCCTTAAGGAAAATTGTGATTTAGCCATGGAGGATCCATCAGAGTATAAAGCCTGGCAGCAAACAGAGCTTTTGCAGTGGTGCAGAAGTGAGGGCATTGACCTTAAGCATGCCATACTGGTTATCGGAGTAAGTGAAGATCTTGGTGTGGGCCAAATTGAAGATGTCCTACATACTGTGAGATGTTGGGGACGTGTCCGAGTACGGGGGAGGAAATTCAGCAGTGAAGCTGGTGGGCTGTTAGTTCTTTGCGAATGCAAAGAAGAGCTTGTTTCCAGTTGGGTTCCCCCTGAGGTGAGGCCTGCTGATAGTGACGCTGTATGGGAGATTGTGAAGGCCGAGGAAACTCCTGCTGCTCCTGATGATTTTTCAGAGAAGTTGAAAATCTTCTTAGCAACTGAGGGCAAATCAGTAGCTGATTTAAAAGGTTTTTGCACTCCTTCTGTTCCTCCTGGCGGGACTTCAGATGCAGTTCTCCAGTCTTTAGCTGATGCAATCAGTAGAGCTAATAAAGGCCCGACTGAGAGTCATAGTTATCGCCGGCTTAGGATTTTCTCCGGTATCATTCCCACCCCAGCTGGGGAGGAATCATTAGATTACTGGTTAGAACAGGCGACACTGATGGTCCAAGAAAGTGAATGGACTGAGCAGGAAAAGAAACGCAGAATCAGTGAAAGTTTGAGGGGTCTTGCCTTAGAGGTTGTGAAGTCCTTGCGCCTTAGCAGACCCGGTGCCAGCCCTGAAGATTATTTGAATGCACTAGATAATGCGTTTGGGTCTGCAGAGTCTGGCGACGACCTCTATTTCTCTTTTCGCCTCATACAGCAGAAGGCTGGTGAGAAGTTGTCTGACTATGTCCGGAGGCTTGAACCTATTCTGGCCAAGGTAGTCAAGAAAGGGGGTATTGCAGACCGAGACAAAGACAGAGTGAGAGTTGAACAGCTGCTTCGTGGAGCAATCGGTTCCGATTGGATGTTGCTAAAAATGCGGTTAAATGAAAGAAAGGTTTACCCTCCTGATTTCCTCGATTTACTTACTGAGATCAGAACAGAGGAAGAACATGACCGGACACGGCAAAGAGTGAATACCCGTGTTCGAAGTGTTGCTGCCCGAGATGAGTCTGCAGAGACTGACACAGACATTGTGGAGGAACTGAGGGCTGACTTCAGAGCTCTTAAAACCTATGTGTCTGAGATGAATAAGAGGCCTTCTTTTGTTGAGGAGGAAGCTGAGGTGCGACCATTAGCATCCCAGTCATTCCAGTCAGGCAAAGATGAAGCTGAAGCTGTTGCTTTGCGGAAGAAAGTTAACAGATTAGAAAAGAAGTGGAAAGCTAAAGGCGGGAATGTAGCTGAGCCGCAGGTTGCAGCTGCTGCTGTTGTGATGAAGCCAGCTGATCGTGGGTTTTCTGCACAAAGGCAGAGTTTTAGGAGTGATGGTGACCGTTTCTGTTACCGGTGTGGGGAGGACGGTCATATCGCCACCAAGTGCTCCTCGCCGGAAAATGAGAAAAGAGTTATTAGGAGGCTTATAGCTTCACTTAACAAAGCCAAAAGAAACTATTCTCCTGGCCGTGATTTGAAGGATGATACCACACACTGTTCAGCCAGAAAACAAGCTGTGCATGCAAAGACAACTGCCACGTTTCCTAAGGGGCTGATTGGTCCGCCGACTACCGCGCAGGTGAAGGTGAATGGGCACCCTTGTACAGCGATTCTGGATAGTGGGTCACAAGTGACCATCATTTTTGAGAAATGGTATGAGGAACACTTATCTAATGTAACAATCCACCCAGTGTCTGGCTTGGCCATTTGGGGCCTTAGTGACACAAGCTACCCATACTTAGGGTATGTGTTAGTCGACATGCAGTTCCCTAAAGAACTTGTTGGGAAATCTGAAACGTTGTCAGTGTTGGCTTTGATTTGTCCTGGGCCTAACACGCCAGATCAGGTCCCAGTGATTTTAGGTACAAATGCTAGCTTGTTTCACCGACTTGCTGCTCTGTGTGGGCGTCAACAGAGTGAAACTCTGGCTCGTACTTTAAATATCTGCGGTTTTGGGCTCAAGAAAGAGATGGTTTCACAGAGTGTCAGCGAAGGGGACCCAGATGAAACTGTCGGTTTGATCAGCTGGATGGGCCCTGGTCAGTTAACCATACCCCCCCTAGAGAGTTGTTGTGTGCCGTGTCAAGTGGACTATTGCCAGTCAGAGCCTGAAGGCATAATTATGGTGGAGGCGAGTGATGCCACTCCATTGCCTCAAGGTGTGATGTTGCAGCCTGTGGTAGCCACAGCTAAGGCTATTGATTCTAAATGTTTCTCTCTGTTGCTGCAGAATGAGTCAAGGAAAGAGGTGAATATACCTCCAGGCACACCGCTAGGTAAAGTACAGGTAGCTGACTTGGTGAGTTCGCCAGTGACCGGTGAGATATCAGGAGAGCTGGACCCCAGTCAGATTGATTTTGGTGACTCTCCTATTTCTAGGGAATGGAGAGAGAGACTTACCCGGAAGCTATGCCGGCGTCGCAAAGTGTTTTCACTTCATGAATGGGAAGTTGGCTTGGCCCAAGGAGTGGAGCATCGCATTCGTCTGTCTGACCCCCGACCTTTTCGGGAGAGGTCCAGACGTTTGACGCCTGCTGACATAGAGGATGTGCGTAAGCACCTTAGAGACTTGCTAGCTATAGGAGTGATCAAGGAGTCACGGAGTCCGTACGCATCACCTATAGTGATCGTGAGAAAGAAAAATGGTAGTGTGCGTATGTGCATCGATTACCGGACTCTGAATACTAAGACTATTCCTGATCAATACACCACCCCACGCATCGATGATGCACTGGACTGCCTAACTGGAAGCCGATGGTTCTCCGTACTAGATCTTCGTAGCGGCTACTATCAAATAGCCATGGCCGAGGAAGACAAGGAGAAAACAGCGTTTATATGTCCTCTCGGTTTCTACCAGTTCGAGAGAATGCCGCAAGGAGTAATGGGAGCTCCTGCGACATTTCAACGTTTAATGGAGAAGGCCGTAGGGGACATGAACTTGTTACAAGTCCTTGTTTACCTAGATGATTTAATTGTTTTCGGTGCGACTTTGGAGGAGCATGAAGAGAGGTTGATGAAGGTGTTAGACCGTCTCGAGGAAGTGGGTCTCAAGCTTTCATTGGATAAGTGCCAGTTCTGCCAGCCTAGTGTAAAATATGTTGGGCATATTGTGTCGGCTGACGGGATTGCCACAGACCCAGCTAAGGTGGAGG
The DNA here is from genome assembly GCA_030340625.1 of Merluccius polli. NCBI lineage: Eukaryota > Metazoa > Chordata > Actinopteri > Gadiformes > Merlucciidae > Merluccius > Merluccius polli. Next base: position 266,855 of record JAOPHQ010003705.1, on the reverse strand, counting down.
CTGTCACCAAGTGGCCGAAGCCTACTGACTTAAAGACCCTGAGATCATTCCTCGGTTTCTGTGGCTATTATCGCAGATTTGTAGCCAACTACTCCTCCACGGTTAAGCCATTGACAGACCTGACCAGAGGTTATCCTCCAGTGAGGAAAGGAAAGAAAGTGGTTGTTAAAGACCAACAGCAGTACTTCAAAGAGTCTGAACCGTTTGGCTCGCGATGGACTGATGAGTGTGCCAAGGCTTTCCGTGAGATCATATGGTGCCTCACTAACGCGCCTGTATTAGCCTTCGTGGACCCGAACAAGACCTATGTATTGCACATTGACGCCAGCCTTAAAGGGCTAGGGGCTGTCCTAAATCAGGTGCATGCTGAAGGCCTTAGGCCTATCGCGTTCGCCAGTAGAGGATTGAGTGCTGCAGAGAAGAGGTATCATGTTCACCAGCTTGAGTTTTTAGCCCTTAAGTGGGCAGTGGTGGATAAGTTCCATGACTATTTATACGGGGTGAGATTCACTGTGAAGACGGACAACAATCCGCTCACCTACGTATTGACAACTGGGAAGCTAAATGCTCCAGGGCATAGGTGGCTTGCGGCCCTAGCCACATATGATTTTGAGATCAAATATCGCCCTGGTAAAATGAATGTTGATGCTGATTTGCTTTCCCGGATTTGCATTGACGAGGACACTGAGCCTTGGAAAAAGCTGTCACAGGGTGATGTGAGGGCCATCTGTGGTCATGCCAGCGTACTGGAGTCATCTGACAATGAGGTGCGTGTAGCAGATAGACTAGGAATCCCGGCAGAAGGTGTTCCTGAGTTGTATGCTTTTGCAACTCATCTCAATTTGGGTAATCTAGAACAGTTCACCCGAGAAGACTTGCGAAAAGCGCAACTGAAGGACAGTGTGCTCAAAGTGGTTAGAGAGGCCATGAACACTGGCCAGTGGCCAACTAATTTAAGTCAGACTGACACTGAAGTAGGTTTGTTGAAGCGTGAGAGTCCGAAATTCACTGTAGAGGACGGACTGGTGTATAGAATTACACACAAAGCGTCTGGGGAAACAAGACGTCAGTTGCTACTGCCCAAGGAGTTCAGATTGCCTGTGATTCGTGCTTTGCATGATGAAATGGGACACTTGGGGATAGAGAGGACTGTAGACCTGGTAAGGGAAAGGTTTTACTGGCCGAAAATGGCCCAGGCTGTTGAGAGATACATAGGTAACTGTGGGAGGTGTGTAACGTGGAAGAGCCCTTGTTCCCGAGTGGCTCCGTTACATCAAATTACCTCTAGTGGACCGATGGAGCTGGTTTGCATAGATTTTTTGTCTTTGGAACCAGACTCAAGTGGATATGGTAACATACTCATCGTTACAGATAATTTCAGTCGCTACGCGCAAGCGTACCCGACTAAAGATCAAAGAGCAATAACAGTGGCCAAAGTATTGGTTGAAAGGTTCTTTGTGCATTATGGCCTTCCGGCTCGAATTCACTCAGATCAGGGCCGTGATTTTGAAAGCCGATTGATCAAAGAGCTTTTGAGGACGTTGGGGATCCGAAAGTCCAGGACGACTCCCTATCATCCCCAAGGGGACCCACAGCCCGAACGCTTTAACAGAACGCTGCTTTCTATGCTGGGGACCCTGAGGGATTCGCATAGGAGACAGTGGAGCCGTCATGTGAGTCAACTCGTGCATGCATATAATAGCACTAAGAACGATGCCACAGGATTTTCACCCTATTATATTATGTTTGGCAGAGAGGCTAGATTGCCTGTTGATGTGTGTTTTGGCACTGATAAGCATGGATCTGTCAGTCATTCACGTTATGTGGAAGAGTTGAAAGAGGACTTGGAGAGTGCCTATGAACTTGCTACTAAGGCAGCTACACAAGTTCACTTGCGAAATAAAAGGAATTACGAAAAGGTAATGCGCAACCAAGAGTTAGCCAAAGGTGACAGAGTACTCTTGAAGAATTTGGGCTTGAAGGGGAAGCATAAGTTACAGAGCCGTTGGAACCCTCTACCTTATGTGGTGATAGAGAAGCTACCTGACTTGCCTGCGTACAGGGTAAAGCCTGAAAGTGGAATGGGGAGACTCAGAACCCTACACGGAGACAATATTTTGCCTATTGGTGATCTGGTCAGGATATCTGATGAGCAAGATGCTCCATTGCCTGTAACAAGACCTGTGACTAGGACTCAAGGAAAACCGGTGTCACATAGGAGTCATAGTTTGAGACAACCAGACAGTCGCTTAGTTGATGAGGAAACTAGTGATTCCGAATGTGAAATAAGGCCCGTTTACAGATGGAGATCTGAACCTCAAGATTCCCATACTCATGTTTCTCAGAGAAACAGGGACAATGTTATACCAGTAGTGGACACTGCTGATGAACACGATAATGCATCTAATCATGAGGAGAGTGAGGTTGAGCCAGAGGTGATATCAGAGCCTGAACATGTCATTGCTAATGAGAGTGATGATATAGTGAATACTGTTAATGATGCAGATGCACCTGTTGGACAACGAAGTAGAACTGTATCTGATAGAGATTCAGTTGTGGCAGCGGATGAGGAAGTCAACCCTCAGAGAAATTCTCCTAGACGAGGGAAGAGGTCAATTAAGCCTGTTATTAGATTAACATATGATGAGGTAGGCAGATCGAAGGACCAGCCTTTAACTATAGTCCATAGGGGTGTAGTCATAAAAATTGGTTAAACTCATTTGTCTGGTTAGGTCTCATGGGGGCATGAGGACGTTTAAGGGGGGGAGAGTGTAGCCCTGTGCTATATTTTCTTTTAATTATCTTTTTTCTGAAAGGTGTTGATAACTGTTTAATATGGTTTTGAATGCATTGTTCAGAATGTTTATTTTGCTATGGCCTGTATTTTATTTTCCTTTGAATATGTACGTTGTTGATGTCTGTTGATGTAATGTGACCTTGGCATCAGGACTGGGGAACTATGACCTTTGAACCGGAGGGTTCAAAGGTCGGAAGCTGGGAGTTAATGGAGGACTAGATGGGAAAAGAGAGGGTGTGGACGGATAGTCCAGGCTCGAAATTCTGCCTTTACCATTACACGTGGCTCTTTCCAGAACATGAGGTTAGAGACAAATTGTTGTACTTTTCAGTTAAGAGAACTATAATAGCAATGATCGTGTGATGCGCCGGAGAATTGGTTGTGGAAGATTGTATGGTGCGAGCTCCGAACGGGGGTTCACATAAGCGGAGGAGAGAAGGCCCCCGCGCCGTTTGGCGAAGACGGAGAGCGAGGACCTGTCGGGAGTGGACCTGTCGAGAGTGGACAGGTCAAGAGTGGACCGGTCGGGAGGAAGACCGCGTGATTTTCCCGTTCGTTTGCACGCGCGGACGCGCGCACGCACGGACACACACACACACGGCTCCCCTCCGCATGAGGTACAATTTTAAGTTTGTTTTGTTTGCTCGGAGGAGTGAAGCGGCTCTTTGGTTTTCAGCCTCCACGTACCCGAGCGTCGACCCAGGCCTGCAACGTGGGGTTATATTTAGTTAATGCCGGCCTAGAACTCTTTTTTTTATAGTTTATATGAGTTAGCATTGAACCATACTATTGCTCTATGTTGTATTGTATCATTGATGACCCGTTAAATTGATTTGTGCTATAGTAAACATTTGATATTCAGACTACCAAGAATGTGTGTTCACTACAAACTAATAACCTAAATTGTGCAAATTTCCACACATAGTGTGGTTGGTTACATTGAACTCTGGAGCGTCCCAGGTTGGTCGAATAACATTATCATGCCCATAGTCAGGGCATGGGGGCGCTACAGATAGATAGATAGATAGATAGATAGATAGACAAAATACACTTTACATACAGTTTATTGTTTTCAAAGTCCATGACATTCACATAAAGTTGCGTAATCAGCCTGCCAGGTGACATGATCAGTGGCTCATATATACTGGCAATGGCATGAGGGAATAGAGTAGAGGGTTTGTGTGTGTGTGTGTGTCTGTTGCATTGGCTACTGACTGCACAATTTGTTGTTACAGGCATTGGGACAATCTCCGCAAGAGGTTCCGGATTTGTAGGGGTTGGTATACTGGGAGTTCCCGCTGTAATGTAGGCCAGGGCATCATGCATTAAACATCACAGACAGATCGCTGTAGACCAGTTTCAGATCTACTTGGCAACCGATGGATTACTTGAAATGTCAAAGTAGATTATGTTGAAGGTCCTATTTAAGTCTATCTATCTGTTGGATTTGAGAGTCTACACAATGAACATTATAAACATTTCATAGAGGACAAAACATTCAAATTGGAATATGGCAGTGCGGTGCTTACGGTGGACAGTAGTGGCAGACATAGAAGTAATTGTACTCCGATTTGGGGCAGTCAGCCATAGCACAGCCAATCAGTTGGACCTGTACCACACAAGCTGTGCACAGAGACGGAAAACACTAAACATTTGCTTCCAAGGCAATCTCCTATTTTTCAGCGGAGCAGTGTTTGACTTATCTATAAATAGAGATACGCCACGAGCGAGAGTGTATCAGTTCAGGTCACACAGGTCCTGAGCACTGAGGTAATAAACTAAAGTTGGCATCGAATGTAAACAACAAAGTCACCATGCCAACAAAGTGAGCATGGACGACACTCGGCACCTGAGTAAAGTGTCCGATCACGGCTCTGTTAGTAGCTCTGACTCGAATTTGAATTCCAGTCCTCGACCTTGTTGTTCCAGGACCGGATAGCATTGCTCCAGGGGTTCTTCTCGCTGGACATGTAATGATTCTCACCGCATCCGCTGGCTGCAGTCAGGAAAAGAAAGGAATACAACATTTCCGCATAGAAGACAATTCATTCAAATGGGATTTTAAGATACAACTTTTGTGGTCATTTGTACCCTTTTATGTGACATTTTGTGATTCTCACTCTTGTGGACACCAACGTAATAATCAACCACATTGTCAGCGTATGAACAATATAAAAAAACATCCTGTAGAGGACAAAAATAGGGCATGCAACTGTTTTTGTTCCCTTTTTCTCAAATACAGAGCAGTGTGCAACGGTACTGACCTATACCGACACACATAGTACAGGGCATGCATGTGGACAGTTTGTTAACCAAGGACGGGCTTACTGCTGATCATTCTGGAGTTGTCAGGGCTGTAATTCATGGAGCAGGTGTGGAGCAGGTGTTGGCCACGTGTTGAGCGTTGGCTGCAGCATCGCTGTTCCAGCTGTGTGTGTGTGTGTGTGTGTGTGTGGGGAGGAACAGATGACATTGGGTCAATTGGATCATTACCGTCCTACACCACCGCCACAGACAGTACCACAATATTTCGGGGCCAATCCATAGAGGGAATAAGTCCAAGAAAATGTTAATTTGCAATTTGCATGTCATCACTGAAGGGTAAACACACTGACCAACCAAGCACCAAAAATAGGTTAAGCAAATGTGTCAAGTTCACTGACAAGTGACCTAAAATCACTCGATGTGTCCTATGATCAGCAACTGTTATTGTTGTAGTTGCGTTGGGTAGTTTTTGGTTGAAGTATTACACCATTTATGTGTCGACGCTGGGTTTACCATTTCCAGCATGTTGCTAGGGGTCGGTTTGACCTCTCCCCTCAGGGCGTTGTGCTTGTTCACAATCTCCGCATGGTCCGTAGAGGTGAGGGCTTAACCGGCACATTTACATTGGTGAAAAAAAAAGAGTAAGTAAAAGAGCGAAGACAAAAACATTAAATGTACAATTCAGACATGGATTCCAAAAAGGGTTGTGCCGTTCAAGAGAATGAATAGCATCTACAAGGTAGGGTCGATCAGTGATGAGCGTTACACACTCACATTTCTGCAGGTGTGGGTTTGAGAGGGGAAGGGAGATGAAAAGAAAGAAAGAGCCGTTACTTTGGAAATAAGTCAACTGTTCCAATAGAGATCCCAATGTTTAGGATAAAAAAATGCTGTCATCTGCATACACTAGCATTATTGCACCAAATTAGTAGTTAATACAGATTTTAATAAATAAATGAAATAACTTGTATGGAGTGCATTGCAAGCATGCTAGACTTACAGGTAAGGGATCAGCGAAGGTGTTGGGCACCTGCAGGGCCAAGAGACCCCAAGTGCACAGGAAGGCAAACGTGTACATCGCCATGGTTGACTGCAGCAACATCCACAGAACCAGGGTATATACACTCACAATGACACACACACGTCCTTGGCGATAAAAACAAAACTAATAACTGAATATGCAAAATAAGATAAGGGTTACCACAACAAGCTCACCTGTACAGGTATTCGCCCCTGCGAGTACAGATTGATTATCTTCTATGTCACATATAATATGATCAATCTGGTGGCTCTAGCCAAACCGGAAGTGATTATAATGCGTTGTTCAGAGGTCATCAGAAGATTTTTAAGAAATGGGGGGAATGACTTGGGAATAAGATAGAGACCTTTTATTTGAAAGAGGGCCTAAAGGACATATAAGAAAATTAATTTGGTGGCTCTAGCCCAACCGGAAGTGACCCACAAAGCATCATAAAATGCTCCATTGAAACACATTGGAGATAAATGTTTCTATATATTCATATACATTTGTAGGAAAGAGATAGGAACTTGGCCTCTGGACCAGTCAACCAGGGAGTGCCTTGGGATCGCTCTGTGAAAATCTCAAGTCTCTCAGCCAAAAAGGGGCCATGTGGGGGCCCTCCCATTGCCGTTGGATCAAAAGGACCCCACGTAATAACGGGTCGCGGATCAGTGTGGGGGTCCCAGTCGGGCTCTGTAATAAGGGGGTCAAGTCTCGGTACGGACCTTCCTATCTCCAAATCGGCCTTTTGAAACCACATTCTGAGCGAATAGGACTCAGGTTACAGGTTATTCTGTGAGGTTTAAAAGTCTGAGTCTCGGATATGTCGTTCATGGGACCAAGGGGGACGTGTGTATACATTTTGTCACGCCCCTTACTAGAGTAAACCATGAATAGGGGCCTAGAATGACTTGGGAATAAGATAGAGACCTGGGGTGTATTTTATATGAAAGAGGGCCTAAAGGAAATATAGGATTATCAATCTGGTGGATCTAGCCCAACTGGAAGTGATTCAAATGGGTAGTTCAGAGGTCATCAGAAGATTAAAAAAACACACCATTAATAGGGGCCTAGAATGACTTGGGAATAAGATGGAGACATGGTGTCTCTTTTATATGAATCAGGGCATTAAACTCTACTAAAATTATAAATTTGGAGGATCTAGCCCAACAGGAAGTGCTGTAATTGGAGGGTGACCTTGAGGTCAACTTGGGAGTGAGCTAGGAACCTGGCGTCTCTTGTATATGAAAGAGGGCCTAAAGGACATATAGGATTATCAATCAGGTGGCTCTAGCCAACCGGAAGTGATTAAAATTGGTAGTTCAGAGGTCATCAGAAGATTAACAAAATGACCAACCGAATAATCTGCCTACACTGACACCAAGTGGACAAAAAAAATGAACCGTACACAATGGACAGCCCACGAAAATTAATCTATTGAGTCGTGCTCCGGGACACAATTCAATTTTAGTGACAATGAGCACGTGATACCGGCGTGATATCGGGTCGGAGCAAGTCAACAAAATCGGCGGCTATAACGCTTCGCTTCTGAAACGGGAGGGAGCTTGTTTGGCTGCGGTGTCATGGCGACTATTCTGTGACTATCCTGAGCCGTCTCACTTCTTCTTCATCTTTGTTGAGAGTTGCACATGCGCAGTACCGATCGGGCAAGAAGAATTTGTAATAACTAACAAACTAAACATCATATACATTCACTGAACAAAGATTATGAAAATAAAATGCACATTTCTCACTATAAATGATATCAAAATGCATTTTAATGCCGAAACTATCTTAAAATATTGCATTTTCCACCGAGAATAAAAGGAATATCAGCCATTTTGTTTTGCTTTGAAGCTTGATGGTCATGTGACGTGGACGCAGGCCAATAGAAAAGAATAGGCCAGAAAAACGTAGCAGTGTCACATGGAACACAGCAGAAACTTGATCCGGTGTCCTTCCATGCTCCAGATGTCCTGCCAGGTCAGTGCCCTTTCTCACATGCTCTCCCACCTTGTCCTGCTGCCCTACTTGTTCATGGCTACAGACTTGATACGTTGCCTTTCCTCCTCTGCCTTGCGGACCTCCCACTGCACCATGCCACCCCTCTCCTCCGGGTTGGCCTTGACCCAGCTTACTCTGGTGGAGCAACCCAGGCCTAACCCGCCCTGGGCTACTGACACGACGATGTCGGCATGATGCAGGCGATCCTCCGCCTCCCTCAGTGCTCTGCTGTCCACTTGTGACCTGTTCTAACCTCAATGTCTGCCTGGCGTACTCTTGCATCTTGATTGTCTCGCAGCGTCATGGCCTGGCGTGTTTTGTTGCCTTGTACTCCTCAACCATGGATGTTACAGGCAGCTGCAGCTTGCTGCCTGTGCTGTACAGGTCAATGGAGCAGTAGCTTCTCGGGATGCCCAGCCGTCTCCTCAGGTAGGTGTTAATTTTCCTCTCAAGCCCCCCAACAGTGGAGACAGGTACCTCGTAAACGAGCAGTGGCCAGAGCAGTCTGGCAATCTTGGACTGTTCGGATGATGTCCTCTCTGATATTAAAGCTAAACTGATCCTTAACATGCCCTCTCCTCAGTACCAGGCTTCTGGATTTTGCAGTTTTGAACTTCATCTTTGCCCAATCGTTCAGCTCAACCAAGTCCTCCAAAATCCATCTCCCTTCAGGTGCTGATTTCGATGGTGAGCCTGTGCATGTTTGTTTTTACATTAATTTCACTGTACATCCTGTATCTGTATGTGATGAATAAAGTTATTGAATCTTAAAGCTGGTGTCTGTCCCAGGAGAAATAATCCACACAGGATCATGTGGATTATTTTCTATTTCTATTTTCATTTGATTTGTTTGGTGACGGTATTGTTTGTTCATCAGTTTTTGTTTGGAATGAGGCTGTAGTCTTACAGACAATACTTGGGTGATGTTGTGGTCTTTGTGCAAGTTTGTAACAAAGACGGAGGATCGTGTTTGAAAAGGAGGATGTGTGAAGCAAAAGGAAATTATGTGGGTACAACCCTCAGATAATAACAGAAAAAAAACAGCACTGTGCATTCTTCCATCTATGAGCTTTTATTTCATATCTTGTAATGTTTTTCGACATTCATTTTCCAATTTTCTCTACCTATGTTAAAACATTACAAATGTCTTCATGCATGTCTGCTTATCACTAAGAAATACAGTGTCTGCATGTGACCAGCTAAATAAGGCTTCTGCCTGTCTATTGCCATGGTAGGTGGAAGAATCATCCTGAAATGTTCCAACCCCAATCACATGAGAGACAGATGAGGTGTGAATGCTCATCCTAGTTTGTCGCATTGCTAGGAGCTGATGAATGTCTTGCCGTGCGTCTGGACATTCACATGACCTGATCGGGGCATTGGCAGGAGGCCGGGCAGAGAGGTCAGAGGTTACGCTACCAATGGCTCATTCAAAATAACAGCAATAACTTGATAGAACAGAACAGAGGTGTGTGTGTGTTGCTTTGGCCACTTACTGCACATTTTGTCATCACAGTCATTGGGACAATCTCCACAAGAGGGTCCAGATTTGTAGGGGTGGATGTACTGGTAGTTCCCTCTGTAATGTGCATCATGCATTGAACACCACAAACATATACATACTTGATACTTGCATTGTGTATGTATGTTGAGGAAGGGTTAGGGAAGTGGAACAAAGACCAATTTGGTTATTGATGTCAAAAGTTATAAATTGACCCTCATTTCACCCTTCACACACCTTGAATTGGAATTATAACAACTTTCTAAAGCGGTCAACAAATGATGAGTGTTCAGCGAAGTGCTGGATGTGAGGTTGGGTGTTCAGAATATTGTCAGCCAACAGTCAAGAGTTCAGCACTATCAACTCATTTCAGTAATGAATTAATGTTTAGAAAGCCGTTAGCACTTCATTGGTTTTAGTATGGATAATAAAGCTGTAATCTGATTGGATGCGCTTCAAGAAGTCACGGTCCACCGGGGTCAGGGAGGGTTGAAATTGTTTAAAGTTTGAGCGCAGCGTCAAGGTAGAAAATGGGAGCGATCTGCTACACCCAGGGTATCATCAACACCAGGTCAGCTTCAACGCTTAACATTGACAATGCTGAGGCTGGAAGCGTTCACAGAAACAGCATTATCTAAAATTGCCTTCAAACTCTGTCCCGCTGTCCACATAGGTGGACAGATAACATAATATGTGCATGGCTTTTTCACAAGTTTGAGGGACTAGAATTTTGTATTTTAAGTAAAACTTTAGTAAAAACTCTAATTTAATAGAAAATCAAAAAAAAACAACTCAAATTAGAACATGACAAATGCATTTTTTGCTTACGGTCGACAGTAATGGCAATGACGTAGAAGTACTTGTAATCAGCGTTGGGACAGTGAGCCACAGCACAGCCAATCTGGTTGGACCTCAAACCAGATTGGCAAACTCAAAGGCCATTCTCTTGTGCAACGGTTTGGAAATTGAGATATCTCAAATACGTGGGAGCACATCTGAAATTAAATGTTCTTGAGCATGGCGGTCATTGCCAGTCATCATGGGACAATGGGACATGGATGGTGGTGGAGGATAACCCAGGGCCCTGTTCCGATTCTCGTACTTCCCGTACTTACTATACCTAGTTTGAGAACGTAGGGTGTTCCGATTATGATGGCGGTGAAAAGAAGTGTGTGGAGGGGGGCGGCGTCTGGCCTGTAGGGGGAGTATGGAGCACCAGGTCTGCTGGGGCAATTGGGTCTGATTGCCGACAGGTGTCCGCAATCAGACCCAATCAGGAAGTGTGTATTTATGTGTCTGCTCTGCCTTTCAGTAGGGGAGAGCCGAGCGCGACGGGCGCAAGTGGAGAACGACGGGCCGAAGGGCAGAGAGCCTGGCCACCGTGTTTGCGGACCCGATTATTGATTTCATTTCATCTTATGATTTAGTTGTTGTTCGCTTTTGTGCAAATAAAGCGAACCGGCTACCAGAACGCCAAACCTGTATCCGCCCACTTCTTGAACCCGCTACAGTGGCGCCCAACGTGGGACGAGTGCGGCGATGGAACAGTCACCATTGACAGCGCTACTCGGACACCTCGCGCAGATGTCCGAACGACAGGCGCAGGTCCAGCAGGCGCAGAACGAGGTGCTCCTGGAGCTGGGCCAGTCTTTGACCGCCGATCGAGCGGTCCCCCAGGAGCTCCTCGCCTCCGGCGACCGCGGTCGGGAACCCAGAGCGGCAGGGGTGGTGGGCCACATCCACGTCCCCAAGATGGGGGAGACCGACGACGCGGAGGCCTTCCTGGAGACGTTCCGGGGGGTGGCCGAGGTCTCCGGGTGGCCACGCCAAGAGTGGGCTCACCGCCTCCTGCCGCTCCTGACGGGCGAGGCCCAGCTCGCGGCCCACAGTCTGCCGGCAGGGGCCCAGCGGGACTACGAGGCGGTCGACAGAGCCATCCGGGACCGGCTAGGCCTGAACCCGGAGGAACATCGCCGCCGGTTCCGGGCCCTCACGTTCTTGGAAGGCGATCGTCCCTTCACCTACGCCCAGCAGCTGCGGGACCAGGCGAGGAGGTGGCTGGCCCCGGAGAGGAACAACCCCGAGGGAATCGTGGAGCAGGTGGCCCTCGAGAGGTTCGTCGAGGGGCTTCCAGCCGAGCCCGCGGACCGGGGCGGCGGCCCTGCGGGGGTACAAACCCACCCCGCTACCAAGAGCGAGGTGGGGGGGGGGGGCCCAGTCCAGAGCAGGCACAGGAATCACCTTCCCCCCCCATCCCGCAGACGGGCGCTCAGACGGCAAGGGAGGGGTGTTGGCGGTGCGGACGGCCGGGACACCTTCGGAGGGACTGCCCGATGATGGAGGTGGGCCAGGTGGTCCGCGTCACCGGTGCCCCGATCCCTCCCTACGGTCCCGGCGAGGCGTACCGTATCCCGGTGAGGATACAACGGGGTACGTACCAGGCGCTGTTGGATTCCGGCTGTATGCAGACCATGATCCATCAGCGCCTGGTGCGGTCCGAGGCATTGGTCGAGGCATCGAGCGTTTTGGTGAGGTGTATACACGGGGATGTTCACACGTATCCCTTGGTCTCGAAATTTGTTATGGGGGGAAAACGCATAGGGTCAAGGCGGCGGTTAGTCCGAGCCTCACGTACCCCCTGATTCTAGGGATAGATTGGGCTGGGTTTCCAGGGGCAGTTAGCGAGAGTGCGGGGGTACGGACACGACAGATAGGGACATGTAAGTCATGTGCTGTGTTCTGCGCCGATGCGAGGGTGTCCGACGCTGGTCAGGGATCGGGGGAGGAGGCGGGAGGTTCTCAACCCGAGGTCCGAGCGCCAACATTCCCACCGGTGGACGATTTCCCCCTTGAGCAGTCTCGTGACGCTACTCTACGCTCCGCCTTCGACCAAGTGATGTTTATTGATGGTCTTCGGGTACAGCCAGACGCAGTGCTGACTTACCCACACTTTGTGGTGATTAGGGACAGACTTTATCGGGTGAGTCGTGACACCCAGAGTGAGGAGGTTGTTACCCAATTGCTGGTACCCAGGAGCCGCCGGGAAATGATTTTCCAGGCGGCGCATTACAACCCAATGGCGGGCCATTTGGGGTACGACAAAACACTGAACCGGATAATGGCTCGGTTCTATTGGCCGGGGATTCGGGCGGAAGTGCGCAGCTGGTGCGCCTCCTGCCCCGAGTGCCAGTTGGTGAATCCCCCGGCCATCCCCAGGGCTCCCTTGCGGCCCCTTCCCCTGGTGGAGGTCCCATTCGATCGCGTGGGCATGGACATTATCGGGCCATTAGAACATTCCGCACAAGGGTATCGATTTGTGTTAGTCCTGATCGACTACGCAACCCGATACCCAGAAGCAATTCCGTTGCGCAATATCTCCGCGAGGAGTGTTGCGCAGGCGTTGTTTCACGTCATATCGCGGGTGGGAATCCCAAAGGAGATTCTCACTGACCAGGGCACCAATTTCATGTCACGCACGATTAAGGAACTTTACGGGTTGTTGAAGGTCAAGGCCATCCGCACGAGCATCTATCACCCAGCCACAGACGGCTTGTGTGAGAGGTTTAACCGGACGTTAAAGTCCATGATCCGGAAGTTTGTACAGGAGGATGCTCGAAATTGGCATCAATGGCTAGACCCTCTGTTGTTTGCGGTGCGGGAAGTGCCTCAGGCTTCCACAGGGTTTTCCCCGTTTGAGTTGCTCTATGGGCGCAGGCCCAGGGGCGTCCTGGACCTCTTTAAAGAAAACTGGGAGGAGGGGTCCAGCGACAGTAAAAACGAAATTCAGTACGTCATGGACTTGCGTGCAAAGCTCCACTCACTCGGGGTAATGTCACGTGAGCATTTGCGCCAAGCCCAGGAGAATCAGAAACGCCTGTACGACAGAGGGACTAGATTACGCGACCTCACACCGGGGGACAAGGTCCTTGTTCTGTTGCCCACCTCTACCACCAAATTACTCGCGAAGTGGCAAGGTCCCTTTGTGGTCACACGGCGAGTCGGGGACGTGGATTACGAGGTAGTGCGATGCCCGACAGATCTACCACATCAACCTCCTGAAAAGGTGGAATGATGTGGTCCCGGTCGCGTTCGCCACGACGCTACCGGAGGGAGAGGAGCTTGGACTGGAAGTCCCTGCCCCGGGGCCCATCCCTCCGGTCGGTCGAGGAGAGGATCTGTCGGAGAGTCAGGCGGCGGACGTGGTCTCTCTACAGCTCCAGTTTGCAGACATCTTTTCGCCCCTGCCCGGTCGCACCCCGTTAATAACTCACGACATCGAGACGCAACCGGGGTTAACGGTGCGGACACGCCCCTACAGGCTGCCCGTACACAAGCAAGACGTGATACGGCGCGAATTGGCAGCAATGATAGAGTTGGGCGTCGTCGAGGAGTCTCACAGCGACTGGTGCAGCCCCGTCGTGCTTGTGGGGAAGCCGGACGGGTCTGTCCGGTTCTGTGTGGATTACCGTAGGGTGAACGCGGTGTCCAAGTTCGACGCCTACCCGATGCCTCGGATCGACGAGCTTGTGGACCGGCTTGGCATGGCCACCTATTACACGACTCTGGACTGCACGAAGGGCTACTGGCAGATTCCGTTGTCTCCAGCAGCCCGAGAGAAAACGGCGTTCTCCACTCCGCTCGGGCTGTACCAATTCAAGGTACTTCCGTTCGGGTTGTTCGGGGTCCCAGCCACGTTCCAGCGGCTGATGGACCGGGTGTTGCGACCTCATGCTGCATATGCTGCTGCCTACCTCGACGACATAGTCATCTATGGAGACTGGGGGCAGCATATGCAGCGGGTGGCGGCCGTCCTTCAGTCGCTGAGACGGGCGGGGCTCACGGCCAACCCGAAGAAGTGCGTGATCGGGCGGAGGGAGATCCAGTATCTGGGGTTCCACCTGGGGGGGGGGAAGGTCCGGCCGCAGGTCGGTAAGACCACGGCGGTCGCTGCCGCCCCTCGCCCCAGGACCAAGAAGGAGGTGAGGCGGTTCCTGGGGCTGGCGGGGTACTATCGGCAGTTTGTCCCAAACTTCTCCGACCTGGCCAGCCCCTTGACCGACCTCACCCGGAAGAGGGCCCCAGATACGGTCCAGTGGTCAGAGCCATGGTGTCAGGTGTCGTTTGATGCTATTAAAACAGCCCTCTGCGGGGAAGCCGTCCTGTGTGCTCCTAATTTTGCTCTCCCTTTCTCCGTGCAGGCAGACGCGTCGGATAGGGGGTTGGGTGCGGTCCTGACCCAGCAGGTGGGGGGGGGCGACCGACCGGTGCTGTACCTGAGCCGCAAACTATCGGACCGGGAGGGTCGGTACAGCACCGTCGAGAAGGAGTGTCTCGCCATCCGATGGGCGGTCGGCGCCCTCCGCTACTACCTGCTGGGTCGCCAGTTCACCCTCTACTCCGACCACGCCCCCCTCCAGTGGCTCCACCGGATGAAGGATGCCAACGCGAGGATCACCCGGTGGTACCTTGCGTTGCAGCCCTTTCATTTCCGGGTGACCCACAGGCCGGGGGCGCAGATGGTCGTGGCTGATTTCCTCTCCCGTTCCGGGGGGGGGGGAGTAGGCTACGGCCGGATGGGTCCCCGGCCTGTGTCGGGCGGTGGGGGTATGTGGAGGGGGGCGGCGTCTGGCCTGTAGGGGGAGTATGGAGCACCAGGTCTGCTGGGGCGATTGGGTCTGATTGCCGACAGGTGTCCGCAATCAGACCCAATCAGGAAGTGTGTATTTATGTGTCTGCTCTGCCTTTCAGTAGGGGAGAGCCGAGCGCGACGGGCGCAAGTGGAGAACGACGGGCCGAAGGGCAGAGAGCCTGGCCACCGTGTTTGCGGACCCGATTATTGATTTCATTTCATCTTATGATTTAGTTGTTGTTCGCTTTTGTGCAAATAAAGCGAACCGGCTACCAGAACGCCAAACCTGTTCCGCCCACTTCTTGAACCCGCTACAAAGTGTACCTGAAAGGACCCGTATGTGCCCTCAAAACGGCCAAAACGCTGAGTTTGCAACGGTGTACACTTTTCGTACTCGCCATTTTAGCTACGTAGCGGAAGAGGCGGAGCCAGGCTGGATAATAGCTAGACGTCAACACTGTCTGTGGACGTAATCAGAGAATGTCTAATGGATTCTCGTGTGTTTGGCGGGTGACACGGCCGGGCAGCTGATAGTAATTTCCGTTAAGTGGACCATTTGGAACAGCACTAACATCTGAAAATCTGCGCACCTATTGAGTGCGGATAGTGTGCTATGTTTAAGTGTACTCATGGAAGTATGGATATCAGAACAGGCCCCAGCTATGACCACACACACTCGAGAAAGCCACTGTCATGGCAGCATGTACCATCTGCTCGGCTTTTAACATCTCGCCATTTCCAATAAATGGACACTCAACCAAGTACAACCTGTGTCTTGTGTTGGAGGGGCCCAGCAAAAGCCACTTATGTGGCGTGTGGCAGAGGAACAACTGCTACACTGGAACCCAACATGGGGCCTTCTCCGGCCTGGAATGGACATAGAAGGGCTGCCCAGACACGCACTGGAGTCACCAGCCGCATCTATGAACAGCCACCTCCCAGCACAAGCTCTTTCTGAATGGCAGCGACGGCCAGCAGAGGAAGCGCAGGAACCACCACTGGCAACCATCTGCTGCTAGCCACCCCCGGATCCAGCCTGGAGCAGCCCAGGTCCAGCCGCACCTCTGCCAGCCAGCGCAGGGGCAGTGGGTTTTTTTTAATTTTTAATTTTAGGTATGGCAACCCTGTTGAGAGTCCAGTTTGTAGTAGGCCTCGGTGGCATTTGGTGCATGAGCAATCATGGCACCCAGGATAAACTAGCTATCCACACACGAGAGCGAGAGAACCAAGTTCATGGCAGCATGTTACACATCTGCTCGGCAAATACCATCTTGCCATCTCCAATAAATGAATTCTACAACATCTACCTGTGTCCTGTGTTGGAGGGCCATGGACTGGCCAGTGTAGCAGTTGTCGTAGCCTTGTACCTGTCCACTGACACAGTGCTGAAATACATATTATACCATGGTCTGGGTGAATACTCGATTCTGATTGGCTAGAGGGTGTAGGTTAAAAAGTACTTTTAATTAAATAAGTAATTTTGACATCCACAAATTATCGCGTGGTCTCCTGATTCTCGCGTAGTCTTGTAGTTCTCGCGTGATCCCGCAAATCCAGCCGCCTCGCAGCGCTACGTTGCCGTAACGCGTCCGGTGGAAATTGACGCAGGGCAGAGGATGCAGCCTTTCCGCGACGCAGCCGTAACGCGACGCAGCTGTAACGCGACGCTCACGTCCCCGGTGGAAATCCGGGGTAAGTGGCAAGTCTAGAAAATTATGCATGCGTTGGCAAGTGTGGCAAGATCCAATTAAATAGTTGTGACAGATGCATTTTCTGTTACATTTTCTGGATAAGAAATTATATTTATACAAGGTAAGTTTTTCAGTTATGGTTATTTGTGCAAGTTAATATACTGAAGAGTGCACTATGACAACACAATCTATAATAAATGGTCTCTCAAAAAGTAAGTTTACATGCAAATGAGAAACCTGTTTCGTAACCAAGTTTCCCACCAGACCCCGATCCTTATATACTAATATAATAAAATTATAATTCTGCCTAATTATGTGCATTCACCAAACGTCAGATATTTACGTCACAACCACCCGGAAATACTTAAATACATTAACAGGAGCATGTTGGGTGATTTCACATAAATAGCTGCTCAATGCACTTTTGCAGCTAACACTGC
The DNA here is from genome assembly GCA_030340625.1 of Merluccius polli. Lineage (NCBI taxonomy): Eukaryota > Metazoa > Chordata > Actinopteri > Gadiformes > Merlucciidae > Merluccius > Merluccius polli. The sequence goes on along the minus strand of JAOPHQ010003705.1, from coordinate 249,507 downwards.
TAGAGCAACTTTGACCGTTGATTGTGCCTTTCGCTCCCAGCTTTAGATTGTTTTATAGTACCACGGCCAGTGAAAAATCTAATGGTGAGAGGTGTGCATTAGTTTTTAATAACACCACGGCTAGAGCCTCATCACCTATGTCTAAACTAATGAGAAACTCAACTCGCATTTGCTGGCCAGCGGTCCTTGAGCTAAAATAAACCCTTTTAACTCACAACATACTAGCAGTTAACAATATAGCAAAAAAAGAACCCCGCCTCCAAAATACAAAATATTAAAAATGTTCCTGAAATCAGTCGTCCTCAAAAGTTATGTTAATGCGCCGGTGTTGGCATCCTCACATCTGCTGGTCCACAGACATGGGAATACAGTTGCTAAATGATTGATATAAAAAATAGATTCAGCAGATATCTGAGTTACAACAGGATTGAGCTAACCAAGCATTTTTGTGTAGATATGTGCAGTATTTATTCTATATTCTATTATTTTATTATTTGGGAAATCTCACATAGACTAGAGTAGTCTGGCAGATAGGACTCAGATGGGACTACATCTGAGTTGTTATTACTAAGATCTTCTATTTACTACAGTAAAGTACTACAGTAAGTACTAATAAGTACTACAGTACTTCCAGGTGAATCTCATTTTTATTTGGAGACAGAATCGCCCAAGAATATATTCCCTGTATGTCATATAAAAGTATTCACAAGTGGCCATGGTATAAGTGAGATAATCCACTCCTAGGTGTTCTGTTAAATCAAATTAATATTCAATTGACCTCGGTTCTCATCAAAAGTTATGGTTGAAATTATCTGACTGTAACCATACCTGTTGCCATGTAAATGATATAATCCCTCAGTGAAATATGCTAATACCTCAGATGGAAAGTGGTTGGACGGAGACTATTGCCTTTTGTGCATTTTCCCTGGCAAATAAGCTAAACAAAACTTACTGAATGTTTGGTCTAAGCCAGGGTTCTTCAACCTGTTGTATGCGTACCACTGGTGGTACCCGAAGGTACTGCAGGTGGTACGTGGGATTTTATTCTTGAAAAACTTAAAATGTACAATAATCGATCAAATAATATAGATAATTATAAATATTGTAAAGTAAATATAGTTTTATATTATATTTGATATATTTATATTTTTTATTATTTCAAAAATAATAGTGTTGCTTTGTGCATTCCATCATATGTTTTCCATTTTAATGTTTTCCATTTATGTTTTTTGTGTTCATTTGTCTTTGCTAAATAAACACACTGGGAGCATAAGCAGTTGCTGATTTTTCCCACTGGCCATGGTCTTCTTGCAGTAGTAATTATGTATTAAGGGGGCACTGGCACTCTTTGCTCAGCCACTGCATGTCTATTTATCTATCTGTGTATTTTTTACCATTTGCTAATGAGGTGGAGGACCTGAAGCTGCCTATATACCAATATTTGCCAATGTAAATATATATACTCCTTTCTTACATTTTGTTCTAATTCCTACCAGGAAGCAGTAATCTATTCTGAAAATGTTATTACATTTTTGGGAAAATGCTTATAGATGTGCATTTTCAAACCTTTTTTCCATCCGAGAGCTACTTTGAAAAACGTAATGGGAGAGAGCTACTTCTTTCTATTAGCTGTAACAAATGTTTTTTAGGGGGTTAATAAAGCCAAGATGGCAAAGTATAGGAAGAAAAACAAAAAAGAAGTATATGTATATATATATGTATATGTATTTATGACCCTACACTCCAGAGCCTTAATCGATAAAGCTCACAACGGTCTAAAATGTATATCAAAGTCTTTTTATTAAATCCATACATCAAATATGAATATTGCAAGCCAACATCATCAAACCAAGTTTAAGATCAAAATGTAATACCTTTTTTGTGTAGTTTTTCTATTGTTGTTTTCACTATTATAGAGCAAAAAATGTACGTTATATGAAGATATTAAATATCTATATAAACACCTGTGTGACTGCTTGTGCCTTCTTGGTCGATATGGTAAATATAGCCTAGTCTAGCCCAGTGGTGGACCTAGCAATTTGGGGGCCTAAGGCGAACATAGCATAGATCATTAATCCCCGGGGGCCCTGGATCTTGGGGCGGGGGGGGCGTGATGCGCGATTGTTAACACGGGGGGGTGCTGCGCGATTGTTGACGGGGGGGCTGCTGCGCGATTGTTGACGGGGGGGCGCACGCGTGGATTTTTATGGGGCCCTCAGGAACTTGGGGCCCTAGGCAACCGCCTAGTTTTGCCTAATGGTAAGTCCGCCCCTGGTCTAGCCTTTACATCAGAGTTGCCTGCTACTGGAAACACACAGTAGGCCTGTTATCCTGCAAGTCTCCATGGACTTAAATAAAGACCTGTTATATGTTACAATATGTACAATGATGGACAGGAAGAGTTACAATATACAAAATAGAGTGTAAATGTAAGGTTGTATGAAAGCATGTGTATATTTGCTAATTGCAGAGTATAGCAACATATGTACAGTTGGTTATATGCCAATGTAAGGTTATGTGCAAATGTAGTGTTGTATGTGCAGTATTAACAGCATATGTACATAAGGTCAAGGCCGTAGCCATGGAGTCAACATTGGGGAGACCAAATCTGCCGTGGGGTATGGGGGACCCCCCGCCCCAGAAAAATATCAACATTTCCTCCAATTCTAAAATATTAAAAAGTAGCCACGGGTTAGCAAATTGTTATTTTTATTTACATATTTAAAAGTAAACTTGGGTAGGCAGCAGGGGCGTTTTCTCTGCTCTGCTCTCCTCTCATCCTATCTTCTCCTCTCCAGCCCCTCTTCTCCTGTCCCCTGCTCTCCTGGACTTGTAATGTTGTCTATATCTGACAGTAATTATGACTCTAATTACCCTCTAAAATGTACTGTTGTAATACTTTTTTTAATTTAATGTGAGGATCTACATACTAACAGCAAAATGTATCTATTGTATCAGTCTTTTTTGTCTATTACCCGTCTCCTCACAGACAACTTGTCTGTTAGTCTCTTTTCTCTTCCCTTATCTTAACCTCTCTAGCCCCCTGCTCTCCTCTCCAGGCCTTTCCTCCCAACCTCTCCCTTCTCTCCATGTCTCTCATCTCCTAGTAACAGAAATATTAAGTTTGTCTTATCTACATATTTCACTCCCATCTGACAAACCACAAGACACCCTTCTCTCAATAGCTAGCTACTTTTGTATGACTTCAGATGTATACTTACATGAATGTCACAAATAATGAATTGTCAGTTTATCAGTGCATTGGTTATCACTCTGCTCCTCACTGACGATGTGTCTCTATTAATCTATTTTCTCTCTGCTCACCTCTGCTCTCTTCCCCTATCTTCTCTCCCCTGCTCTCCAGTCATCTTTTTCTCCAGTCATCTCTTCTCCTTTACTCTGATCTCCAGGTCTCTCCTTTACCAGTGAATAAAATGGCATAGGGACACACAATTACTACATTGGCTGAATCAAATATTGTTCAATGTAATCAAGTATGTTCCACAGACTTGTGATACTACTATCAGCCCATGCAAGTGCAGCATTGGCCAGGATATACCAACTGTTAGGCTACGTGTCTAGTGTAGTCCTATGTTAGTTTAGTAACCATTTACGTTGTAGGAGCAATTTGCTGTTTAGATGTAGGCCTAATAAAACAAAGGCTGGGACCTGGGCCTACTGCTATTGGAGATTTGCTCCCATCGCGCGCTGAAGAAACGTAGGCGCACCGACCGAGGGCGCATGCGCAGAAGCGTCCGCCACGGTCGAGAGCCCGCGGATGTTATTTGCGGTAGCGGGCTGAGCATCCTCTCCTCCTCACCAGGCTCTCCTCCTCCTCCCGGCTCTCCTCCTCCTCCTGGCTCTCCTCCTCCTCCTGGCTCTCCTCCTCCCGGCCTCCAGAGCCGCGCTCCGGCGGTGCGAGGTCTGCGGAGCAACGAGACGGTGGAAGATGAAGAAACGTTACGTGGACGCCAGCAGGATACGGAAGATGAAGAAGATGAAGCTGACGGAGCGGCTCTCGGAGAGGTAGCGCCGCACGACGCCGTCGCTTTTGTTGTGGTGCCGTCTTTGTGTGGTCCTCCTCCCATCGTCCAGCCTCACCTGCGCGCCCGCACTCTTCATTTTGCCTTTCATTTTTTTGTGTTGTCTTAGACCGTTAACATCGTCTTCACCATGCATTGTCACGGCCACATAGATAGCTGTATGTCATGCTATAAACATGGTGCTACAGGTCATGTACACCAACCTTATGGTGGCGCACAGCGCGCCACGTCGTTACTTTAGTATGGCTCAGTGTTGACACAGAGGCACACATTGTGTAGCTGTGTTGTGCAGCTTAACTTAGGAGAGGCCTGCATCATCCCAGACACTGGAATTAGGCTATTCTCATCGTCATTATTATTATTATTATTGCTATTTTTACTGTGTGTTATTATTATTATTATTGTTATTATTATTATTATTATTATTGTTGTTGTTGTTATTATTGTTGTTGTTGTTATTATTATTATTATTATTATTATTATTATTATTATTATATCAAGGCCTATCATCATCATCATCATCATCATCATCATCATCATCATCATCATTATTATTATTATTGCTATTTTTATTGATGACTGTGTTATTATTATTATTATTATTATTATTATGATATCAATAGGCCTATCATCATCATCGTCATCATCATCATCATCATCATCATCATCATCATCATCATCATCATCATCATCATCATTATTATTAGGTTATTTGCCCTCATTGCTATTGTTGTTTTAAAACTAGGCCTACATGTAGGCTCTTGCTTTTGCACCTAAGAAATGTATTTTACAGACAGCGTCTAGACTCAGTCTAGACAAAAATGTTTCATACAGAGGAGAGCTGTTATGTTTTTACATTTGCAATAGGCCTATGTGAATTCAGTTGGCAAAATGTCGATCTATTTTGATGCTATACTTAGCCTAAATAATTATATTTGAGTTTATCTGCCAACCCTTGGATTTGTATTAACGTTAAATCCCAATAACTAAGCTCTGTTGCAATGGAGCTATCTGGTGTTGGTTATAAGATAAAGAGGATAAATAAATAAGGATGTGGCAGAAGAGACATTTCGACTCCCCTTTCTCTGACTTAAAAGCTCAAGTGATTTCTTGCTCTCCGAGATGAATTATTGCCATGGTTACCAAACAAAGAGGCGGCTCTGCCATGATAGTAGCCTATAGCTGAACCCAGAACAAAGGAGAAAACCTCAGCTCCTGTTTGGCATGCAGTGGCCTCACACAATGAGTGTGTAATTAACCCATAGCCTCTCTCCTTGCTGCTGAATGTGTCACACACATGTATATATATATTATTAGCCTACATTTAGGCCTATATATAGGTTAGTGTGAGTGAACAATGGGTGATAAAAAATACCAGACTGTCGTGAAAGCCCACGTGTTTAACTGTCTGTGTGACTGCGCTGGCTTGTCGCTTCACTATCTTTGTTTGCTTTTGAGATTGTTAATAATGGGCTCACAATTAATATTCATGCCTTAGAGACAAATGGATTACCACTGCAACTGCTCAATGGCGATTTTGACTCATAATAACACACACATACACACACACTCTTGTTTTGAATCTTCCCAGTGCGTACACCTTTCTGAAATGTATGATGGTGTGGACTGTGGTGCTGCTGGCAGACTTCGCTCTGGAGTTCAGGCTGGAGTACCTGTGGCCTTGCTGGATGTTTTTCGGGAGTGTGTACACCACGTTCCACTGCTACGGGCTGGTGAGACCCACATACATGCTGGAGACCTTTTTTAATGTACGCCGGTGTGAATCGGATGTGTTCAACTAAAACGAATGTGCCCTCTGTTCACAGGTCATTTGTGTCGTGTTTGTTTGTGCTGCATTCACTTTGGATATCTTTTGTTTAATTTTTGTTCCACTGCACTGGCTGTTTTTTGTGGCCAGTACCTATGTGTTGTTCAATTACATTTGGCACACAGGTGAGTGACTTTATGTTCATATAAATATTATTTTACAGCATATACGTCAAGTGACAGTATACACTTTTATTTATCAGTGTATCTCCTTTTATTGTGTAATACATGCGATATTCATATAAGATAATATATACATATCATATATTTTATAATATTCATTATTCTAACTTGACTCTTTCTATTGAACTCTAAAGGCATAGACTGTTACTCTACTTTGTCTTATTTTAAGAGATCTGCAGATCTTAAGAGAAATGCAGAGTGAATTAGTACAGTTTAGTAGACAAGGGGTACAATGCCTGTTGTGGTGTTATATGACCTTAAAGCATATACAGACTACACTACTTTTTGCAAATTTGCTGCCATCTTAAAGGTGAAAATTCATCAACCATGGGACAAAAAAAATGGTCAGATAATTGTAGTGAGTGAAGTGGTTTCCATCATGACTTAGGTATACATGTGATCACCTGTTAGTGACAAATACATCCCTGAAAGCACTCCGAGATGGATATGCATTAACACTACACCAACAATGTGGAGATATCCTTCCCCAAACAGCTCTGATTGTGAACCAGCTAAAACCAAGATACACACACACACACATTTTAATGCCAAATGCCATATCCACGTAGCCTCTTGAGACCGTCCTCATCTCACAAGTTCACATTCTGTTTCACTCTGCGGTCTCCAGCCCATTGAAAGCCTCTTCCAAAAAAAAAAAAATGATAGGACCAATCAGGGGAGGGAGTTACAGTTCATGATGAACGCCACAGTCTTCCGAAATTAAAAAAACAATGGCGGCGCCAAAGGAAAGTGTAGCAATCTACGGCACAATCACATTTTTAAAAATCCGAAATAGACTGATTAACGATGTTAAAAGGATTCGGCAAGAGCGGAGAGAGCCATAGCATCATTTAGTTATTTAATCTGATTGGCTGGAGTGTTTTGAACAATGTAAGACTGCGCCCATATTTAGAAATCAATTGATGCCCAGCCAAGGCCAGACTGAGAAACACAAACTTGAATATCTGGATAAGTAGTCTAGACTACTTTGCAAATATTTTATAAATACTTTTACAAAATGGCTACTATGCCACTGGACTAAGTCTAGTCACTCTCTTTTTGTCATTTTGTACCTCCTTCCACTTTCAAACCCTTCCAGCGCAACAGAAGTGCCCTACTCTCAGGAAAAGATTACAGGTTACATTCTTTCCCCTCTCCCATGGCTGTATATTAATGTGCTGTGTATATGCTTTACCTTGCAGAGAAGGGCATCTGTATCTCCACGGTGTCCTTATGGATCCTGCTTGTGTATACTGAGGCTTCACTTCGACTCAAAGACCTCAAAATATCCAGTGCAAACTTGTCTCATCTGTTTGCTGCACACTGGTATGTTGGTTCCCTCGATGAACACCGCCACTTGAGTCGAGAATGCCCCGAATGTCTTTTTTTTATGGCTCACATTGAAACATTAAAAGCATTGGACAACATTGAACAAGTTACATATGACAACTCCTCTGAAAAAGGAGGTTAAAAGGTTGAAGGTTAAAAAATGGCCGATACCACTACCTCTTCCCTTCCACAATGGAATAATATAAGCATCATTTCTCATGTGTGCATTATACTTAGGTATTGGTTTTAAATGGCAGACCCCGCTGCAACCAATCTCATCTAAAATATGTATGGGCACATTTAATAGAATCATCTTAACAAAAAATAGGTTATGAATATGGATATTGTTATCTGAGTAGTTTCTTGTAGCACACACAATCAATTTAGTGAAAAAAGGGATGCCAATGATCCACGGAGTGTGAAATGTTCATTTCACAACAGTCTCTCTCTCTCTCTCTCTCTCATTATATCTCTCTGTCTCTCCATCATGTGTGTTACATTCAGCATCGGCTACCCCGTTGTGTATCTGGGCTTCGACGCCACTTGCTACTTCACCAACATATTCAAGCTGCGTGCCCAGAAGGCCGTGCAGAGTGACAACCACTTCCACATGCACCTCCTCCAGCACTCCCTCCCCCAGGGTCTACAGCTGTACCCCAAGACCATGCCAGATGGCGCCGGCAGTAAGTACAATACATGCTGCGAGCACCGCAGCCAGCTATTTGCACTTACAGCTGGTTGGCGTCTTGCTGGATGAGAACGAGTCGCCTCCGGCGTAGATTCAAACGTCCGTATGGCTGCCAAAATGTCTTCGTAGCCAAGATGCCGTCCCTAGAATTTTCGCCCACGTATGGCGCTGCTAAAATGCCTTTTAGTAAACAAACGAAGAACAGCCACTGTGTTGAGAACCGCAAAATCCCATGCAGAAACTGTTGAATCATTGAGGAGAATAGTGACAGAGTGATTTCACTGAACCGATAAGAAGCTAACATAGATTCTTATAGGAGATACCAATAATCTGATATCAAGAGGAAATTAAACATGTATTTTTCATATTTGCTTGTCTAAACAAAAAGATATTTGGCTCCAAATGCTCTAACACTGTACTGTGTTGCTCAGTAAACAGTATTGGCCGCTAGTTAAACAGTATCTGTAGTTACCTACAATTTTCTATTGGCTTGATAATGTAGACAGGTATCGATGGTTTAACTGCTCCAGTTGGTCTAACAAGTCAGTGTTTACCTCTAGAGAGAGTTTTGCTTGGTGGTCTCTTAAGGGGTTATTGTTATGTTGGTGGTCAGGCTTTCAGAAGAACTCATCATTTTCTGAATCCAAATGACGATGTGCCACTGACTGGATTTATTACAAGAAGGTCAGCACAAGTAGCCATAAAGTTGATTAAGCTTTGCAAAAAATAATATCTGTGAGTGTTATGGTGTCCATCCGACTTTCTTTCATTCATGTGTTCCTCGTGTCTTCAGACTCAAAGTGGAAGACCAAACCAGAGCTGAGTCAATATCAGTGTCAGAGCGGTGCAGCGGTGGGCCAGGAGGACTCACCCAGTAGTGAGGACTGCCTCCAACTCCACGGCGAGGAGACAAGAGTGCCGGACAAGGAGCCAGGGGACAAGGAGGTGAAACCTGTTGACCCACCAAACCGCCGGACCCTCTCCTCCTCTTCCAAAGCCACCAACGGCGGCGGCGAGACCAGAGACCCGCTACGCGGCCAGGGGTCCGGGGAGCCCGCCGCCAACCCCGAGCACCTACCTCAGGAGGAGCAAGGAGGTCGAGCCGCACAGGTGCCGCCGGTCAAGAGCACATCACCGAAAGCCACCCGCAGCAGGAGCAACACAAACAACCCCTCGCCGCCACCTCCGTCCACGTCCAAGACGGACAAGAAGCAGAGGACCAACTCCAAAACGTCAGCGGGACACGGCACTGATGCGGCGGACAAGGCCGCCCAGAATCACAATGCTGAACAGATCAATAAGTATGGAGCCATTCTAACGTCCGTGTCTTTGACTTCATACTCATGGTGCTGATGAATCTATGTCTAATTAGGGCTGGTTACTCTCTCTCTCTCTCTCTCTCTCTCTCTCAAAAATTGTACATCCCTGTAACCCCCAAGGCTGGAGCAGGAGTTCAGGAAGCTGAAAGGGGAACTGCAGGCCAGCAGACAAACAGAGCAGGAGCTGAAAAGCCATATCTGCAACCTGACCAACAGCGAGAGGAGCCTCAGACCAGAGGTGTCCCTGCTGAGGCAGTCCAACGTGCTGCTCCAAAGCAAGTGAGTCATCCACAAATTACTGAGGAGAGAGAAGGGGGAAAAGAGTCTGGCGTTTGGCTCCCCCTAGTGTCTGTTCAATACATTGCATTTGTCTCTTCTGTCAGGATTCTGTGTTTGACAAGGACCAAGCATAAGGACAAGCAGACCAGTGCAGCGCTGGAGAAGAAGATCAGAGCAGAGAGAGAGGCTAGAGTCGCCATTGAGAAACAGATGGTGGAGCTCCAGGTCCAGAAGATGGAAGAAGCCGCCAATTCAGCGTGGACTTTAGCCAACAGGTGCGACTCATAGGAGACTGTTCTGTTCTGAGTACTCAAATGGCTAATTGGACTTCATTTTTAAGCACATTAATTATTTATGCATGGCACTGAGTGTACGCTGGTGCATTGACGCTGTTAAGTATTATGGCCTTATCTTTAATACAAACTGCTGCTAACGCATTTCACTGCAGCTCTTCTCAGCCATTTTCATAACATGTATTTTGTGAATATAAAATTCCGACATTATAAGATAATGCAATGTTTCTTTCTATGTGAACTGCCCTGTCAAGTCAAGGTAATCAGAGCACTCTCTCTCTCTCTCTCTCTCTCTCTCTCTTTCGTTGGCCTCAAATGTGTATTTCTGTGTTTCCATCTCCCTCCGCCCCTAGGCAAGAACACTCTGAGACCCAAATGTTAAGGAAAAGGGTTAAAGAGCTAGAGACAGAGTACAAACAACTACAGCTGGAGTATCAAGTGAAAGAGGGTCGTGTGGTAGATCTAGAGAGTGATGTTGAGGTATCCTTTTTCAAAACTTTATTTTATTCGATCAACTGTCTGTGAGTTTGGAGTGGTCCAGTACTTAGTCGTCGTGTTTTGGTTTGGTCGTGTCGTTTTTTTTGTTTCGTTTTGTTTGCGTGGTTGTTTATGCGTTTGTAAATGTAAGTAATCTTTGGTGTACGGTCTGGGAGTTTGATAGATGGAAAATGACTTGGGGGGGGGGGGAAAGGGGGGCATTTATTTTGAAATTATTTATTTTGGCTTGAAATCAACGTGTAATGTCATCACTCCATTAATGTGGTAGTCCACGTGGGTATATTGTTGCATTTGCATCTCTCATTGGATTTGTATATTATATAATGTATGTCACATTCAGTTTCATTTTGGTGGCATTCACTCCATACAAGCATGCTGTAACAGAAGCCAGGTCTTTCATAAAAACACTGCATAGCTTCACGTGAGTCAACTGCCTAAGATTGCTTAAACACAGACACAGAAAGACTCATTCTTCAGTAATCTCACAGCTTTCATTGTTTTTTGAATGGCCGGCAAACAACATACCCCCCCCCCACACGCACACACCATGTGAAGTGTATTTTTGACGTGGTGCCTTGGTTTCCTAAGTGCAGCACAAACACAAAACAATTTCACTGATTGAGCTTGATGAATAATTGTTCATATAAAAGAAGCACAGATTCAGTAAACAAAACTACAAAACTTAGGAAATCAAAGCATTCAGTAATTTGAAGTGGTGGCTCACATGACAGAAGTGTAATTGTGTAATTTTTGGTGTTTTTCCACTCTTGTTTGTTTTTGTCTTATCTATTCGTCTCAACTGTAAGAATATTCCTGTATATTCTAATGACTTTTTTTGGGTTTGTTTGTATTTCTCAAGGGTTTGCAAAAGTACCGGTGCGTGGAGCGCGATACGGCCGCCATGCTGTCTACTCTATCGGCCCTGCAGGACAAAGCTCAGCATCTGGAGTACAATCTGAGTGCCGAGACTCGCATCAAACTCGACCTGTTCTCCGCCCTGGGGGACGCCCGCAGGCAGCTGGAGATCGCCCAAGGTTCACGAAAAAAAAATGTTTTTGCTTAAACAGAAAGAAAAAAAAAAATATTATTTGTCATTTAGCAGATCTAATGTACAGTAAGCCGGTCATTACCGATACTTTTATAATCCCAGACGGGGGAGTTAAGGAGCAGGTAGGGGTTAATGCATCTTGCTCAAGGATGCCTGCAGGTAGACTACAGATATTGGGGTTCGAAGCCAGAACCTTTTGGCTGGGACGGCTCAAACACCCTAACCACTAGACTACTACTACTACTACTTCAGACAGGACGCATAGTATTCGCTCAAAGTACTACAACCTCTCTCTCTCGCTCTCTCCCTCTACCCTGCAGGTAAAGTGCTGAGACAGGACCGCGAGATCGGCGCCATGAAACAGAAGATCGCCGAGGTCATGGCCGTCAGCCCCGGCGTGTCGTACATGAGCGAGCGCCCGCCCGTGCCCCACTACGTCACCAAACTGCTGGGCTCGGACCGCTATGCCCTCAACCCCCGAGCGCTGATGTACCAGTGTCTGAAGAAGTAGGAGCGTGACGGGCTCCGCTGGAGGTGGTTGTCGTTCAAGCCGTGCGCAACTCGGGGCCGGACCACACACAAAAAATGGTGGGATACTTAGTGACGGATTATCATGTCACAGACAGATAAACCGATTAATCTCACAGCCATGTTTTTTGTATACCAGAGTGAGTCCTCACAGAGATGTGATGCTATTTTTGCTGCATTGCTGGTGCTAAAATGACATCTGTAACGTCCTTGAAGAGCTCTGTGTATTACAAAAAAACACTGACAGTTTTGCAAATTGATACACTGATTGCTCGTGAAAGGCTATACATTGAATACCATTGAAGCATTGAATACAAACACTGTTTACATCTGACTTTTGCCTACGTTTTCTAGGGTTGTAATTATTACACACGCTTTCTTGAAAAACAATGAGCAATGAAATCAGTTTTCTCCCCCGAAAATTCCTCCCAGTATTTTAGGATTGAGACGTTTTGGGGACATGGGTCGCTCTCTAACAGGTGTCGCTCATGAACGGAGCAAGATGACTGCGGTTGTACTGTTGCTGCTTCACTGTGAGAGCTAAGGTCACTGGGTAATAGGGTTTGATGTCGCGTGGTACAGGTGTCACCTGCGTGGTACGGGTGTCACGTCAAAGATGACAATGTATACGGAGCAGCAGCCACATCGCAGTATTCAGCTTCTCTCTGGCTCTGGTCAGTGCATCGTATTGTTTTGCTGTTTGGTAACCGTTGGGGTCCCTCAATTGGCTAACCTTTGAGATGGTATGGGATAAAGTCAATTAACAAAAGTGGACTTATTAGTGGCTATTGTGTGAAACATTGTTATCCAATGTTTTAATTTGTCAGTAAATTAAAGTGTAGTTGTGAATAACACAACATGGCGGTGACCAAAATAACAGTGGGGGAAATTTGCTCCTAAATTTGATGATTGTGCCTATATTACATTATTTTAATACTGGGAAGTAAAACTCTTAATTTAATGTGAAAAGAGTAATGTGTTGAATTGAAGTGCTATGTACTGTTTTTGTAATTGTTTTCTTACTCAAGATGTAAAGAAATGGAAAATACCCTGTATTGATATTAAGATGATAAAATACAAAAAATAAAAAAACAAAATGGATGTTGCCACTTGGGTTTTTCTGTTTAGATTGTCTTTCTAGGGGTGTTTTATATTTCAAAAAGTATTTTTTAGTTTTGATGTACTTTTATTACTTGCTGTAATTTTGTACGGCAATGTGTTTGTCCGCATGAAATGTTTTATTCAATTGCAATTTCTTTGAGCACACATTGTGACGGAAGATATGTAAAGTATTATAATTTTACAAGGGCTAGTTTCTTAATATTTTGATCATACGATTGAAACAATGATGCTCCTTTTTTTAAAACTAATAAATACTTTAAAAAATCCGAACGTTTTGTTCAAATTTGTCCTGATTCTAAACTTGATGGATTTTCTGGTGGTCAAAACGCAGACTACAGCCACAATCATATTGCTGCTGCTTTTTGAATGACTTTTGGATACAAGACACTGAAGCAGAAATGACATCACCGTTTGGAGTGCAGTGTACCAAAGCATATTGTAATAGATGTAATAGATGAACAGCAACACACACACAAATGTTGAAGGTGTAGATTTTTATTTAAGTAATTGAAAAAGAGGAGGGGGTATTGTGCAGAAAGATATACAGATAGTTGTGCAACCAGCATACAGTGCATACAAGATGGTTACTAGCATGCTTTGCAGTCCTGCACTTGCATCTCACGTACTAAACGGACTGAAAAATCCAGACAACACAGTGAAATTTACACCAAAAGACAATAGAATAACAACTGTTGCTGATTTCGACCAGTGCTAGACAACAGGGAATTTTAAAGGAGAAATTAGAGGAGTTCAGCAGTTTAAAGTGCCAACCTCTGACCGACTATGGACCATGTGACAGCGTTTAGGAATGGCAGAAGATTTTTTATTGTTCAACTTCAGAGTTGTACCATAGGTCTTTACCCACCAAGATAGATCTAATGACTAGAAATATAGAGCAAATGGAAATGATCCCTGTCTCATATTTACTGGATTCCATTGCCATCTTAATGATTTAGAGGCCACAACTGTAGGCCAATGGATATTTATATGTACATATATTCTAATATAAACACACACACACACACACACACACACATGGCACCAGCATATCATTTTGTTCAACCTTATCCTGAAAAGGCAATGTAATAAACAATTAAAATATAATGACAGCACTCTTGGGACCAAAGCCAAGTGATACTTGACAATTTTTCAAATAAAAACACAATTTCAAAGAAACATTAGTGCTGGAAGTGAAACACATACAATGCGTAAGACACAAATAAATAGATGTTTTCACTGCAGCTGTGGATTGTGTTGGTTGGCAGAGAAGTGGAAAGTAATAAGGACATTGAATAATTAGCTAGATTGCCCTTTTAAAGGGTGGATGATCGACAGAAGCCAAGAGGTTATGTCACCTACACCCCGTAGAGTCACATAGACCAATAATAACCAGTCATGACTGGGGAGGGGCATTTGCTTACCATAAAAATATAAAAGGTCAATACTGACTTAAATGATACAATGGTGCCATTTTCTTCCATTGTTCTCTAGATCTATAGAGAGACTTGAAAGAGATAGCAAATATGTGAAAAATACGTATTTTTCACTGTTGCAATTCTGTTGGCTATCCCAGCTTGGTGGAAGGAAAGAAGAAGCAGATGGGCGGGGAATCGGACGACTAGAAGACATAGAAAATACACAGCCACTGAAAGGGCGGCAGCAGCTTTCTTCCTCGCGCCCCTCAACACAGAGGATGCAAAGAAAGGCAAGCAGGCCATGGCAGCAGACATAACGAATGTTCCCCCCGACTCCCACCATCATCTCTGTGAGGGTTCTGATCGTAGCTCTAGACATGGCTGAGTGGCACTAAGTTCAGGGCCAGGAAGGAGGTATGGAGAGGGAGAGACTTGGGCTAGGAGGAAACAGTGACCGGATTCAGCGAACCGCTCCGGCCGTAGAACTTGGAGAAGGCCTCTTCCAGAACTGAGGCGAGGCGCGGCTGATCGCCCTGTCGCAAAAACCCCCACAAAAACAGAGATGAGCGGTTGAATGAACTGTTGATGTTGATGAACTGTTATGAATGCTGACGCAGAACCAAGACAGGGTTCAACACACTCAGCCTACCTCGTTGATGAAGCCCAGCTGCACCAGCTCCACCGCCAACTCCTGGACGCTTTCATCTGAACCAGTAGATAAATACACAGAGAGAATAAAGACCATGATACGTGCATTAACCACTCAAACCCGACTAAAAATTGTTGTGCTTTGATCTTCGTGTTTGAATACCGAGCTCAATGAAAAAGCTGTGACTCTACCCAAATGATAGTGTTCTCCATAGAGCCCGAGACCATGCATCAGACCCTTAGGACTTAATGATTGCTGACTGCTCTTACCGGCCTGATCCGGTAAGAGCAGAGGAGTTCATACTCATAATATTATTATATAGCAACACAGTCTCAAAACCAAACCGGGGAGAAAGTGGACGAAACTTACTGGGTAACAAATCACAGCTCAAGTGTCTGTTCAGCTTATCCTCCAGTTTCAACAGTAGCGTGAGCTGAAAGAGAGAAAGAGAGAGAGATGGTGGAGTCACTTCTTCAGCAGTCTACACACACACACACACACAAACCTTGAAGAGCAGAGCGAACATGAAGAAAATACTCCTCCACAATAATAAAGTTGTGGAGGAGTTGAGGAGGAGGAGTGGGATGGTTTGACTCACATGATGTTTGGCGCCCTCATCAACAGGCTCGATGCTGCACTGCATCTGTAGGACCTGAGGTGTTAAGGGATGGAAGAATGAAATGAGAATTGTTCATTGCTTCAAATCCAGTGACCCGTAGAACAACACAGTATTAATTTGAAAATATTGGAAATACATTTGAAAACTCCTGCTTTTGAAGTGGTGAAAGGTTTCTGCCTTTATGTCGATATTTATATATATATATATATATATATATATATATATTTATATATATATTATATTACCTGTGTATGTGAGTGCGTGTGTATACAGTGCATTTTCTTTTCTATTGTTGATTTGTTTTATACTGACCTTAAATAAACTGACGTTGAGTTTTCATAACACACACACACACACACACACACACACACACACACACACACACACACACCATGTGTGGGGGGGGGTTCAAACCTCCTTACCTTCCTGGTCTCCAGCTCCGAGGGCTCTGGTGTGGGGGTCTTCACCGAGGGGGGCACGATGGGGGACTTGACGGTCTCCTGCTGGGGCTGCTGGGAGCAGGGCACACCGAACGCCGTCAGCGGGTAGATCCCATTCCTGTAAACACACATGTCCACCGCTGGTTAAGCCCACGGCAGCAGCTGTGAAGGTGCCCACACAACACTAGCAGTTATTAACTCACATGATTACAGCACAGTAACCCACATATGAGCCAAACATGTTGATGGATTATCATCACCAACAGTCAATTGTCAAGTGTGCAATTACAGATTATTCATTTGTAATACTTAATCAATAAGCTAGAAGATGGTGCAAATTAGGCAGCAGATGAAAGGTTCTATAAAGATATGTTGTAACAAAGATACGTTGCTACAAAGAGATGTTGTTACAAAGAGATGTTGTTACAAAGATAAGTTGTTACAAAGATATGTTGATACAAAGATATGTTGTTACAAAGAAACAAATAATGTTTGTGTTAATGTTCTCTTACCTCACATCTTCAAGGAACTTGTCCAGCTCTAGTGCAGGGAACTGGGAGAGTCTAACAAAGACAAGGCAACACAATAAAAGGAATTCAAACTATTCACTATTTCAAACTAAACTATTTAAATATTCACTTTCCAGTCATACGGTCATTGCTCAATTTAGCTGGCCTAGCCATACAAAGACATGGCTTCATGCCTGGTTTTCGTTCTTGGTTGCATTGAACTGCTCATGGAACAAGAACATGAGAGTAGTTCAGTTGTCGTTTGAGTTATAGTAGGTCTGTCATTGTGCATCATTTAAACGTCTGCTATATTCCTTCATAAATACATCAGAACCAGATCCAAACCCTAGAGGTCATTTTGTATAACTTTCACTGGTCTCCATATATGAGGCTTACTTGAGCTGAACACCTTCCTTGACCTCCACGATGACCAGGTTGGGATCCATGTTCTTTGTAATCTCCTCTAAAGCATTTTCTGGAATCATGTCTACAGGTAAAGAGAGGAGAGCATTCATGCACACCATATTGGAGAATATCTCCTGTGCAACATCTAATAATAGGAGCCGTATCTATAAAACATAACATTTCAACACAACTATACATTGCTGGATGACGACCCATTACTAGGGTTGTCGCGATACCGCGCTCTTGGCAAGCTAACCGCAGGGGATGGGAAGCAACCGCCACAACCGCTATGCTCATGTTTTTTTTTTTTATAGGTAATTTTACTCCCCAACTGTCACGGACAACCACCTCCGTGTCCATACCTAAAAGAGCTCGAGCATTTTCTGATCTCACACGCTACCTACAGGAGGAGCCCATAGACTCCAACGCAGATCCACGCGTGTTTCCCACACATAGACTTTACTTGGGCGGGCTGCCCATGGTATATTAACAGGCGACCCATTTTTATTTTTGTTATCCGTCTGAGAGAACGACGCCATCCACGACCTCTAGTGGACAAAGCCCTACCCAGTACTGTGTGTGTGTGTGTGTGTTTCCACTCACGCTGGTGGCTGACGATGCAGTGCGCGGCCAGCAGCTTCAGCAAGGGCACTTCAAACAAGGCCGGATGGAACAGCAGCTCCTTGGCCGTGGGTCGCTTGCTGGGGTCCACCTCCAGACACTTCTGGATGAACTCCTTTACCAACGCAAATACAACCACAATATACAAATGAGCGCCTGGTTAAATGAATACAGTCTTTTAGAAATGCATTGGAATGCCCGGTGGGACCGTGTGAGCGGACCCGCTGCAGTGGATCCTCCAGGAACTGGATGGCGCTGTTGATGGCTTCCTGGGAGACGTAGGAGGACTCCCCGTTGCTCTGGATCTCCAACACGGCCATCTGGGGTAGGATCACAAAACAAGGGACATGGTCATGATTAGGGCTGCACAATTCAGTGCATATTATCGAAATCACGATTTTGTCCTCTGGAATTAACTAATTGGGAAAGGTTGCAATTAATTTATAAAAACAAAACATTAAAAACATTTTTTTTTTTTAAAACATTCATAAATCGGATTTTGTACACCTGTACATTCAAATCAAATTACAAACCGTTACAACTCCGCAATTGCTTTATTATTATTGGTTTTAATATACAGTAGGACCCACCGAATATTAATTGAATTGATAATCTGTTAATCGCAATGAATAATCACAATCACAATATGGGGCAAAATCATTTTTGTCATAAAGGTGCAGACATAGTCACCACGCATTTCAACCTCAAAAGTAGACACACGCTGAAACACGTGTTTGCATGATGATGAATATCAGTGTCAAGGTTGATGACAGTCATAGGAATGGAGTGGGGAATGTTTTTCTTGTTTTCAATAGTGAAGTGGGCGTGGCCCGTTACCTCCAAGGCGCACATTCCAAAGGAATAGATATCCACGGCTGTGGTGACGTCAGCGACCGCTGAAGGCAGAGACAAAGAGACAATGATCGCAATAATACGCCCCATACCCCAGTAACATCTCAGATGATTTAGAAGCTAGTTAGTCGACACCTCACCTCCATATTCTGGGGCGAAAAAATGCAAGCTCTTCTGCTCCTCCCGACAAGTTTTCACATGGTTGTTAATGGTGTCTGGGGCCACTGAAAAAAAACCAGAGGAAAGCAATTGATCAAAATAAAGACAATAGAAATAATAATTAAAGCAGCATTACATTATTATCACCACTAGAGCGAGAGTCTACTCTTCATTGTCTCTTCCTCAAATAAACTGTTGACACTCGGTTGTGGCCTCATTATTTAGGGTCAAGGGAGGGTTTATAAAATATAAAACATTTATTGTTAGTGTAGCTTGAAGTGTTGACTTAAATCAAGTATCAAACCAATGAACATTATTGAGTGAATCCAGAATTAAGCTAATGGATTGCACTATGCAGTACATGCTTGGCTAGATGTAAACAGTATTCTGGTTCCCACCTGAGCCGATCTTGATGAGGCCGTTGTGCTGGATGAAGATTGTGTCACAGGTCAGGTTGCCATGGATGATGGGAGGCTCACATAAATGCAGGTAGCTGAGGACCAACCATGTAAAAAAAGATAGTTCTATAGGGCTTGGACAGAATGCATCATGGGATTTTTTGCTGGCGATACTGTAAAATCCTAAATCAACGTAAATATACCGTAAGCTAGACTAATGAAAATGTTTGTTTTCCACGTCTCCCATGAGAAACGCTGTAGCAGTTTTAAACACAACTTCTCCCCATAATAACAAATAAGTTCCCAATTAATTACTTCCAAAATGGTGGCGGACATCACGATAAAAGCACGATGTACAAGCCCTATTAAAATCAATCATCCTTTTTTCCTCCAATATGTTACAGAGGTTGGTCCAGCTATGATTTACACAACATTCTAATATAAAAAACACCATTAATCACCAGTAATAGTAACTGACAAAGCTCAAAACAGTCATCTTAGAAATTACTAATGGTGTTACTTGAAATGCAGTTGTTTGAAACACTGACCTGAGAGCAGACAGTATCTGTGTGCACCAGCGCTTCCAAGCCTGACAGACAGAGAAGGCAGTAGATTTAGGATGAGTATTCATTAATGTCATCCATCCATTACAACATCATATAGACGACTGGACGTTTGGTACACTGTTTCGTTTATTGACACATTTTTTAAGCAATAGTTTGTGATCATTAAAATCACTGACATTCTGATAGATCTGGTCCTATATTATCTTGGCCCATGTGAACATTGGCTTGAATTAATTTAGGACTAGGACAGGACCGAAAATTAGGACAGCAGCCTAGAGCTTGAGGGAATATATAATGCAGCATAAAGAACATCTGCAGCACAAGCATGGGAATATCCTAGGCAGTTTGTTTTGGTGGGGAAAATTCAATGTGACCCTACGTACCTTTTCGTTCATCGTCTTGTGGTTTTTCTTTGTCTTCTTTAGAAACTGTTTTAGACTTCCCGAGGACATGTATTCAGTGATGAAAATCACCTGCACAGAGAGACAATAAAAACAACTCAGCCCTATCCTCCATATTCATTAGAGAAGGCTTGGAGAGAATAGTGAGATATGACAACATACCCTAGCTCTGTTCTCCTTCACATCTGCCCAGTACTTGTGAAACTTCACAATGTTCAAATGCTCCAGCTGGATCAAGTTGTCGAAAACTGCTTTAACCTTTTCCTGTGCAAAACAGAAAGACAAGAGGTCTGCATAATTATTTTGAAAAGAAATAATGAAAATATTTCACAGCCACATGGCAACCCTTCAAAGACCAAGAATGAACAGGCATATGGAGTAGTCTTTCAAGAGACTCACAAATGACCAGGGTGGCTTTAATGTCAATAAATATTATTTGAAACACTCTATTCCAAACTTCCTGCACTAAAAAAGTTAGCATAATCACAGATGAGTTAGGTGCAGTACTCTATGGTGTTGACAGCAAGCACCTGGCTGCTCAAAAGAAGCTCAAATTGAAAGCCTTCATTATAATCATCATCTTAAATGTTCACTCACCTCCTGCAGTTTGAAGTTCTTCCTTTCCGAGAACATAACCTCATTCCAAACCACCTCGACTCCTTCCTCTGTATCCATTGCCAAGTATGCATTATCGATCCCAGGAACATTGCGTTGATTCACCTTAGAGGAATAACACAATAGATCAGGGTTTCAGCTGCTGTATACGTGGATGAAATTGACATTCATTTACAATTACTTACACCTACCTCTTCCTTGCGTTTCTGCCAGCGACCACATGGACTTTCCTCCAGAATCTCTGACTCATCCTCGCTTTCTTCTTCCTCGTCTTCCGTGGCTGCCGTAGGCGGAGGCTGCGTTACCATGGACACGGGGGGAGATACTGATGACACCCCTTGACCCGTGGACCCAGTGGCAGCAGCAGCAGCCCCGGACTCCTGTCTCCCTTCCTGGACCGGAGCCTGCTTGGTCTCTCCCTCGGACATCCCGTCAGGCCCAGCAGCAGCCTACTGTACAACACATGTCATTACACAGACACGTTACAACACAAGAAGTGACCCGCTACACATCTAACCTGAACACTAAGCCGCCATTCACTTCAGCACACCGGATTGATGCTGAGAACCAAGTACCGTTGGCTGTACATCCTTAAGGCGATATGGGACAATAATATCTACACGTCGCCTCACAAAAAAACACTGTAAAAACCAACACGTTGAGACATACGTGGACGACTTGTGGTCGGTGACGATGGAGGACGCAGCGGAGGAGCCGCTGTATCTGTGGCGCCGGTACCGCTTCAAAGTGCTCCCGTGTCTGTGCTGGCTTAACAATTCCGCTTGTTGAGCTCCAATATCTCTATTTGCCTCGGATGTGTAAAGGTTTATCACACGCCTGTGTTGACACCGAGCTGGCTAGACTGCTAGCGACCCTGGCGACTTGGTCCTTCCTACTTCTCAAGACCGAGGGCTAGTGACACATGAGCTACTGCTAGCATCTTCGGTTATACAGTGTCGCCTAATGTCTGAAATATATTTATTGAATACTTGCATGGTATAATTCACTCAGCGTTAAATGCCAACAGACTAGAGCGGCAGATGTCATAATATCAACCGCAGTTACCAACTCTCTCACACTAAGGCTAAAATGTGAGGTTAGCTAAATGTGATCGCGACAAACGTTCAAGGATGCGGACGCAAACAGTACGGGAGCGTGACGTCACAGCAGCAGAGTTGCCAGGCGCGTGGACCTATCCCCCTTTCGCAGCCTCAAATCTTTCATTCAATTCATTTTAAGATGCCACCAGACATTTTCTATTAGTGAGTGGCAATGCAAGTTAAAAGACACGCGAGAGTGCTGCAGGTCGCAAGTGCACTATTTCAATCAGTTACATTTGCAGTTAATCATAATAACACCATCTACTTGATGTATCTTAGGCACATTCAGCCTTTACCTAACCCTAGACAATGATCAACTTAAGTCGTCCCTTACGCCACTGGAAACAAAACACACTTTGTTATATTTCCCCCTGCTTGTCCCATATTTTACCCTGCCTTCCCCTGCAACATGATGTATCATAATTTACAGTTTTCTCCTGGCAAGTTCAGATTTACTATTGTATTCAGGGGGTTTTCTTAGATTTGGCAACACAACATTCAACAATCTTGACAATCTTGTAAGTTCTCCCTAGCAACAAAGATAAGATGATGGGTTGGTAGAGCATCTGGACACCTTTGATCGCTACTAAACGGTATAATTGATCAAGAAATAATAATACTCAGTGACTAGAATTTGGGATACAGATATACTGGCAATGTCTACAGTGCTCAATCTACCTGGAGTAGGCATCCTTGAGCATGATGCCTAACCCCTGCCCCTAAATTACCTACAGGCCTGAATTCACTGTAAGTCACATTGGATAAAAGTATCTGCTAGATGACTCAATTGTATGTATGTAACTCACTAACAATACCACTAAAAAAAGTAGCGCAAAAAAGGTGTTCAAAATTGTTTTCTCAATGCTCTACCATTGTAACATGATCTACCTTAGTGCCATAGGCTTTTTTTGCCTATGACTACTGTCTTTCAGAACCGGTGATCATTTCTTCATGACTTGATGGAATTGGCTGATGAGTCCCCTCAAATAACAGAGACATGTATTGACCGATCATGACTGAAGCATAACATGACCTATTTCGTTATGCTTGACATGTCACTAGTCATCGCTGATGCAGTTGAGAAATCGGAGATCACCAACGAGCCACAGGAGGGACAGCAGGGAACTGATATTGGAAGGTGCCCAGTTAGTGTGTCAGTAGTAAGTGACACACTTACTGGAAATGAGCTGAACACATGCATAGGTACTTACCGAAGGGGTTGATGACCTCAATCGAGAACTCTCCAAGTTCCCAACATGGCTGACCGCTAAAGGGTGAATACCTGTCTGTACACTGTAGTTTACAGGGACATGGAGGGTGACAGGTGCACAAAAGGGATGCAGGCGTGGCTGAACCCCCTGCAGAGTAGTGGTCATCAGGGAAAGAAGACAATTGTACACAGACAAAGATGG
This sequence comes from Merluccius polli, assembly GCA_030340625.1. Taxonomy (NCBI): domain Eukaryota; kingdom Metazoa; phylum Chordata; class Actinopteri; order Gadiformes; family Merlucciidae; genus Merluccius; species Merluccius polli. The sequence continues at coordinate 226,189 of JAOPHQ010003705.1, read as the reverse complement.
CAGGTTGAGATGATTCAGTGTAATGCAGAAGATGAAGACAGACTGAAAGGGCAGACAGACAGACAGACAGACAGACAGACAGATAGACAGATAGATAGATAGATAGACAGATAGATAGATAGACAGATAGACAGATAGATAGATAATAGATAGACAGATAGACAGATAGATAGATAATAGATAGATAGAGAGGGAGTGAGAGTGAAATTCTTTAAGAAGCCACCTCCCATTTCGTTAACCAATAGGCCTATATTTAGCACCCACACTCAGACAGGCCACAGCAGTGCTGACATATGAGGCTTAGTTGGGGATTTTGCGTGACCACCCACAAGAAATTAAGGAACTGTGAGTGAAATAAGACAGTGTTGCAAGGGCTGTGTTGCAAATCCATCATCTGCTTTTCTGAAAATAAGAATTCTTCAGTTTTCAGATTGACCTCAAAAACCCTGAATGCAAATGTCAGAGCCACGAGTAGATCCGGTGGGAGAAGGGAGACCTACAGAAAGGATTGCGGTCATGGAAGTGGTTGAAGTGAAAAAGGTACTGGAAACCGAGGCACTAGTTGGAACTGAGGAGAAACTGGACTATCCACCTTCGGGAAGCAACTCTATTTACTCTGCCATTCTCAGCAGAAACGATGCTGTCAAAGATGCCAAGCGGCTGAAGACATTTCTAGAACTGCGGGACAAATATGTACAAAAGAAGGTGCTGTTTGAAGACCCGCTGTTCCCTGCAGATGACTCCTCTCTTTATTATAGTAATAAAAGCCCCATGAAGTTTGAATGGAAGCGTCCAACGGTGAGTGTTTTCTTCCCTTTTGTTTATGGGATTGCTTTTTACAAGCGCTCCTCCGTGCATCTTCTTGTATTATGTGTCCCGGGCGGATTTGGGTGGGAGGTGTGGTGGGTGAGGATTGATTTGGGAGCATAGTGGTGGATACATATCTCTGGGTTATCACCTTCTAGAATCACAGACAGATGACTCTGACTCAGGTGACCAGCAGTGATGTGTTGAGCATGATGGGATATCTGTTGGTAGTTCGGAATGGCAAGCCCGCTGCAGGACCACATGTACACATCTTTGCTTGTTTAATGTATGCTAAACGTAAACAAAATGCATTTTGTCTGATGTGTCTATAGTAGTGCATAGCATTACGATCTGAAGATTAGAGTTCAATGTGATGTAGTTTGGATATTTATAGTTCAGTTGTGATAAACTGCACTCATGTTGACATTTATGAGTTGTAATTGCAATGTGAAAATTGAATTGAATTCAATGCAATTCAATTAATTTCACTGCAAACTGGGCTTTATTGGCTGGGCAGTATCTATTACAAATAGATACTGTTATTAAGAATGCAAAGTAGTAACACATTACAAATTCCTACTTTTATCCTTTAAGCTTAAAGTGTTACTTGGTGTCAGGACAAGGGTCATAAGGAGCACTCATGTTTACCACCGGCTGGGTGTTCACACGGAGAGGGTGCTAAACAACGTGTCTATCTCTGCTCCACTACACTGTTGGTAAACATCCCAGCTGGAAAATGGTTTTTTGGCCTTTCGATTGTGTCATTCTCCAAAAAATGTTACCATATAACCTTACAAAGGTTATATCGTACATGCGTTATTATAACTACTATTATTACTATTATCCAACCAATCCAACAATATCAATATTATATGCACCCCATGCCAAGCCCAAATCTGTAATAACCTAAACTCTAAAGTCTACATCTTTTTAAGCAAGACAACACCATAAAGTCCTGGCACTAAATACAGCATGTGCTGAACCTAGTGAACTCTGACATCAGACAGAGCGGTCAACATTCATCGTTTGTCTGCAGGAAGTATACAAGCTTTTAACCTTATGGGACCTGGAACAGCTGTTCTTTACATATTAAGCTATGGCTCTTCATGGCACCAATGCCCAACATGTTTTTAGGGCAAGTTAGGATCCACAGGGTCAGGTTCTGAGCTTGTTAATGATCTGTAGTGTAAATGTGCAAACTAAGTAGTCCAACACAGCAATTAGCAAGAACAAATGTACTGTTTGTATAGCATACGAAATGTTGTAGTGTAATTTGTGTAATAGCCCTGCAATAGGACATTGTTGAAACTGGAGAGCTGAAAATCATATATAAAGAAAATCATTATAAAGATAATGAAGTAGCTTTTTAAGACATACCATACATTAAAGTAATATTTTGTTGCATTTGGTCACGTAAACCAATGATAAACAAATTAGTAGGTGAACATTATGTTGAACATGTGTGTGTAAATATGTTTCACGGTTAAATACAACTAATGAACCTAAATTATCCTTTCTCTCAGATTAACATCCATCTAATTAGTACAATTTTCTTCTGCAGATTTGAATTCAGATGTCCTCACACAGAAAGAGAAGCTTACTGTAATTAAATTGTACTTGCAGGAATTCTGTGGAAATCCCCACTTCATCATAGATGGAGCCAACAGAACAGACATCTGTCAAGGAGAATTGGGTAATATTTTAAATGTAAATTTTTTGGGGGGAATTAATACTATGAAATGTGACTCAGAAATCATATTTGTATGTACAAACTCATTGAAACCAGCTAAGTGTGTGCATTTTGGGTCATAAAAGTGAAAGCATAGAGTAGACTGTTAGACTGACCCTATAACTGACCCTATAAAACCCCATGATCCGATAGGGTGAGCTCATGCCCTGCATGTGGTGTCTCTGTCTCTGCGGTGGACAGGTGACTGCTGGCTCCTGGCTGCCATCGCGTGTCTGACTCTGAACGAGAAGCTGCTATACAGGGTCATCCCTCGGGACCAGAGCTTCACCGAGAACTATGCTGGCATCTTCCACTTCCAGGTACACTGACCTGATGTGGCTGTATATTAAACATATTAAACATTTGTTGATATAAAAAAATAAAAGTATGGGATCTAAGATGAAGAATAATATGACTTCATCATCAGAACAAGTTAAAGCGGATGTCTAATAGCCTTTATTTGAGGTCATGTCCAAGCATAGAAGATTGAGAAAATATAGGTGATGGCCTACAACCATCACATCCATGGCGAACTAGCTCTAGCCTCCATCAGAAGTAGCGGTTTTATCACAAGTTGTGCAGGCGGAAGTTCTTCCATTTTCCTTATTTTACCAAGCTAAAAGCCACATTACAATGACAACTCACATTGCCCCATAACTCCGATGAGTACACCATATTTAGATTGTATATATTTGTGCAAAAAAAAGCATTGTCCTCTAATCAATCATCATTTACCTGGCATTTTTTAATCGTGTGTTTGTGACCAGTTCTGGCGCTACGGTGAATGGATCGACGTGGTCGTGGACGACCGCATCCCTACATTAAATGACAAGCTGGTGTTTACTAAATCCTTCCGTAAGAACGAGTACTGGAGCGCACTCTTGGAAAAAGCCTACGCCAAGTAAGTCTGACCTACCACACATAGTCTATTAATATCTCAAGCCAAGTGGACGTCAGGCCATGTCCAAGGGTCCCAGGTGGGAACCTATCCGACTTGGTTCAGGTTTCCCAGCCTGATGATGACTATAACACACTTGATCAGAACTCGCAGCATGCATCTTATTATGTTTCTCTCGATATTGGCTAGAGTAGATACTGCACGATCTCCTCTCCTCTGACTGTGAGGAATGGCCAGCCACATGTGAAATCCCATCTGGATTGGGATGAATGTCGATCTTCTTCTTCAGGTTGCATGGCTCCTACGAGGCTCTGAAAGGAGGTAACACGCTGGAAGCCATGGAAGACTTCACAGGGGGCGTGACCGAGTACTTTGACCTGTTGGAGGCCCCCAAGGACCTTTACAGCATCATGAAGAAAGCGCTCGAGAGAGGCTCGCTGATGGGCTGCTCCATAGACGTGGGTGTATAGTTACTATGCACAATGTACATACGGTATACAGTAAAACTGTCCCTATAGGAATCAAACAACAAACAAAAAGTCAAGCAGCAAAATATTAACAATAACACCAACCGACACAGTTTTCCATTGACAAGTACTTGCTATATATACCCATGAAAGGATACATACATTATCTTTGCATTCAAAACATGGTAAGAATTTTTTTTTATAGAGAGTCAGCATCGGCAACCAATCAGATGGATTAACTTGAGATGATCCCTGAAGGGGTATATTCTTCAAATAAGTAATCTCAATCATTGTCCCTGACCTTGTGTTTTTTTGTCCAGGTGTTTGGACAAGGCCGGATGGAAAGTCGCACTGATCAAGGACTAGTGAGAGGGCATGCCTACTCTGTTATTGGTCTGGCAGAGGTACGGTAAAGAGAAGCTATGTTTTTATTAGCATTTTCTTTGTTTGGAAATGTTTTCTTGTGTGGAAATGTTCCAATACTAATTGCTGGTTGGATGTTTTTTAAGTGTGACGAAGAAGCAACCAACTCCCAGATTCGTCTGATTCGCCTGCGTAATCCCTGGGGTTGGGTGCTCTGGAAGGGGCCCTGGTGTCTAAAGTAAGAAGCACTCTGATAAAACTCCTGATCATATAGTTTTAACTTAGAGGTTAGAGACTTGGATTCGATTCCTGGTCGAGTTTGGAGTTTGCATGCTCTCTCTATGGGTTTCCTCGCACCTCCAAACACATACAAATGAGGTCAATTGGAAACCTAATATTTCAAGTCGGTGATTGAGTGGTGGGTGAGAGTGTCTGTGACCCTGGTATGGACACCAGTGTCCTGCTCAGAGTGTCTCCCATACTTCAACTGGGATAGGCTCCCGCCCCCTGCGATCCTAACCAGAAATAAACCAGTAAAGATGGCTGGATGAATATTTAAACCTGCTTCAATGAATTCAACACATCTGTTTTGGTTATGTTATTGACAACAAACCTGGCTGCACGGTTACACACATATTTAAAACACCAATGCTTGCTTCAGCAGCTCCAAGTTTGTAGTGAAATCGTCAGATTGATTCTTGTATCTGTTCAGGTCTTATATAATTTCTAGAATTGATTGATTGATTTGTACCCTGTCCTCAGTTCCAAAGAATGGTCCACCATATCCACTGCTGACAGAGACAATTTACAAAAGCAGACCATACCCGAAAGTGAGTTCTGGTGAGTTCAAATCCCTTGCCAATGCTGTTCCTGTTTGTTTTTGCAAATCTTCTACTTTAATCCACATGTTCTGTGTCTTTTTCTTCACAGGATGTCCTTTGACGATTTCAAGAAGTGCTACACCAAGCTGGAGATGTGTAACTTGACCCCGGACACGCTGCAAGGTGACGAGAGAAACAGCTGGACTGTGGCTGTGAATGAGGGCCGCTGGGTAAGAGGCAGCTCCGCAGGGGGGTGCAGGAACTGCCCAGGTAGGAATGACCTCATCTTGATGTCATCTTGACATCTAAGACCCATTTGCTTATCTACTGTCTGTCTACTGTCCGTCTATCTGTCTCATCAGCACTTTACACATTGGTTCATCAAGGATGTGGGATGTTTATCATTGGGAGTGTTTCAACGTAATGTCATGTAGTATAGAATCTTATTTGGTGTTAAAGCAGAACCCCAACACCGCTTGTAGATTGATTTGCATTAGATAACTCCCTCTCTAGGTTAAACACATGCTATTGCATGCATAGTTTCTAATAGAATCTTTTCAGAGGCGTCATCTTATGATTTGTCCTACGATGACGCCTCTGTGAATAGGGTCTATTGGCTGATATGGCTACCTGGTCACCTGCTGATTAAGCATGGACGCCACACACCTGTCCTCCACTTATTCAAACTGAATCACAGGGGCGTTTACAGGGGAGCTGGCAGCACTGCCCCAGAATAAAGAAAACTTGAAGGCATTTTTTTAAGGCAGGGTCATGGGGTGTGGCTGGCCTTTAAAGTACATTGTACTCATTATTGACATTTTTCTTTTCCTGTGCACAAGTTAAGGAGATGAATGCGAAGCAGGTTCCTAAGTAATTCCTAAATTCCTAAAAAAAAAAGTGTCTCTTCACAGACACATTCTGGACCAACCCCCAGTACCGGATGCTGTTGTATGAGGAGGACGACGACTCGGAGGACGGAAAGGCGGCGTGCACGGTGGTGGTGGCTTTGATGCAGAAGGGCCGCAGGAAGGAGCGCAGCAAGGGCGCCTCCCTCTACACCATTGGATTCTCCATCTACGAGGTGCTCACAGCGAGTTGCTAGGATCTAGCAAATGCATCTTGAATAAGATAGATGACACTGTGGTACATTTCTACATTTTACTAAGGTAGAAGCCCCGTTGTGGCTTTGCACCCTTTCACTCTTCACATTCAGCTTATTAGCGCCCTTGGGTGGCTTGATGCACACACACACACACACACACACGTCAATGGAACAGAATTGCTCACCCTTGCGTTGAGGATAGTGGAGGAGGAAGTTGTTTGAGCAAAACCATGTTTGACTTGTATGTTATTTGTTGCAGGTGCCGAAGGAGGTATGATCACCTGGGAGAAGGAGGAGTCATGTGCCAATAATCTGTAAAGATCTGTAAAAGATCCGGGATCAAGATCAAGATCTAAAATGGTTCTGCCTTCACCTGTGAACTGAGCCACATCATTTCACAAATAATTTGTACTTAAGTTCAGGTTCAGTCAGTACAAGGGAGTACTTTTATTTGCTTGGCAGCCTGACATACAGTAGTTGTAAAATCAGATATCAGATTCAGATCAGATCATGAGTATTTATTCTCAAATAGTATTTATACTGAGTATTTATACACAAGATTGAGATGGAATACATTTATAAAAAACAACTATTTCTGTACAATAAATTATTAATTGACATATATTGTATCCACTCAATTCCTCCATCTATTGGTCAGATGCGCGGCTGCCAACAGCATCTGGGGAAAGACTTCTTCCTTTACACCATGTCGAAGGCCAAATGCCAATCCTACGTCAACCTACGTGAGATAACTGAGCGTTTCCGCCTGCCTCCTGGGGAGTATGTCATCATCCCCACCACCTTTGAAGCCCACCTGGAGGGCGAGTTCATCCTCAGAGTGTTTTCTGAGAAGAAGAGCATGTCTGAGTAAGGATTGGGATTTTTTTTTTTTAAACATTGGTATTCTAGGTCATTGTTGACAGTGAAGTGGATCTGGGATTGGAGGAAATGCTTGAAAGTTATAATTGCGCTAGAACTCTAACATGATTTCTGTCTGTTTTTTCTGTTAGGGAAGTAGACGAGACAATTGGGTCTGATCAAATACAGGTATGTAAACTTGATGTTTGTAGTCACAATGCACAATATAAACATGATATATGGGATGGTCTTCTTGTGTTTTGGGGCGATGGTATTACTTTCAGATGTCATCTGGAAGATTGTATGTTCAATAAAGTTGAATACCTCATTAAACCTTTCCTGTTGATCAATCTCATTCATGATCTGAAATAAACATTCATGAGTCTGCCATTGTCTATCGCTATTCCTTTTATTCCTGAGCTCGTGTCGCCAACAATTTTCATCAGATATTTCATCTCTACTCACTAATGTTGACTTTGTTTCCCCCTTCAGTAAATAACAAATTAGATTTTTTTTTTCCATTAACCTCTATCCATCTCATTTCATCTCATTGGTGTGCACATACTGTACTATACCGGTCACCAGCCAGGCAAGGAAAAGAAAGAAAAGGTAATGCATCTACAGTACGTGGCGGCCATGGCCACTCTGAACCTTTGCTTCAACTCAGCTCTCTAACCATGTGTGACCGATGTCTTTTCTCTGCGCCGTTTTCATTTGACGACATTTGGCCTTCAACATGTTCAGTTTCTTTATAGAGCCTTATCCTCCTCACTACTTTATCCTTTTTTCATATATAGACTTTATACTCATCAAAATCTTTCCCACCTTCTGCAGCCCATCGTGTTTGTGTCGGACAGAGCGCGGGCCAACAAGGAAATTGAACATGGCGGCATTCAGGGGGAGAAGAAGAAGAAAAAGGTAAGGGAACATTTTTCTGATGTGGAGGAGGAGAGGACGCAACTGTGTGTTAACATGTGGACTGTTACTGTTTCAATGAGGCAAACAAGATACAATTCTGCTGCAACTCACACCCCCTCCTCCAACTGCCAGCTCACTGTGGCCTTTTGTCCTGTCGCAATTCCTGCAGACTGACGACGCTGAAACTCAATCGTAACCATGTGCCCTGGAGTTCAACCCTAGACTTGGCTCAATGACAAACTTGTTTTAAAAGGCCAACTGACCCAATTTGCACCTGTTGTGCATGTGGACTTCATTTTATGCAATAATAAAATATATTAAAAATATATTATAGAAATAATAGAAATATTATCTTGGAATGCATGTGTAGTTATATTAACAGCATGTTAAGTTATTTTAACAGCGTGTCGAGTTACTTACCCTGTCCGCAGCTTACAAGGAGCTTGTATGTTGTCGCCACCATGTGTGTTTTCAGACTGGTACCAATGTTTCTTAGCTAAACATTGGAGTCTGTGGCTTCCATAGTAGGCAGCAGTGGTGGTAATGTGTATGCATGTGATAATCAATCAATCAAACTTTATTTTCATTTAAAAGCAGCCCCCACCCCCACCCCACCACACACATTCGGACAAAAACAAGCGCGCGCACACGCACACACGCACACACACACACAGTCAACTTAGAAACATGTGGCTGAGTACAGAGGAGCTAGGTCAGGAAACACCATCACATCTGTCTTGAAATAATCGAGGGTCCCCGGCCTAAAGTCAAAGAAGTTCCTGAGAACTCAATTAGTTGTTCTGCAATGAAGTCACTAACGCAATGTCGAAGCAATTGTTGAATTAAGATTTCTTTCTTACCGTCTATCCTCCCATCAGCCCAAAATAACTGAGGAGGAGACTGAAGAGGACAAATCCTTCAGGGCCATTTACAGACATATCGCTGGCGAGGTAAGTAATATGGGGCCAAGCCAAGTCCCTAAAAACTGGCGGTCACTATCCAAGTCAACGCCTCACAAACTCTTTTACACTAAAACTGGCACCACTAACACATGGGAGTAAGGAAAAGGAAGATGCAAACAGCAACAGAAACTGCATGAATACATTGCAATTTCTCTCCTCTCCATTAGGACATGCAGATCTGTGCCAACGAGCTCAAGGAGGTCATGAAGAGGGTGCTGGACAAACGTAAGACTGGAAGAAATAATTAATCATAATCACAAACTCTACAAGCACTGCTTGTACCCATTATTGATATGATTGAGATTACATTTTCCAAACGCTTTTCACAGACAACCTGGTGAAAACGGAGGGCTTCAGTCTCGAGACATGTCGCAGTATGATCGCCTTGATGGACGTATCCTTTCATGTGCTCTGAAACGAGGTGACCCAGATGATGAAGTAGTTGTCACCTCAGTCTGTCTGAGGTGACAACACATCAGAGTGTTGTCAAGGTTAGACGAGCTGGCTTATCAGTACAAGCATGTGTGTTTGAATCTCTCTCACACACACACACACACACACACACACACACACACACACACACACACACACACACACACACACACACACACACACACACACACACACACACACACACACACACACACACACACACACACACACACACACACACGAGGTCAGAGGTGGAAAATTCCAGCTCTAGTAAGATAAACTGCCCTCTGATATTTTAGGTCAACCGACTGACTTTGCTTGGCACGGAGCCAAAATATGAGCACACTTTACATTTTCAATGTTTGTCTACATCTAGGTTATATCTTGATCAACTCTATATAGAACTGACAGTATTTTGATTGACAAATACTGTCAGTTGAGATGATCGTGAATAAGCTCCATGCCCTAGAGCACGTTTTAGCCTTTAATAATTATTTAGCTTTAAATAATATAACAAGCATGTAGAAGCATTGTGGTTGATCGAAGAGGACTGTAAAAACCATCCAACAATATTTTAATGATGCCTTCATTTGTAGTCATTTTGCCCATAACAAAACCTTCTATAGACTGATGGCACCGGGAAGCTGAACCTACAAGAATTCAAACACTTGTGGAGTAAAATAAAACAGTGGCAGGTGGGAAACTAATTCAATTCACACCTCGTTCTGCTGTTATTGTCCCATTCATAACCGTCTTATCCATCTGCAGCTCATCTTTATACGCTACGACCAAGACAAATCCTGCACCATCAGCAGCTTTGAGATGAGGAACGCTGTGAATGATGCAGGTAAGGACAATATTATTAAATTGTACTATATATTATCATTTGATATGATGCGATCATTAAGATACCAATTGTTTTCCATGTATTGACTATTGTCCGCCAATAGTGGGTTAAGTATTTTACAAACGCCATCTAAATTAATCCTTATACTAATCAGACCTGCAGCTGTGTAAATGTAAAATGTAGGCCAATCCTTTCGATTTTTTAAATATCTGAAGTGAATACAGTCTAAAGTACATTTGTTACCTTTTTGGTATCACTACTACCCTAACCTCCATGCTATCCCTTCCTCTCCAAGGTTTCCACCTCAATAAGCAGTTGTACGATATATTAGCCATGCGCTATGCAGACGAACACCTCAACATTGACTTTGACAGCTTCATCTGCTGTTTTGTGAGGCTAGAAGGAATGTTCAGTAAGTACACCTTATACAGTATACATTTATTCAAATATTACAACTTTTTTTTTTACATTCAGGCCTCCCCCCCCCCCCCCCCCCCCACAAATCAAAAAAAGCCCAATTTGAATGTTACTATTTAGAAACTTACTGCAGTTCAAGTAATTAGGAACCTATGTGATGGAAAAAGTCTATAAAAGATACATTTTCATGAGGTCACTTGTACCAGAGTGATACATTAATAGAACAGTATTGTAACAAGCGCATCTGCTGCAGGGGCCTTCAATGCCTTTGACAAAGATGGCGATGGTGTGATCAAGCTCAACGTTCTCGAGGTAACACTCTTTCCACAGAGGCGTCATTATAGGATAGGTGCCGCTCATAACCCTAATTCTGGGTAGTAGACTTCTCTTTCCAATATTAGTGTTATGAGCGACACCTGTGTTTGTCCCACGATGAGGCCTCTGGTTGTAATGCATCCTTTTCACAATCAAATATGATACACGTTATTTTAAATGTGTAACTAATGGACTTTACTGTGGTTTCCTTCATAGTGGCTTCAGCTGACAATGTATTCTTAGTGGAGGCGGGCTGCCTTTTATTGGTTTGTGATCCACCAGCACATCAACTTAACAACCAAACAAAATGAAACCTCAAGGACACCACTGTCAACAATGAAACAAATGATTGCAGTTGATGCTTCCGAATGGCTAAATTTGTCTCCAATGTCACTTTATTAAATGTAAGGCAAGCGTAATTTGAAATGGCAGATTAGCCGAAAGAAAAGAATAAATTGGATAACTTATGTTTCCTGTAGCTTGACTTAGTTAAACTTTAAACAGGCTTGTGTTTAAAACCAAAGCTTTTTTAAGGTAAGGCATCTTGATATTGATAAACCACACGCTAACTGCTACATTAATATGTAATTACTGTAAGCTTTTATAAACTTTATGAAAACAGAGTGCAATGTTCTATAATGTCTTAGTCTGCCTAGTGAAATTCATATACACTGAAATAAATGTTCTATGCGAGTCAAGACTGAGTGAGGTGTTCAATTTTCAACCTTTTTTGTTGAATATGATAGGTATATTTAGCCAATATTGCTTCATTTTTTTACTTTTACTTTTCTGACTTTGGGTGCATTGCCTGAGCGTCATTATAGCCAGTATATTGGTTTAACAAGATACCTTTGCTGTGTGAAATCAAAAACTAGCGGCAGCTATACAGGTGCGATGTAAACAAACACATGGATAAATCTTCCTACTCAATGAGAAGTTCTGCTTCCAAAGATCTGGAAAATAAAGAAAATAAAAGTAGTGAGTGATACGAAGGGATGTACCAACACCACTTTTCCTGGCCAATATTTACAGTTAAAAATCAAAACAATGCAATGTCTTTTAAATAGCCCTCACGTTGTGGGTTACAGCCTCAGCTGGCTGTCCTTCTCAGTGTGGCTCTGCATGTGTGAAGGCAGCTCCTGTTACAATCAGGGAGATGGGAAACCCAGTTAAACATTGAGGCCTATAGGAGCTGCATGCTTTTGTGTTCAGTAATGGCTCAACATTGGACACAGCAAGAAAGTACTTTTGGCATTTTACACCTCGTTTCCTCGCGCTCGTTTATGGATTCCAATAGACAGAACAAAATACATGAGCAACATAACCGGATGATAATATGGCTTTAATTGTATCAATGTGAAGCTGCTGCGTATCATCTTAAGCAGTACCTCAAGTTATTGTGGAAGAAAAACTACATGACTGTGACTAAGGATTAACAATTAAGGGGTTCAACCAAACAGAACAAAACAGGGTTCAAACTGTGCTAGGATCAGTGGATCATCAGGCGGTTCCTCTTACCCGCTGCACTGCGTCCTGGGTTGGGAAGAACGTGTCGCAGTTCCTCCAGCGACACTTAACCGTGCTGAGGCTGGCGTTGCTGTGATCCCTCAGCAGGTGCTGCATCAGATGCTCCTCCACGCCAAAGATCAGAGAACAGCCATGCCACTGTGCAGGGGGTCAAACGTCATGATGACCAGAACAATGCCACAACGCTAATCACGAACATGCATTTACATACACAACAACTTTGTCACAGCTACTGTTGAAGGGTGCACCTGCACCCCCTGAAGCTCTACTAACTCAGACACCCCCCACCCCACCGTTTTAAACAAAGACAACAACACACATGCTGCCGAGACACAGCCTTGAAGCGCCACGCTCTTACCCAGCACCGGTAGTTCTTCATCAGGTTCAGTTTCACCGCTTGAACGCTTCCGTCATAGCAGCCCGAGTAGATCTAAGGAATGAAGGTGGAAAGACTGAGTCCATCTATAGGAGGTGAGCATGTGAGCGCCTGCATCACCGTCATGCTTCGGTGCAATCACAACCAATAGGAATGGAAAGTAGACATACCATGCTCTTATAAATGGCCATACACATCACCATGTCCGTGTGACCCCCGTAAACCTGCAGCCGGTCATGGGACTGAAACCAGAAGAACGATTCGATTTCAATAACTTTATTTGCACATACAGGATGTACAGTGAAATGAAACTGGCAATGCTTACAGGACTGTGCAAAAACAACAGTATTTACAATAAAAAGAAGCAACACTATTTACAACAGAAGTAGATATAAATGAGGGATCTCATTCATTCATTAAGTGTCAAATTCTCTGCATGTCTTTGAATGACATTATCCAATTAATATCCCTTAAATCAGGCATTCCCAAAGTGTGGTGCGCGCACCCCTGGGGGTGCACGAGCTGCGACCAGGGGGTGCGCGAGAGGAAAAATGTAATGGCGGTCTGGTGTAATATTACACAATTACAGTGCTGTTTTTTAAGTGGGATTTTTCCATACAATAAAAAAACATGAACAGTAAACATTTCCTTTGTAATCCCTTTTATTTTAAATTAAAAAACTATAATTTCTTAGTTTTTGATAGAAACGTTCTTATTTTCCTCCGCGGCCCTGCGCCGCGACCGGCTCTGGGTCGGCTTGGAAGGGTTCGGGGGCGAAGGTGGCCGGCGGCTTCGGCCTCTGGCTTTACAGCGCCCCCCCGCTCTGACCTCGCCGCTTCCCGGGGCCGCGGACGCAGTATCTCGCTGCGCCTTCCTCCCCCCTCACGGGGGTCGGGGACGGGGCCCCCTCGCCCCCGGCGTGACTGTCGACCGGGACGGACTGTCCTCAGTGCGTCCCAACCGCGTTGCGTCGTTCAGGGCGGGGATCCGGCTCACGTACAACTGGCGCAAGGGGTCGGCGGCGATGTCGGCTACCCACCCGACCCGTCTTGAAACACGGACCAAGGAGTCTAGCGGACGCGCGAGTCAGAGGGTCCTACGAAACCCCGCGGCGCAATGAAAGTGAGGGCCGGCGCGCGCCGGCCGAGGTGGGATCCCGGCCCGTTTATCTGTTTCGGAGCCTATTCTCTTAATGTTGCGGATCGTTTGTAACTTCATTGAAATTGAATTCAATGTACTGTCGTTCTATTTTCCATAACCGTTGTGTTATAATGATGCTATAGGTCCACGGTCATTTAATAGGCCTATTGCTGCAATTTGTCTTTTACGCGGCTGAAAATATAGGCCTACTTTCTGTCACTGAGCCGTGTCTGTCACTCATCCTCTTAAAAGTGGAAACTTGTGCGTAGCTTTGTTGCATTATATTGAAACTTTGTTGATGGTGTTGTCATGCGTGCTCTGGTTATTTGCGCATGATTAAAGATGAGTCTTTATATGGTGATAAAACAAAGCTTTGTTGCGCTTTTTTTTTTAAGTGGGGATTGGGGGTGCGCCAACCCGGTTGGATGTTGAAGGGGGTGCGCAGGAAAAAAAGTTTGGGAACCGCTGCCTTAAATCAACGTATTCAATTAAGTTACCCAACTTGCCCGGTACTGATAACAACAGTCATGTATATTAGTTGAGAGAGTCGGAAGTCAAGAGTCACCTGCAACTCGTAGACGCGCACAAGCTTGTCCAGACAGGCCGTCACCATCACTTTACCCAAGATGATGATGGAGGTGACGGAGTGGCTGTGGCCTTTGTAGATGCGCACCAACTCCCCGGTCTGAGGGTACGGATAAGAGGATACAAAGCAAAAGGAAATGAGGCACAGAATGGATAAATACGGTACCAAAATCAGAAGGAGTACGAGGGGAAGATGGGACTTACGTGGATGTTATGGGCATGCACAGCGGTGTCGCTAGAGCCGCTGAAGACCAGGTCATTCACCACCTGGGGGACAAACGCAATGTTCAGCTGGTTACACGGAGCACAATGCTTCAACACGATTCAGAAGGCAGGATTTCAAAATCACGTACAAAACATGGCACGTGTAGAAGTAAGTAGCCAATCCTACCCCCAAAACATAAATGACACATTTCAGACAACGATCGAATAAAGCACTTGCTAAAAACCTAAAACAAGCAATACACGCCACCCAAAAAAAGAAAGTCATGTGGTTTTTAATGTAGCAAAGCACATGGAGCAGCACCGCTACATTCACGCTCCGTCTGCTTTGCTACATTAAAGCCATTAATATGATCAATGTCTAGTTTGGACACGTCTGTTTTCAAGTCTGTTCTGGATGCAAAAATTGAAAAAACATGACTACCTCATGAGATGACTACTGAGTCATTACTGTGTGAACTGACATGTATTTCCATCAGCATAACGTTTGTATGAATGCATAGGTGACCAAATGTTTGGTCCACTATGTTTAGTTGTTTCCATGTTTATTTACAAAAAAGTATATATATATCTATATATCTATATCTATATTAGTGATGGGCCGATAACAGCGTTATCGGCGGTATTAACGCGAGATTTGTCATCGGCGATAATGTTTTTATCGCCGATATTATCGCGAACCAAAATCCTCCGGTAGCACCCCCCCCACCGCTCAACAATCGTGCACGTAAAGGTTCCGGTAGCACCCCCATTCAACAAAAAGCTCCGGTAGCACCCCCCCCCCCCCCCCGCGCTCAACAATCGCGCAGAGACCCACTTTTAGTCATTATTTGGGAAATATAAGCCATTATTTAGGTAGAAAACACATATTACGGACACCTTCGACATCATTCACAGGAGCCACTTTAATCTAGATTAACCTAGATTAATTTCAAGATTACCATTAGATTAATCTAGATTAAATATTTTAATCTATGCCCATCTCTAATATATATATATATACATATATATATAGACTAAAAAAAACACTGACAATCTGCCAGCGGTATGGAAGAGAGGGGGGGGGGGGGGTCCTCACCTTCATGCAGAGCACAGTCTTGGTGTGGCCCTCCAGGGAGCGCAGCAGCAGGCCGCTCTTGGCATCACGCACGCTGATGGTGCTGTCGTATGAGCCCACCAGCAGCACACGCCGTGCACCCTCCTGAGCCGTGCCCAGGCAGCTCACGCCGCGCGGCCCGTGGCATGCCAACACGTCCAGCTCCTTCAGGGTCTGATGGGCAAGGAGATCGATTGATTCACTTTGTTCACCCAAGAGGGAAACTTCATTAGCCGCAGCGCGCCGACACCTCCGTAAAAAACAACAACACAGTGACAGAACACAGGCATGAACCACACACAGACACTGCACTCGTCAAGTCAAGGTCAGCCACAAGGGGGCACTACATGAAAAAAAAACAACCCCCAACGATATGGATATAATGCAAAAGTTCTACTTCAGACCAGATGTTTGTCATTGTAAATTAACAGAAGTCAGTTGGGAGAGTGATGGATATAATATAAATATGACATGTGATGGATGTATAGGCACGGAGGGCCTTTGAGGGGGATTCCAATTGGCTCACTCACCTTCAGGTCGAGGCTTACTACAGATCCATTGGACAGACCCACGTAGAGAATACCCCAGGCTATATGCAAACACAGCACCCGGTCCGGGAAGGAGATCTGCTCCAGGCACTTACTGGACTGGAAACAAGAAAACCCCTCAATCAAACACAGCAATTCTACACTAAAACCTAAGAAATTAAGCTTTTGAGGACTTAGCCCCATATAGCATATTCTGTGTGTGTGTGTGTGTTTTGGCGGGGGGGGGGGGGGGGGTTACCTTGACGCTGTAGCAGCGCACCGTCTTGTCGCTGGAGCCCGTGTAGAGGCGTGCCAGCGTGTTGGGGCCCGACGACGCCACCAGCAGACAGTTGACATTGTTGCTGTGGCCCTCAAACACTGCCTGGCACTCCTTGCTCTGCACAGGGAAGCCAATATTTTTTTAAAATAAATTGTGAGCTATTGTCGCTCACAACAATATGCATATGTGTTAGTGTTTTGTTCTGTGGTAACTATTTCCGTTAATCCCTCCGTCTTGTATTTGAATTGGTTTCCCTGTCGTTTCTCTGTAGCCCCTTTCACACATGAATGCCGTAAATTGCCGGATTACATTTTCTGGTAAAAATAGGCAGTTTCTGCGTTCACATAAGACACACCTTTCCACCTTTTCAGTGGGATGCTACCATTCACACAGTACTGGCAATGTCCTTAGTCCTCTGTTGTCATTTCCCAGAAATTACGTGTTACCTTTGCACCGGAATCAGTTGCAGTTTGAAAACAATCTGTCCAATTCGCAGTTTTTGCCAATCCTTCGATTAAACAATGTGTCCCTACTAGGGGTGTCACGATTCTCTAAAACGACGATTCGATTTGACTTTCGATTTTAAGTTCATGATTTGATTCAATATTTGATTTAAACATTTTAAGTTCTATTTTATTTTTTCAGCACTGACAGCTATGTCATTGTTAGACTATCAAGTCTTGATTGGTAAAGATCAACAGATCATTATCTTTTATGCCCTGACATGTCATTAACATTTACAAATTCTTCTTTAAAAAGATAGGCTACAAGGTATGTGTGATATAACCACCATATTTCTTTAGGAATGTACCACACGGCACATTGCACAGGGAAGCAACAACATTTTTTTATAAAAAAGTTATTTAAATGTGACCATATGTTCAAAATTAAATATTTATTTAAAATATAACAAAAACTTATTTCACCAAATTGGGAACAACAAACTGTTAAACACAAAAACATAAGAGAGCCACACAAGAAAATTGTAATCTTCGACCCTGCTTTTGATTTTGATTATCAAAAAGCTAATTTCAATCGATCTTTCATTTAAAATCGGAATCGTGACACCCCTAGTCACTCCCTGATCCGTTGAGCTGCCCGATCCGTTGTACAAAAAGCTTTACATTGTACAGTGGATTATATTTCCCTCCTGCATGCGTTTACCATGGATGTATTAATAAGAACAGTGTTTACACTGCAAAGCCGGCCTGAAATAAACTTGTCACCTCCTTGCGAACTCACAGTTCGACAACAGTGTCATACGTCAGTCCGTCCTACGTTGTGCATTTTTGTGCCGTTAATGTTACGGCATTGTTCACACATATGGTCGTGCCGGAAGTTTACCGGTAATGTTGCGTCTAATTCAGGGAAATTGGCCATTTGTGTGTGCGCCTTAGTTTAGTTTTCAGTTGTGTAAATATATTATGAATATATTATCTTTTCAATTAACTTTTTGTGCATTATTGGAAATTGACCATTTTATGTTGATATAAAAGGTTATCCCTTGCCTACCTACCCACTGTTAATGTTGGGGGCTACACCCGTGTTTACCATGGACACTTTTCACAGGGCTGTCTCTATGAAATTGGGTAAATGGGAGTTATCGTCACTCATTTAGTCTACTCACGTTGTTCCTGTCTATTACCGTTTGTTTCACCAAGGGTCTGTTTTTCTAGAAGTACAGTTCCTGGTATGTGATTGGCCATGGTTGCATGTCAATCAAGACCTCATTCTGACACGTACGTGGTTCTTGACAAAGTTAATCAATGCTGTGTCCAAGCCTTTCAGTATGGAAAGGTGCCATGGTAAGTAGCCAACCCCTAATTAGTGCTATGAGCGTCACCTGTTTGTCCTACAGTGATGCACTGTAAGTACTTTGTAATGTAATGTACATTACATTACAAAGTACATAAGCCTCAGCAAACCTCAGTGAATGATGTAGATGGTGACGACACCAGGCAGTGCCGTTTTGGAGATTGCTTAATTAACATATTATATGTATGCTGCTTGAATTTTTGAATTTGTTTTCTATGTTCAAAGTATTACTTTATGTAACCGTTATGGCACCATAGTAAAGGCAGGTAAAGGTTGTGAGCATACCATGAGGCAATAGGCCCGTGCCGTGCTGTCCCCAGAGCAGGTGTAGAGCCGCCCATCGTAGATCTGCAGGTCGTGGACGGGGCCTGTGTGGTTCTGGAACGACCCCAGGGCCAGCCTCTCCTGCGGAGGCATCTCGGTGGGCTCTACGACAAGCGAGAGGGAGACACACACACAATATGTTTTCATTTTAAAAAAGTAGCTTTTTATAATGTATGATTTTTTCAATATTATTCCAATTAGTCTAAATATGTGGCAGATTTTTCAGACTGTTGATCAAATGTTATAAATGACACTTGTTGTATTCTATACAAAAATGCATAGAATATATAGATGTAGACACATAGATAACAAATACAATAACTAAAAAGTAGAATCTGTTTCAAGTTTTTCCATAAATACATGTACATCCTGTTAAGGGGGGTCACATGACTCACCGGATGACTTAGGAGCAGTGGTGACTTCCTTAACCGTGGCCCCCTGAGGGGCGGTGCTGGTGGATGTGGGCTCAGGCGGAGCCGGGTTCTCTCTAGGGGGGATGGGGACCTTCTCGGGGGAGACCTCGACGTCCGATTCGTCAATGTGGATGACGTCATCATGCTTGGGGGGCTCCATGAGCACTAAAGAGCCGTCACTCTCGTAGCCGTCCGCAGCCTCTTCCTCCTCCCTTTTGAGTGCTGGCGGCACAACCGCCGGTTCACCCGACGTCGGCTGCCCTCGTGCCTTGGGGCTGCCGCCCCGCAGCTCCTCTGCGTGACTCCCGTCTCCTGGCGCTGTCTCCGCCACGTTGCCCTTCGGGCTGTTCCTCATCTTCGGGTCCACGGCACTCTCCGTGGCGGCCGGGGTCGCGAGCGGCACGTGCAGCAGCGGAAGGGAGGGAGGGACACAAGAAGGGTGGGCTTGGTTGCCGGGGGCGAGCAACTGAGCGGCTTCGGGTTGAACTCCGAATTCCTGCTTCAGAGCTCTCTGCAACGGAGGAGTGGAGGCAGGGTAAAGATGGCCGACAGATGACGAAGGCGGGGTTGTGGCAGCAAATGGCTGCAGTAGGGGCGAGGGTGTGGGAAGACGGGGGGATGCTGAGGGGGGATGTGGAGAGCGGCTGGGTGGCATGGTGGAGGTAGGTGGTGGGAGGTGGGGGTCCGCTGCACTACATGGCCCAGAGGGGCCTGCCAGTTCAGTTATGCACAATGAGCTAGCTTTTCCTATAGGGATGTAAGAAAATATTAATACGATAAGATGTATTTTATCATTATATTTGTCATGTAATTTTTTATAATTTCAGAGTTGTATCAGAGAATTGCATTATATCAGGAAATAGCAACATTATATTTGGGAATATCAACTGCATTAACGGTATTGTACCATCAAAGTGTATTGTGATACATACTGTGTTGCCACATTTCCACTAATAGTCGACCATAGTTCTCGGGCAAGGTCAAACCTTACCTTGCATGCCCTGCAGGATCTCAATGCGCTTTGCTCTTAGACCGTTGACCTCTGTAGAAAACTAACATAGAGGACACAAAAAAACACTGAATTCAAGTACTTGCAGGATAAATGGGGGAGCATGAAATGTGGCCATTAGTCAATTAGAGTTTTTATCGGGCACCTGCTGCCTGAGCACCAAGAGGCGCTGGACCTCTGCATAGGTGGCTTGCAGGGCGTTGCGGGCTTGGAGCAGAGAGTGGTCCAGCTCCTCCAGGGACTTGCACACCACTTCCTCCCGGAGAGACACGGCCAAAAGATGGTCCACTTTCTCAGTGCCTGCGAGACAAGTGGGGCGTGGTGGTGGTGGAGGTTTGATTTACACTTGCGTCTGCAGCTGCCTTCTTTGGCAAGAAAAATTAAAATCCCTTTATTTTGCACTTTGGCAATCAAGCAAACTGCATTGTAAAACATTAAACATTAATATGTTACATTTATTCTATTGATAACTGTGTTTTTCTAAAGATCTATACATTTGGTCTAATCTAAGACTTTCAGCATCTGAATACCTAATAACGGTTTGACATCTGTTCATGTAAAGTCTGTAGGGGTCATCATGAAGCACACTCACCTTTGGTCGATTTCGCCTTCCTCTTTTTTCCACTCGGTTCCGTATCGGAAAGGCCATCATCCTGGAGAGGAACAACACAACGGTGAAAGGCTAACCTGCCATTCCCAACAACATAGCAACTGCCTTGCCTGCACCCACAGTACATCTCGCTCTCTTACCAGTTGACGTTTCCTCCTCTCTGAGGGGTTTCCGTCCACCTGGACAGAGACCCTGGCTGGGTTGCCGAGGCCATTGTCCGGCGTTGTGCTCGGGGAACCTTCAGCTCTCGAAGGGTCCCAGTGGAAGCGCTCCTGTACACCGTCCTCTGGGCCCAACGGTGGATTCTCCTGATCGATGCCAAACCTATTCCATGGGAGAGTGAATCACTTGTGAGAAATACAGAGTATAAAAATAGTAAACAGAATTAAAAAGGACAAAGGTGATATACAATAAAAGACGCAGAATGAAAAACAAAACAAAACAACTCTCATGGCTATCCTGGAATTTGCATCACTCTGTACACTGCATGCAGAATACTTGCCCTTGGAAACAAGTATTGGTCATGTAGCACAAATATTTTACATTATTGAATTCTCAACCTTACTTGCTACTTGCACAAGTGATTTCGGATAAAAGCTAGCCTGAGCACCAGACGAATCTGCAAGCTAATTTTTTCACTTTTCACGATTAGGGCTGGGCGATATGACCATAATCTTCTATCCCGATACAAGTTATTGAATATCTCGATAATATATATCACAATATAGCATGCTTTCTGGTAATTCCATGAAACAAATAGTCTATAGAAAATAACCACATGGAAAAGCCTATTTTGTATACTCCTGTGTGAATGAAATACTTGACAAATTAAAATAATTTTATTCATCTGCCCTTCTTCATCTTCATACTGTAATGCCTCTAAAACCAGGAAAAGACATCACGGTATCGATATGTTGCCCAGCCCTACTGGCAATGTCTAGACAAAAGCATCAATGCTCAATGAATACATCTCAATAAAGTTTTGTTTAGCCTCTACCTGGGCATGCCTTTGCCTTTCTTCACATGCCGTCTCTTCCTGGCCCCCTCCAGAGACATCTCCTGCTTGATGGTTGTTCTGCTCTGGGTTTCCTGGAGGCGGTGAAGCTCAGACTCCTCTCTCCCAGAGTCTTCATTGTACGCAGACGGCATACCCAATGCCCTCCGGATGTGCCGAAGCATGACGCTGACGTCGGCATCCCGTATGGAGGTTGCGCTTTGCCCTGGGCTCGGCTGAGGAGATGTTGTCGTCGTGACTGGTTCTTGTTCATATAGCGTGGCTCCCAATTTGTAAATGTCGTCACTGGTGAAGTCCACGTCTTCACTTTGTCGTGTGTGGTAAGACGATGGACATTTCTTTTGAGTACCTTCATCAAGTGGCTCATCAGAGGAAGGCTTTGCCTCTGCCCCCGCTTTGCCTCGGTTTGACCTGTTAGGAGCAGGCGTGTAAGAAGTGATCACGACTTTGTCGTCCCGCTCACAGTGAGCGGACTGGCCAGCCTCATACTGATAGTAAGGATTATAAAGGGTCTCTCCTGACCTTGAAGCCCCCTCCCCTCCATTCTGATTATGTGAGGCTGTCGTTGCCAGACTTGTTTGGCCTCTCCATCCAAGCCTGCCAGCCAGTCTGTTCTCCTTGTTTTGAACCAATGTCACCCCACTTCCGCTCGTCTCGGCTGGCTGTCCCGACATTCCCAGGGAGGCTTCTTTCTTGATGGGTTTGCATTTGCTTTTTTTTGTTTTCGTCATTCTTAAATTAGCTTCCTGCTTCATTTTTTTCTTCCCCTTGCAAGTTGCCTTTCTCCTATTGCAAAAGTTAGGGGGAAAAAAAGACTGAATTGCATGACTGTGGTCAGGATTAGATACTCGCATGGCAGACGATTTTACAAAGAGAAACCATCATTAATACCCCTCAAGGATGAGACTTACTGTACTTTCCTTAGTGTCTTGTTTCGGTCAAGGACTATTTGGAGGTCCCCCGGGCTCAGAATCTTTGTTAAAGGAGTGGGCTTTGCAGTACTGCTCAAAAGTTTACAAAATTTAATTTTGTGTACAGACGAGGCGAGGTGCTGAGCATATGCAGATAAATTAATGTAGGATGTCCGACATGCTTGACATCCGTGGCTTAACTCCCTGTGGAAACAGACCAAACGTTGAGTCAGTGTTGGTTCAAGGCACTTGTTTGATATACATAAGCCATGTTACACTGTTTTCGTTGCTGGAGATTATTTATATATTTGTATATGTTTATGGGATTGTTTTTCATTGATTTGGTTTTTATTGCTATTTCAATTTACATTGTTACCAAAACATGTAGGGAACTAGAGGCTTTTTAAACGTACATACGTAATACTATTTTGTGCTATGCCTTCCACAATGTCACTTTATTACCAGGGAGCTTCTGAAATGCCTAACTGCTTACCGAGGCTTACAGCACCTATACAAACAGCTAGAACCACCCAGATTTTGCACAGATGAAGTTTACGATCAGTACTCACAATATGCAAAAGAACAAGAAAATTATTTAAAGAGAAATGCATTTTATTGTACTTGTTAAGCTCTATTTTTCCTGCTTAACAAACCGCTTAATGAGGCTTAATGTACAGCACAGTTTGTTGCATTACTCTTTAAATTACTACTACTACTACTACTACTACTAAGTACTTTTACACAATTTAAGTGCTCATGATAAACTTCATCTGTGCAAAATGTGGGGGTCCTATCTGTTTGTTTAGGTACACTAAGCATCGTGAAGCAGGAAAAAAAAGTGCTTAATGAGCATAAAATGCTTTCTCTAAATAATTGTATAAAGTATATCAAATTAGGATTCAATATTGTGACGCAAGCATTATTCTCAGCTTCGAGACGCTGGGGGCGGAGCCTCTCTCAACTGTCAAACTCACGAATGAGCGTGACAAGCAGTGACGCAACTGCGCTCTGGTCGTTAGGGGCAGGGCAATGCTAAGGGTTAGCACTTATGTCATCATGTAATCTTTAAGCCCTGGCCATAAAATCCTGAACGCGAAAATGGTGAAAAATTGAAAAAACTGCACAATTTATCATTAAATGATTATACAGTCTTCACATTTTCATCAATGGCTTTCTAATGTGTGTAATGTGTTTAGAAAGAAACCAAATCTAAATGTGCTTTACACAGTCTGTTATGGAAATTCCTTATGTTCTGGTGCTGACCAGAACATAAGGAACCAGTACCACATGTCCTTCTCTTGATTTGCCTGCGTCCATTTCATGACCCAACAACAATGCACGAATGCTAGTACACTCAGTATTTTCCCCAAGTAAACTCAGGCCTCAAGGCTACAGTGGCGTGACTTGGAACGGCTGGGTCCGCAAGGGATTCGGCCTTCAATTGTTGTTTCTATATCTATGCTTATACCATGACTCGGGTGAATACTCAATTCTGATTGGCTGGTGGCTGGTGAGGTGTGCATTATGTAAGGTCTAATCCACCACAAGGTGTGCATGTATTGAAAAATAACGCACAACGTGGGGACGTGCATTATTTTTCAATACATGTGTAACAGTGATGATTTGGTTTCTTCCACTTGCAAGCTTTCTGTATAATTTTCTCTACTGATACGCAACACTGTTGGGATAATACTGGCCCCTAGGGGATATATACTGGCCCTAGGGATGCAACGGTACAGTTTTGCCACGGTTCGGTTTGTATCACGGTTTTTGGGCCACGGTAACGGTTCGGTTTCAATATATCAATATTATCTTGGCTCTAGCATACAGGAGGTTATATTTGCCTTTTCTATTTCAAATCAACAATGTGCTTCTACTTACAGAGAAAATATTAAATGCATAGCCAGACACAGATGAAGCAGAATCACAAACATTTATTATAAGAAAAGAACACCATCATTGCCTTCTGTCATAAACAGGCAATATTATCCATAGTGAAGTGCAGCATAAAGTAATGTGTAATTATTTACATTATTCAATAAACTCACTCTTCTTCACACATTTAAAGAAAATACTTAACTGTTATACTAGGGTGACCATATTTCCTGAACCTAAAACCGGGACACTTTGCGGGGGGCGGGGGGGTTGGCGGAACATTTCGGTTGCGCGATTGACAACAGGGGACATTTCATAGTGGTTGGTGGAAACCGGGACACTTTAGCGTCCCGACAGGCTTTTGTCGGGACTCGGGACACGCAACTCAAAATCGGGACTGTCCCGGTAAAACCGGGACGTCTGGTCACCCTATGTTATACACCCTCAAAAAAGTAGTGAACAATTCTGACACACACTTCGTACAGTTCAGGAACAATCTTACTGCTGAAATGCGTGCGGGAGGGGATATTGAAGCGATGATCAAGAACATTTATCATGTAGCGGAATCCAGTGCTTGCACACTGTGCTTTGTTTGCTGACGGTCTTTTTGCCTTGTTCGTCATACTCCACGCTGAAGCCAAAATGTTCCCATACAGCGGATTTATAAGATGACGGTGCCTCTTCAAATTTCCTTTTCTCTGTTTCGCGTCCACTCGCCATGATCATGCATGCAGCCGCCCGCCGGTAAAGTTTGTTTCTTCTCACATGGCTCCCCTTCATTTGCATTTCAACGCGCTTATTGGGTCTTGGGAAATTCAGTAAAATTCTGATTGGTTGTTGCAAGGTTGAGGAGAGGCAAGCTGAACAGTCAGAGAAAACGCATCCCCTGGGTCCTAAGCACTCCTTGCTATCGCTCCCAGGCTACGCGCGCAATAACCTTGTATTAAATAAAAAGTTTAATGTCGCGTATTACCGAAATATTGCGGTTTAGGTGAGTCTATCGAACCGAACAGGCCAAACCGAACGGTTCAATAACATATCGAAAACCGTTGCATCCCTAACTGGCCCCTAGGGGATATTAGCTTTGCCCCTTTTGTGCCAGGCTAATAAAACTGACGAGCTGGTCCCACGTCTCCTGCCTTTTATTGAGACACAACGCAGATGAATATATGAAGTTACACATGCACACCTTGGAGTGGATTGTCCCTTAAATAACAAAGGAACCATCAATTCCAGATATATGTTGTTGGCACCTAAGGTTGACCCTGGGAGAAAGGAGGTTGACCCTGGGAGAAAGGAGAGCCTCCTTTCTCCTAGTTCTGTTGTATATCATCTCTCTGCAAACTCTGTTCGGGGCTCACTCGTTCGCTCTCACTCACTCGCTCTCTCAGGCATTAGGTGCACGTCGTATTGTGAGACGTATCAGCGCTGACTTTCATTACTTTCTTTCATCACTTCACTATTAAGAATAAACCTAATAATTTTATTATTAAATCAAACCGTCTGATCATTGAAAGTTCAAGATTTTCCACCACAGGCTTAAAGCTTTTTGTTTTGTTTCTTTTGTTTTGGGAATATGATTACATGATTAGTTATATGTAAAACTAATCGCCAATCGATGACAATGCATCTGAAACCGTATTGCTTACCTGCCCAAAGCAATCTCCAACTCTTGATGATGCAGGAAACTGTGCATATGTGCATGGGCGTCCTTGCAACAACAAAAAACAAGGATGTGATACAAGTAATGTGTCATTATAAACAACACAAAACCAAGCTGCAGGCTGCTGTCTGGTCTGACATTGTAACTGCTGCCACTTACATCTTTGAGGTAACTCTGGCGGCACAGAACACAGTAGTGTTCAATCCTCCTTCTGCAGGGCGGCTCTGGGGTCTGCGGGACTGGACCTGCAGCCGCTGGCTGGACTGACGCTTTAGCAATCTTCATGCCTTAAAATGAAAACGTTGCACACATTAGTGGTTGACATTTTACATAAAGTCAGTTGGCATAAAGTAAAGTATGTTAGTCTAAGTATGTAATATATAGAGAGAGAGCGAGAGAGAGAGAGACATTTTGTACCCAAATTAGTCACATTCATCGTACAATAAGGTTAGCTCATTCACTGAAAACCGCCAAATGACTGCTAGGTTTAAGACTAAAATGTGCGAGGAAAATAATCCACCTCGACGCCATTCGTACCTACGTCCCGGGGCAACTGTACGCACCAGAAGTGCTCACTCGTGGGAGCTTATAGGTATTGAACAAGGCAAAAACACCACTAACTTCTACCATGCCACAGTAGCCACGCTGAGCAGAGCGGAAGTGGTTTCACGACACACTTCCTGGTCTATGGCAGAATCTTATTGGTTGGCTGGGCGTCGCGTCCCCGGAAGTATCTCTTCCTCACGAGCTGACGTTGTTTATAACGTTAAAGTAGCACCAGGTTTTGTACAGTTATACATTTTAGGCAGACAGTATTAGGTCCGTTTTACACATTGTGTTGTACTTGTTATCTGTTAGCTATCCCCGTAGAAGAAGTTCAAAATGTGCAACGGTTGTGTGCAAAAGGAGTATCCCGACAGAGTGAGTAGTGTCCACCAATTTTACTTTGCTTTTTCTTAAAAAAAAAAAAAAAAAAACGTACATTTACATACCCATTTTCCGATTACGTCTTGGTATCGGTGTGTGTATTGTTTGACGCGATGTTCAAGATAAAGCGTAAAGTAAAGCAACAATAAAAAATGGGAAGGGCGTCACCATCATGGTCACCATGGAGCCCCATGCTTCCTGTATTGAGAGATCTCTGCTCCTAAACGTGCGGCTCTAATGGCCGTCCAACCGTGTCTAACAGGGCAACACCTGTCTGGAAAACGGGTCCTACCTGATGAATTACCTGGGCTGTGTGAACTGCCACCAGAGAGACTTCGTGTTGATTAGCAACAAGGCCATGGAAGACGAGGATGGAGAGGAGATTGTTACATATGACCGTAAGTTTACGAGTTTACCTTTTTTTTCAAGCCATAATTCTTTTTAAATGACATTTCAGGCACAACATTCAGGGTAGTTTCATGGTACAGAGCATTGATCAGACAATGCACACTTGTTCAAGCTGTAATACGCTGTACTCCCATTATGTGGTGCATAATACAATTGCTATTGCCATAATACACTTGTTTTTTCTTTCCCTTGCAGATGTGTGTAAAAATTGTGACCATGTTGTCGCCAGGCATGAATACACATTTTCTGTGGTTGACGAATATCAAGTAAGAAATATTCTCTGTATTGTTGCACAACACCATCTTTGTATAATGAACCTAATTACTAATTATTCCCATGATAACATAAGCAATACAATAATAAGAGGGTGATGTTAAATAACATGCCAAAGTTACTTGAGGGGATGTTTGCCGCATTGCCTTGTTTTAGGTTTATATCACTGCCCTTGTATGCATTGTCTAGGAATACACGATGCTGTGCATGCTGTGTGGAAAGGCAGAGGACTCCATCAGCGTCCTCCCAGATGACCCGCGGCAGTCGGCCCCTCTCTTCTAGCGCCTCTCTTCTAGCCTCTCTTCTAGCCCTCCAAGACAAGCCAGCTGGTCAGCCCACACACTGGACACTGATAACTAAGAATCATTATTCCAATGTGTTGGACTAGTCTCTGCCATAACCCCATTCACAGTCTTCTCCCTGTATTGTCTCAAAATCATGAAATGCTTTCAGTGTGCAAAAAGCAGTTTGGCTGGCTCCATGGTTTATTATAGCCATATTGGTTTTTATATATATTTGTATTTTATATTTTTATAACCATCATAAATATTGCAACCAACAATGTGAAGATGCAGTTGGGTAAGCGTGGTAAAAATGTCACTGTTACAAAAACGTTTTACTTTTACTTAATACTTTTACTATAAATGTAAAATGTAACTATAGACTTTGCATTTAGTGCTGAAGGGAATGCACTAAAACTCAGGATCCGTTTGAAAAAATAGCTGACAGTGTGACACATTTAAATTTGGCCTGTTTTTTACTTAGTGTTTTAAGTGTCCTGCAAAACATTTTGAAACCCCTCTAAATATTGTTGATTGAATGGGTAGTTTTATCCACATACATTTGATTCATGACCGAAAATGGCACCGCAACATTTCTATTCTAGGATCTATGAATGGCAGTTTATAGAACTGCCCCCATAAAGCCACACCCCACTTACCTCTGGAGGTAAGTGGGTGTGGCTTTATGGGGACAATTCTATAAACTGCCATTCAAACAAATGTGCTAATATTGGCATATTGGACCATGCGGTTCACTCTACTTGTGATGCAACAAACTGTGCTCACAGTGCATTAACCATCAGCTAACCAGCTTGATTAACATTGATTCTTTGAGTGTCAAGTCAGATTATCTAGACTCTAGGTTTGTAATTAAATGTTTTTTTAATCAAAACCATTGAGTTTTTCTTTTGTTTGGTATTTTAAAGGCAATGTTTTTATTCAGTCATTGTTTAATACTAATAAAGTAAATAGGCATATGGTAAACAAACAATTTTCCATTGTCATTTCTTTCATGATCAACCGTCGAATGCAAGACACACAAATGTGGATGATTGCTGGTCTACATGATAATGTATTTAGAGCAAAATTGGTAAAATATAAAATTAAATAAAAAACTTGTATCTTACTGTACAAATAAAATACAATAACAAAATACATGTGTGATGATACCCATGCATGTGACTATACCCGAGTATGAGTGCATTTACATTCCAACATCTTGACACTTTTGCATGACCAAAACCTTGACAAACAAAAGGAAAACCAATTCAGTGTGAATACGGAAGTGATTCATGTTCATCATCATATGATTCTAGCAGTATGGTGAGGAGAGGATTAGAGACGACGTGCCCTCGTCCTATATACTAATGGTAGTGTTGGTATGTAACTATTTGTAGTGTAATTTTAAGCATTTGTTGTAGTGTATACTATTTTCTTTTTCTTCTAAGATTAAAACTAAATCAGCATTTTTTTTATTATACATCCCTTCAAGTATTATACAGTACATGTTTTTGGTCTCATAATAGGCCTATATGGGGGGGTGGGGGGGGGTAAAAGTTGGCAATCTCATGATTTTCAAACATTTCATACCTGCGAGTATCGAGCCACAATGTCAAGTATACTTCGAAAGACACGTCCAACGGATGGATGGATAAATAAATAAATAAATACATTTTATCATACAATTGTACAATACATACAGTACATTCCCTTGGGTTAATACCATATTTACACATGCTTTTTCGGAAAAGTTAAAGACCGGACACAATGTTTTGTCGTCGAGTGTCGGCATCGCTATAGGTATCGAGTCATCGGCTCGCTTTTGCGCAGCCTTTGCCCTCGTGGCTGAGGGCCCTTTGCCTGGAGCACTGGCCCAATGCCCGGTGACCCTGCGCATGGGCGGACCTGTCCTGTGTGTGGGCGGGCCGCGGAGGAGGAGGGGGCGACCCCGGGAACCCCGACGGGGACCGGCTGCGTGCCAGGAAGGGGCTCCCGTCCCGGGGGTCTAGGCGAGAGGGGGAGGAGCTCAGGGAGCGCTGCAGGGAGGAGGCGTTGCGCGGGTAAGGCGGGGGGCTGAAGAGCACCCCCCCGCGGTCCTGCATGAGTTGGGTCAGGCTGGCCAGGAAGTCGGCATCACTGGTGCTGCTGGCGCGCACCCGGAACCGCCGGCGTCTGTAGAGCATCGCGTTGAAACTTAATTTTTTTATATCATTGAATAAATTGATTCCTAAAAGTAATTTAGTAATTAGAAGAAGAAGAAGAAGTAGAAGAAGAAGAAGAAAAGTGACACCCGTACCTATTAAGCTCATACCTGTTGTCGACCGATGGGCGCGTCGGCGGTTTCCCTGGCGGTGGCCTCGGCAGGAAGCCCTTAGCAAGCTGCTCGGGCAGGACGGAGGTGCTGACGGGCCGCGGGATCTTGCTCCTGCTGCCGGAAGACGAGGACAGCGACAGCGGTTCCTCTCCTTGCCAGTCACACCGCGAGCCCCGCTCCGACGGCAGCCGGTCTCGGGGCAGGGCGCCGGGCAGGTTGTCGCACGACAGCGACGGCGAAGGGGAGTGTGTGGGCGAGCCGTGGATGGGGCTGCTCCAGCGGTGGCGGCGGCGCTGCTCTGCCGTCACTGGGGGGGGGTCCGCTCTGCCTGGGGAGTCCGGCGTGGGGGAGGCGGGGTCCCGCACGGGAATCCGGCTCAGCCGTGGCGAGGAGGAGGACGAGTCCCTCCGTTGGCGGAGCACTGGTGGCGGCGGCGGGGACGACGACACAGTGATCACGGTGTTCTCCAGGGCCCCGCACCCCCCTGCGTCCGCCTGGGGCTGCTGGTTGGGCTCAGAGGACCGGTCCGGCAGGCCCGAATCGCTCTCCGGGTCGCGGTCGTTGTTGGTCAGCTGGGCGCCTGGGCCCTTGGCCGGGTTGGCCACCAGGAGGGGCTCCGGCGCCAGCCTCTCTCGGTCCTTGAGGATCTCCTCCGAGGGTTCGTCCAGCTTGCTGGAGGGTGGCTCCAGGGGGATGGCGTCGCTCCTGTCCTGCACGGGAGTCTGTGGCCCACAGCTGGAGGACTGGACAAGGAGGACATCGTTTTAGCAGTGGTGGAAGTAGTATTCAGATCTTTTAGTAGTAACACCACACTGTAGAAATAATCTGTTCCAAGTAAGTAAGTCCTACACTGAAAATGTTACTTAAGTAAAAGTACAAAAGTATTGGCATCAAAATATACTTAAAGTACCTAAAGTAAAAGTACCCATTATGCAGAATGGCCCATTTAAAATAATATACATTATTGGATTATATTTATTGATGCATTTGTGTTCTTCGCTTTAAAGGCACACTATGCAACTTTTGTACCTTAATATAACAGCTTCAAAGTCATTTCGATGGTAAACAAACTCGTAGTATAGCGAATCATCCCGGTAGCAGCGCTGGGGAGGGTCGCCGCTGGCAGAACCAGCAATGCAAGTCTGAAGACGGCGCCCCCGACAAGTCTCGCGAGAATCACAAATTGCTTTACGGCGCGACGTCACGCGACGTCACATACATCAGCGACATAAGAAGCAGCCTCAGTGGAAGATGCTAGCAGGCATTCACCTGAAACATTACCTGGTCAGTAGACATCTTTTGCCTGTTGGATGTCCGACGCTTCCATCCTACTGAACATGTACCAGTATACAGGGGGGAGGGGCTCAGGCCGTGAGTGCAGAGACGTAGAGCCGTATATAGAGACGGCTCTGGCGAGTGGTATTTACGACAGTTAACGTTAAATACAAGTACTCCGCAGCGACTGAGGGGTCACTGTTTGACAAAACCGGAAAACTGCATACCGTAGTATGCCTTTAATGTGGCAGCTGGTGAAGCTGGAAGTCATTTTAATTTATTTATTTATATATATTAATTTACATACTGCTGTGTAGCTTGTGATCTTCCTCCAGGGGACCAATAAAGTCTTATTCATATAATAATATAATTTATTTATTGATTAATCTTGTATTGTTAATCTGAATCTGCAAAGTAACTAAATCTGTCAGATGAATGCAGTGGAGTAAAAAGTATAATATTTGCCTCCGAGATGTAGTAGAGTAGATGTAGATGTAGTAGAGTAAATGTACTTAGTTACTTTCCACCGCTGCATTTTAGAGAAGTGGAACTAAGAACCAGAGTAGGGCGAGGTACAGTAGAGGAAGCTCTGGCAGGAAAAAGACTAATTTCTGGGTTTAGAGTTTAACAGATATGTACCCTGAAACAAGTAAATTAGTTTTGTTTTGATTCACGTAACTCACAGTTCATGTACAGAAATGGAGCCTTGCTACAGAAGGCTATTATTGTAGCTTAATGCACTTGACTCACCTGGTCCACCTGAGACCTGCTCATAGTCATGACGGGGGGCATCTGTCCCAGCATGCCCGTCAGCCTCCTGTGGCCGAGCAGCCACGAGCCGGGCATGCTTATGTGCGACAGGACTGGGCTGCTGGGAAGGGAGGTGGGCTGTCCGTCGCCGGGGTTGGCCAACGGGGAGGCAGGGGTCTTGTCCTCAAGCTGGAGGGGCTCCACCGCAGGCTTGGCCCCTGCGGAGCCGGACTCCAGCTCCAGCATCACCCACTCCTGGGAGTCGGCCTGTGGGGGAGGCACAGGGCTGAGGTTGACGGGCACGAAGCCACCGCTGGCTGCACCCTCGTCCGGGTCTGGAGTGGCCGCACCCGTGTGCTCCTCGTTGCAGGGCGTTGTTCGATCGCCTGCCGCCTCACCGGGCACCGACTTCTCCCCGAGCTGGGACAGGACTGGCCGCTGTTTCCCCAGGCTGGAATGAGAGTAAGGTGAGGTCAGAGCAGCGACCCTGAAGTTACAGACTCTGAAGTTACAGACACTGAAGTTAACTTCCAGTGTTCAGATAGATAGGTCATTTATTCATCCCTGAAGGGAAATTTGGTCGTAACAGACAATAAAACTAAATATCTAGATTAGGGGTGCCCCGACTAAGAATTTACATAGTTGAATCTGATTCGTCACGTCTTGCCTATAGTCGACTGATCGTCGAATCATGTTTTTTTCTTTTTTTTTGCTCATTGATCCATATTCTCATTTGCGACATTGGCGGTGTGTTTTGGACATCAGTCCAAAACACACCGCCGCCGAACGGCGCGTGTCAAAACAGCCGCCCCTAATATTTTCTATGTACACCCCCACACTGGTGGCGGCAGGCGGACGCGCCGCCCCGCTACACTTCACGCCACTGTCCTATTTCACAGTGTCGTCGCGCGTCAAGTGCTGCCGAAAAGCCACTTTTTTCTTTTCTTTTGTTTTTCCTTCTGCTCCGGAGACGACTATATTTCTGTTGACGTGCCGCAGCGCGCCGCTTCCTATATGTGCTAGGGGCGGCACTTGTGTCATAGACGCGCCACGGCGATGCGGCGGCAGTCTGTTTTGCAATTGATATCTATACAAAAATAGGCTATATATCATGATTTATTGGGAGAAATAAACTATATGTAAAATCAGACATTCAGCACCGCCTATAGCCCGAATGGAATGATCCTGTGTTTTGCCGACGATTCGACTATGAGATTGGCAGTCGAATCAGGCTCCTTCGATCGAATTGTCGAATAGTCGACTATTCGGGGTCACCCCTAATCTAGATAAAAATCATATGAAAGTATGAATAAAGTAAAAATAGAATAAAAAAGAAAGTAAATTGAAAATAAAAACTACAGCATTTGTACAGTACTACATGTACAACAATAATATAAGAAATATTTAAGTATAGAAGGGCAGTGCAAATGTAAAAAAAGACAAAAACATCTCACTAAGCCTCGAGGAAGCGCTCAATGGTGGGCTTGGGCTCCGGGGCCAGTCTCTTTTCGAAGGCCAGGCTCTGACTGTGCCGTATCCTCCGCAGCAGCGGGGCCGCCCGGTCCAGGAACATAGTCTCGGAGCGCACGCGCCGCGGCGAGCTCTGCACCGAGCCTGTGTTGGGGCTCTGGTTGCCCTGGTTCTGACTGTGCTCGTCCTCGCTCACCACCTGAGCAACAGGGTGGGCAGAGATGAAGATAAAGGGGGGGGGGGGGGGGGGGTAGATGGGAGATGAAAATAACGGAATAATAGCTGTTCCTAAATATTTTTGTGGTGGTAACAGAGAGGTAATTTAATTTACAACAATACTGATATTACATTTGGAACAAAAGAAAAGCCATTTCATTCTTATTCTAAATGCATCACCCAGCATGCATTGCATTGTGATGAAGCTGCAAAGCCCACCGCACTGCAGAATTGGAAAACGGCTAACTGGCTGACGGCCATAAGCTCCATTAATCAGCATACGACCCCGCTCTCCCCTTCCAGTGTGACTCCACTGCCAGAGGGCCCTGACCTTGCGAATGGCTGGCTGCGAGTGCTTGTTGTTCCGGTTTCGGTCCATCTCCTCCCAGACGTCGCTGCCCCCGCCCTGCGTGTTGTGTGCGGGGATGGGGGGGCAGTTGTCGGCGTCGCTGAGGCGCTCGCCCTGCAGGACATCCTCTGTGTTCTCCCTCTGCAGCTCGCCCGGCAACATGGACGCGTTGGCCATGCTGTGGAGGGGAAAGAAACACATGAAGATACTCACTCCACTTTGGCAGCAAGAAAAATGAAAATGGTGCTACTCTGAAGGTCAGTGGGCATGAAATACCTACAGGGGCAACTAAAGAGTATTTAATCCTGTTGATGCATCATATCATATTTACTATTTAGTATTACTTAGGGCTGCAACCATCATTTTTTTCGATTAGTCGATTAACCATTTAGTCCAAAAAATGCTAATAAGTAATAGGAAATTAACCAAATACTAAATTTTCTGAAGCATTAAGAAGCAAATGTTTGGTATTTGTACTTGATGAATGACTAAAACGATTAATTGATTATCAAAATTAGATTCGATTAATTTCCTGTTGATCGACTAATCGATGAATCGACTAATCATTGCAGCCCTAGTATTACTATTTAGCGTTGCATATGAAGTACATTTTCATCAAACTACCAACTCTTGTTGCAATGCTGCTATACTAGCCAACCCTATACCCACCCCCCCTGCCCCCTCCATGATCCACCACCGTCAACCTCACGATTTACTTACCCCATGTAGGCTGGCGTGAGGCGGGTCAGCTGAACGGTGACGGCCGTGGCGGTGGGTGTCAGCAGGGTGTCCGAGTCGCATTTCTCCCAGTCGTACGGGTCGTTCTCCAGCACGTTGTGGCTCTTCATGGCGTTCTCGAACACCGACATCAGGAGCTGTCATGGCGAGGGGAAAAGTCACAGAACGCACGGGGGTAGAAAACAAAACAAAAAACTATCAGTAATGATCAGTCCTAGAGATGCTACACACAAGTGGATTCGACACAAAGGAATACACATAGCGCCGCTGACCTGGTAGTCCGGCTTAGTGAAGTAGTCCAGGGTGAGGACGTGGTCCAAGAAGATACTGAACTCTGAGGGAAGGTGCTTGAGCATGAGGTGATGGTCGTACGTTTCCTTGAGGTTCCCCACCTGTTCCTGAGATGCCAACGAGAAAAAAAATGTCAGTAGGAGTCATGGCGTCAACAAACCCAATGTGACAATGCTCCTCTGATAAACCCACTGAAGCACCACGTACTTTGTCTTTGACTTTCCTCCAGGGCAGCTGGCCCACCATGAACTCCACCAGCATGTAGAACAGGGACCAGAGGTCATCATGACGACCCATTTCCTATGGGTTCCAGCCACGTGGGGGAGGGGGGGGGGGGAAATGGGTGATTGCTTAAGGCGAACGTGAATAATAATAACAATAATAATAATAATAATACTAATAATAATAATAATAATAATAATAATAATAATAATGTAAAAAGGTACAAAGAGCAATGTGTATTCAGGTTGAACTTACCTTGTTCTTATGGGCATTGACTGAGGCGTATCGCACAGTACCGCGGAACCCTGCCACGGGACGAGGCTGAAATATAATAAAGACTTAAGACATGAAAACCACCTTTCTTGATTCAATGGCGGCCTGACAGGCTGTGTGACAGATTCTGTCTTTCCCACTTATTGGCCCTGTTTACACAAGATAAATATCTAGATTCTACCACCATTTTTGAATTTCGATTGTATCTAGATTCAAAAACAAGCCTGTCTTCACGAAAGGCACAACATGCTCACAACCGCCTCAGCCTGTTTACGAGAGATGCCCACTTGATATGCGCACACACACGTTTCAGATTTGTACCACATCATGGTTCTCCTCAGTTATTGTTTTGAACAAGGTTGTTGCCGAGCACTCACCGGGCGGACTTCTTGACAGGAGTTGGTGAACTGACGAGCCAGGCCAAAGTCTAGCATGTAGCAGCATCTGCATGTGCTGGCTAGCCGCCCCATTGCAAAGTTAGACTGGGGGATAGAGATAGAGAGAGAGAGAGAGAGAGAGAGAGAGAGAGAGAGAGAGAGAGAGAGAGAGAGAGAGAGAGAGAGAGAGATGGCTCGTCAGATGTGCACTTCAATCAAATAGACCGGATTTAATCTTTTGTTTCTCTTACTTACATTAGGAACTTTTTAGTAGGGCTGGACGATATAGAAAAATGTATTAATTAATTACAATATCGATAAATGTAACGAAATGCTTATGAATTCAAAATACCATTCTAAACAGTCTAACTGAGGATCATTACAGTGAAGTATATGGGAATTTAAAGTATGGTATAACCTCATATTTGATCATTTTAAAGACATATCTTCTCATCGTAATTAATTTAGACTGTAAAACGGTGTATCACGATAAGTCGATATCTTCACTTCATGACGATACAATACCATTAAAAAGGCGATAAACGATAATATTGAACTACTGCCCAGCCCTACTCTTTAGCCCTTCTTTATCCTAACTTACCGGCTTGATGTCGCGGTGCAGGAAGCCCACCAGGTGGATGCTCTCGATGGCTTCCAGGATCTGCCGGCCCAGCCTCAGCGTGGTGGAGACGGAGAAGACTCCCTGGGTCATGGTTCTGCGCAGATCGGCCAGATTCCGCCCCTTGGGACACAGCATGGTTTACATGTGGTTCTGGCTGACGCCATGAAAGGAAGTGTGGTGATGCAATGGTTAAAGAAATAAATAATTCACATAATTCCCCACCTGGAGTTCCATGACCACGTAATTAAAGCGATCATTTCGGCCACACCCCACAAAACGGCACACATGGTCTTTACCTGATGGAAAATAAAATGTGTTCTGTCATCATCATCATCATCATCATCATCATCATCATCGGCGACACTCAAAATTCCGAATCCTCAAAATCACTTGAAAGAATAAAAAAAGGTTTTTACAGCTTAATAACTAATGTACTATTTTCTATTTTTACTTGGTTGTTTGTCTACACAACTAAATACTGATATTCTACTGTAAAGGTAATAACATTATATGTTGTTGTATGTTTATTTCTAATATTACACCTAAATATATGTTTTAAAGACACCATGAACTGAAAATGCTCTATTACCACCTTCAACGTAATGCTGGTGACGTTTTCCACCCCTCATAATTTGCTTTATTGCCCCTCATATTACATTTACAATGTGCTTATACACATGATTTCACATTCCTCTTCTGTCAGTCCTATGCCAACTACCCATTTTAGTTGCAAATATGTTTTGCAAGTAAAACAGACAAGTGTATTCAGGAAGTAAGATACACTGTAATGGCATTTCACATTGGATTGAAAAAATAATCTACTTGCTGCCTTTCTGTGCCAGGGTACATCTTGTGCCTGGATCTTAAAACCAAAAAAATGTTCATGTTACTGAATACATGAACTGAACGTGTGAATCGGAATGGTCATGATCGAATTAACTTTGCCAAGATGTAGATAATGTTAACATAACATGCCACATAATGTGGCAAATAATACAAGCAGTTATTTGGCCATCATATCGCCACTTACACAGGACTCTTTTAAAGGACAATTCCGGCGCAAAATGAGACCATATGATCATAACACATGTCCACTGAGTTGGACCGTTCTCTGGGATCAGTTTTCATTCTAGTCCAATGTAACCAAAGTTCTCGAAAACCACTAATTAGCTTATAACGCTAGCTGTGGGGGCAGATATTCATGTAAAATAAATCGCAATTCTATACCACTAACAAGGCTCAAAATCGCACCACACTTCCACAGTAGCATAATGAGGGTCCCTACATGAGAACTTTGTAAGTGTACAGACAGTTTATTAAAAAGAAAGTTTAGAAAGCCAGTGCCTTCACGAAAACAAGCGGGCGCCATCTTTGCAACGTAATGAGCCGGAAGAGGCGAACACGAGATGTCAATGAATCAGAAGGTGTGCAATCTAGTGCGAAGTGCGAACAGTGCGTGTGCATAGAGAAGAGAAGAAAATGGTTCATGTTTGTGCTTTTCCCGGCTGTGTTCGTCGCTCGACTGGTCGTGACTGTTTTCCGAAGATGGTGCCCGCTTGTTTTCGTGAAGGCACTAGGCACACATTCGACTAGAATGAAAACTGATCCCAGAGAACGGTCCAACTCGGTGGACATGTGTTATGATCATATGGTCTCATTTTGCGCCGGAATTGTCCTTTAACCCTTTTCTATATGTTACATCAACGGCATTAGTCCAATAGATTTGAAGATACATGTGTGACCATCCTCTTTCTCTCTCTGTGTCAGCTGGTTTCCCTGTTGGCTGCCTATCTGGAGCCCATTTAATCTGCAAATGGTGTGCACCGTTTTGCTACTGTTTCCGGGTTGAATGACATGTTTCCTCTAAACGGTGTGCAACGGTGTGTCAGAGGTGTGGGCAGGGCTGGGAGAATCGTTGGCAAATGTGGTTCATCTATGCAGGTGTGGCCTACAGGCCACACCATCGGCCAGGTCTCTTCACAGGTCGGCTTCTGGTTTTGTTCCTTTGTTTTGTTCATATAACATTCCACAACACGCATTCCATTTATCCATACACAATTCACCTTACATTCCAATATTGTTTATTCTTTAAGGTAATAAATATATTACTTTAACCCTTGATCATGTTTGACTCCCCTTTTTGTTGCGACCACCAGGCCCGGTCATAACAGACGCTGATATAATGCTGATAAAGATATGAAGATGTGAGAAGTTCTTCAAAGTCTTACAGCATTTTATGTGTCAAATTGCAATGTTTTGTTATGTTTACCATGCCCTGCTACCAAGTGAGCATGACTATTTGACTTGAATAACAGGTCTAATCCATGTTGCAACTCTTCACAAGAAGAAGGAACAACCGTACATTACTGGCTCTTCTAATGGTACTGGTTTCTTATTGGATGCTTTTCTACAAATGCCAACCGTCTCTATTGTCTCTCAAGTTACTTTGGATAAAAGGCGTAAGCTAAGTGACGTAATGGACAGTTGCAAGGGTGTTCTGCACAGTTGCTAGTGTTCTGGATCAGGACACTCACCCTGCAGCTTTTTCAGCACCGCCACTTCCATCTTTAGAACCTGTTTGGGCTGCTGGGCAGACTCCACCTTCAAAGCCACATTGACCTGGCTTAGCTGATCCAAGACCTCGTAGATCTCGCCAAATCCACCTCCGCCTATCTTTTTCACCTGCAGATGCACAACAGCAAACGGCAACTAGAAAAAGTACACTTTTATAAGAAATTGTGGTGTGCAGCTTGCTGAAAATAAAGTATATTGGAAATGTACAGCAGAGTGACGTGAAGAAGTGCTGTTGTTTTATGGTGGCTGCTAGGGTGTTATATGATGCTTCTTGGGTGTTTTTGGACAGTTGCTAGGGTGTTCTGCACAGTGTTCTGGGTAGTTGCTAGGGAGTTCTAGGTGGTTGCTAGGGTGTTCTAGGTGGTTGCCAGAATGTTCTGTAGGGTTGCCAGGGTGTTTTGGGGGGTTGGTGTTCTAGGTGGTTTTGATTGTGTTCTGTGGTTGTTAGGGTGTTCTAGGTGGTTGCTATGGTGCTTTGGGTGGTTGCTAGGGTATTCTGGGTGGTTACTATGGTTTTCTAGGTGGTTACTAGGTTGTTTATATTTTATACGCTAACAATTCTAGAACACAGACAAATGTGTGTATGTGGAAGTTTAAGAGTTTAAAAGTTTAAATACTTAAAAAGTGAAAAATGGAATAGAAGTTTTGAGTCATTCCATAAAAGTTTGGATAGTAAGATAGTATAGGGCTTGTACATCGTGATGTCACATCGCAATGACCAGCGCCATTTTGGTAGCATAGGAGCATTCGAATGTTAGTTTTTAAGTTAGTAGTAATGGTTTTTGGTCATTGCTTAGTAATTCATTGTGAAATTATTTGTCATTATAGGGAGACGTAGTGTCGGAAACTGCCACAGCGTTGCATGTCATGCGAGATGTGGCAAAGTCAAATTTTCATTAGCCTAGGTTAAGGTATATTTACGTTGATTTAGGAGTTTGCACACATTTTACAACAACTCTCGAGTCCTCTCTATATGGCGGAGTATCGCCACCCAAAAAAATCCCATGATGCATTCTGATGTACAAGCCCTATATAGTTTGAATTATTGTTCTAGCATAAAGTATGAAGAATGAGTTGAAAATAAATAAAATAAATAAATAAAAATAAAAATAATAAGTATATTTAGGTGTGCAGCAGGTATAGCGAACTTCACATAAGACTTCTATCTACACTAGTGAAAACATCCCCTGGGACATTTTGCAACATTATTTAAGGATGTAAAAAACAAACAAAATGCTCAACGTTATTTATCTTATTTGGTGCAGCAGCAACTTACCACTCTCCATCTTTCCCTCACCACATCTGCCACTGACAGGATGTCCGTCTGCTCTCCAGCCCCACTCATACTGAGGGCTCTCAAGAGGAGCCTGCACCTGGCATCAGTGACGCAGGCTGCTCACTATAACGATATCCATAAAGAGATTCATTATATATATATATATATATATATATATATATATATATATTATATATATATATATATATATATATATATATATATATATATATATATATCGAAATGTCTTGGATCATCACTCAAAACGCCAAACACGTGAGCTCATGACAACATTTAACAAATAGGAGATTGAACGACCATGACACTGACACTTCTACTATCGTCCTGCAGCTGTAACCAAGGCTACAATATAGACGTTAGCATTCCCTTTAGCTCGTACTTTAGCACACATGCAGGAATAACTGTTACTGCCATCAAATGCTCGCTAATGGCACCGCAGTCCAGCTGTCTTGTGTGTGCTAGCTAATGGTAGCAAATCACCATCAAAGGGTAGCGGCTCCAGTTGGCTCGTCTGGCTTAAATCCAAGGTTATTTATTAGCGGTTATCATGTCTGCTACTGGACCGTCTTCTCCATAAACCAAGCCATCACCACCCTACACGTTATTCATCCTTATTCATCAGTTATTCTCATTATGTTGTGCAATGCGGCAACTGGTGGTGCAGTTAGCACGCTAAGTAGCATATTTACTAAGGCTAAACCTAAACCCAAGCAGGCTAACTTACCTTCCTCGGTTGCACCATGATGAAAACGAGACGTGCGGCTGTCCAGTGTGCAATATAGGTCATCGGATGCGACCGTTGGACGTTAAAACATGAAACGACGTGTGGTAGGTCATAACTAACTAACCAGGTAGCTGTGTGTTAGCTCGCTACAGCAATAACAAGGATGCCCAGTTCATTTCTATTCACAGCAGCAGCAGCAGCAGCAGCAGCACCGCTTGCGTCACCGCGGAGTGCCTCCTCGCGCCTCCCGATGGGTGGTTCCGTTCAGGGGATGTCAGCACCATGGAGACCAACCCGGTCCAACCCGGTCCCACCAGGTCCAACCAGGTCACGGAGCCGGACTCAGCGGCCAGGCGGGTCCGCAAAGCGGGTGAAGAAATGGCATAATGCAGGATGTGCCACTAGGAGAAAACCCCATATCTAGGTTAAGATGAATATCTTAAAAGATAAGGGGATGCAATGTTATATCATATTATATCAGGGGATATAGAATAGAGTAGAATAAAACTAATAACCATGCAATACATTTCAGTATCTATTGTAGGGCCATTTGGCATTGAAGGGTTATTCAGGATGTGTTGGTAGCCTATTTACACATTGCAGATTTGGCCTTGGGTCGGGGTCGCCTGCTGTCTTCGTTGAGGGGCCCCTGGGTCTCCCTGGGTCTGGGGCCCAACATGTGCAAGCGATATTCAAAAAGTCGGCCATAAATAGATACTTTGCAAGTGCTGCATGTGAAAGGACCAAGTGGAAAGCAAAGGGATGAGTATCAAACCGTGCACCACGAGGAATGTGAATAATAACATTGTTGAGCAACAATATGGCTTTACTTTGAGCCTAGTGGGGGAAATAATACACACTCCGAGGACGGGACGGAAAACAGCGCCCGCGTTAACAAAAAAACTATCACTTTATCAGGGGCCCCTCTCTCTCTGTCCGATAACCCCGTTTACGGGCCACTGTGTCAGGAAAACAAACGTATACGGATGTGGGGATAGGCGTGGTCAAACTCGGAGCGGTCCCAGTGTGCGCGGCGGAGCTGTTTCGGGTGAGGCGATGCGTTGCGATTATGCAGA
Organism: Merluccius polli; assembly: GCA_030340625.1. Lineage (NCBI taxonomy): Eukaryota > Metazoa > Chordata > Actinopteri > Gadiformes > Merlucciidae > Merluccius > Merluccius polli. The sequence goes on along the minus strand of JAOPHQ010003705.1, from coordinate 183,408 downwards.
TTTCTGCGTATTTGCACACTTTTTCAAATGTTCATTTTAAAAAAACTTGAGACAAGGCACTAACCGGAGCGGATGGTTTAGGTAAAAGTGTAAGGGACGAGGGTAGATCGGCGCATGCAACAAAAAGAAACTGACTCGCACGCACACTGTCATTGCGTGTTTTTTTTTTTTTTTTTTTTTTTTTTTTCCGCTGAAGGGGTGAAAGTTGTATTGGACATGTTTTTCCTGCTAGTGTCTTTTCTTTTACCGACTTTCTAGTGCGCAACATTGTAAACTACAGTGTGTATCGTAGTGGCGCGGTCGGATAAAACCCTTATTTATGAAACGCATTTCTTCATCATCATCATCATCTCAAAACAACAACCAGCCAGCAGCTCCGCAACTCGAGGGGCAAAACTTAGACCTTTTGTTATGACATTTGTTGCGCACACTCCCGTCACGGCGCCGCATGCTGACGCCTCAGACCCGGACCCAGACCGGGACGGGTCCTGAGTAGGGGGGGTAACCCACTTTAGAAACCGGTCGGGACGTGTAGTTTGATGAACCGTAGTTGCCGCACGTTATCTGCCGCCGAGACTAAAGTGCGCTGAAGTGTTGCAGTGTGTTGCGTTGTGCGCGATCCTGAGCGCTCTGCGCGTTTCCTGTATGCCGAAATGCGGCGCTGCGCTGTCGTGGACGTAAAACCCATAACTTTGGTGTGCGACTAAAGAGGCCATTTGAAATCTGACAACTTTATCTTTTGCGCATGTATTCGTAGTCTCTAGTCCTCTCGAGGATACTTATGTTTCCACGTCATTTTCCCTTTCGTATTGGGAGGGTGGGGGTGTGTAATTTTCTGGAGGCCTCAATTTTCCACCTCGTTGCCGACAACTGGAAACTTTTTGCCCTCCATATCAAAGGGAAAGCAATCTAACTTATTTTTTTTCTCCCTTAAAAGGTCCCAGGCCCTTACGCAGAGCGCAGCGGGGATGGACAGCAGACCTCAGATGTGATTTTGGAAGGAGGGGTGTGTGCTCTCCACCCTTGGCCGTTTCCTTTGGGATTTATATTTCCTCCCTAATACCTTGGTTCACACAATTAAACAAAGCAAGACAGAAACTGTGAACCGGGACGTCAGGGGCCACAGGCCACAACCCTGGAATTGCTCTTTGCCATTTTCCAAAGAGCATAACAGTACTATGAGCCTTCCTGTTCAACATAAAGTGAGTACTGACAAGAGTGGCAGGCAAAGGGCTGGAGTCATGAAGGAGCCTGTGCAGTCATCCCAAGGTAACTATTATGGGATGGCACCCCCGGCCCTGGAGTCAAATCATAACGATTCTGGTAGCGGCGCCGGGGTTTACAACCCAGACAAAGGGGCCCAAGGTCACCTCCACTATCAGCAGGCTGCCCCGGTGAAGTGGATGCACCAGGACCCCATACAGGGCCCCGGCTGGTCTCAGGAGGCCCCGGTCCCAGCTTGGGGCCCAAACTTTACTGCTTATGCGGGTGGAGTCAGGGGTCAGATGGCGTTCCATAAAGGTGGCCACGATGTGGGAGGTGTTCAGATGGTTGAAGCTCAGCCGCCCGGATCTGTGGAGGTATATAGAGAAGCCACCCAAGCTCATGCTCAGGCCCAGGCCCAAAGCCAAACCCAGACTAGGGGCCTGGTGTGGCACCAGGCTCAGCTCCAGGCCTTTCAACAACATGGCCATAAAGGTGTAGACATCCAGGCTCAGCCCCATGCTGCCTCCCACAACATGCCGGGCTCTGTGCTGCAGCCCTTCCAGACAACCTTCAGGCCGGCCAAGCAGCAGCAGTTCCCCGCTGGATATTACCCTGTGTTCAACAAGGCCATGCCTGGTCTTGGCTACACTGAGCAGCCTAAAAGTCAACACCAACTACTCCAGCAACAGATGCAGCAGCAGCAACAACAACAACAACAGCAACAACAAATGCACCACCACCAGCAGCAACAACTGCATCATCGCCATCAACTACAACAGCAGCAGCAGCAGCATGTGCAACAGCAGCACCAACTGCAGCAGCAACAAATACAGCAGCAACACATGCAGCAGATGCAGCAGCAGTATCAACAGCAACAGAGGAGGCAACAAATCCAACAAATGCATCAACAGCAGCAGCAACAACATCATAAACAGCAGCAGCAGCTACAGCCACAGCATGTTGCACAGCCCGAGACAATGCATTTGCAGGTGCAACAACAGCCAACCCCAAACTTCCAGTCTTACCAGTCTCCGGAGCCCAGCGCATCAGTGGCTGGCACTCAGAAAGAAAACGTCCAATCCACAGGTGGCGTGGGACAGCAACAGGAAGCAGAGGTCCACTCCAGCGACTCGTCGGCCACCGTCGAGCTGTCCCCCGACAAGGTGTTGTGTTTGAAGCCAGTGAACGCAGCAGCAGTGTGCGCCTCGAGTGTCGTGCCCCGTCGCTCCCGCCGCCTGTCCAGGGACGGACAGTCTCCAGGGGCCGTGGAGCCCTGGACTCCCCCACCACTCTCCAAGAACGGCTTGCCGGCGGGCACGGAGGCCCCGGTGACCACTGGGGGGGTGATCCAGAGCACCCGGCGAAGGAGGAGGGCGTCAAAAGAGATCAACCTGGAGACTCTGGCGCAGCAGGCATCGGAGCGAGAATCCCTGCCGGATAAGGGTGGCAAGGTAAAGTTCACTGAAAATGATTCACTAAATGTGCATGTGTTCATTGTGGCTGGTCGTTACTGTGTATCGTAATGTAATACTGCATGACTGCATGTTTTAGCTCTCCTTTGGAGTGTACATTGCAATCCTTGCAATCAATTTGGCGCAGGAAACAAGTAAAGGCATTTGCTTGCTTTATTCAATCATAGCACCATATCTGTGAATTCTATAATATACCAGTAATATTAGGGAAAATCAACTCCCTACAAAACAATTCTGTTCTTAATAAGATGATCATATTGCTGTCTGGCTTCTACTGCCGCACACCCAATAAAGAGGAAGAAGGCTGTTTTTAAATGCAGAACTTTGGGTGGACCAAACCTTTTCCTTAAGTTTGGTGATTCATATGTTGCAGCTGTCAGCTGTCATGCTTTTTATTTAATTTGAATCGATACTCCTGAAGCTGTCATTATGGAAGAATTGTAGAATTTGAATATGAACATTTACGTAACTCCTTATAGAAGATATGCAATGTGGATATTCCAAGTCTCACACTCAGCAGAAGACACTTAACCTCTTACCCGAAATAATTGTCAAGAGTGAGTCAGTGCACTAAATAAACTTGTTTTTGAACAAAGGGTCTTTTGCATACACTTTTCGCTTTACACGCGCTCTGGCTTCAGGGGGTCATTCAGCACAGCGGGGCAATGCGTGCAGCGCGCGCCACAGATTCGTGTGTGTGCGTGTGCGTGTGCGCGTGCGTGTGCGCGCGCGTGTGTGTGTGTGCGCGTGTGCGTTTGCGTGTGTGTGTGTGTGTGCACGCGTGTGTGCGCGTGCATGTGTGTGTTGATAGGTTGCACTGCAGTGGCATGTCTGCACACCTCCACATTCCTCAGGCTCTTCACAGTCATTCAGCAGAGCCTGGGAGGGGCCCATGTGCCATCAGACCTGCCTAGGCCAACTCCCACACACACACTGCCCCTCCTTGCTGCCTCCGAAACAGGTTTTTACTTATTGGTGATGAAACAAACACAAAGCAGAGCCTCATCATGACAAGTGAAATAGGATTCCAATGTAGCATGAGTGTTATTATGAAATATTGCAATTCAGCAATGAATAATAACAGAACACATCCACTTTCTCGTCCTTTTCCATTTTCAACGGAAAGAGGCGCTAACTAAATTTCTCCTCTTCTTCCTCCTGTTGTATCGAAAGCTGGAGGAAGGGGCCCCCACGGGCAGGCAGGTGGGCAGCATGGGGCCCCTGGTCATCCCCGTGTCAGTGCCCGTGTGTGGGGGTCAGGCGACCCCGGCGAGCTCCTGGAGAGCGAGGCTGGACCAGGGCGACCATCATCGGCCCGCCCACAGCGACCACAAGCTCTCCGTCATTGTGGCCCGCCGACGCTCCCTGCGGGGGTCCCTCTCGGAGAGCGCCGCTCAGGTCGGTACCAGTGGGAGAACTAAGGGAAAATGACCAGGAATTATTGCATTTTTAAAGTTATTTGTAATTATGGTGTAATAACCTTGTTAGATATGGATGTGACTTTGCTTATAAGCAAACATGTGCGCAAACATTGCTAATACGGATGCAAATTCCCTTTAATCTCTTAAAGAAGTCCCATAGATTCCAGGACTGCCATTTGTGTATATTTTTATTCCTACCTCATTTGCATTTCTCTAGTATAGGCTAATTCTGCTATAAAAAAGAGTCAACATAACCAGAGCTTAACCGAAGTTTCCTGGAAATGGAGTAGAAATGTTTCTTTGCTTTTTCAACCCTAGTCAGAACCAAAGACTTACTTGGTCTTTTTGTTTTTCTGCTCTTGATTATTGCCATAGAGTCCTTACAGACTATAATGGCTCTCTTACTCGTTAGCCCAAGTATATTTATTTATTTGTTTATTTGCCTCCAATACCTCTGCCCAAACTCCTTTTGTCCTGTGCAGGACGGGGATGATGATGACGACGACAACGACAACGACGCCAAGTCCAAGTGCAAGTCGAAGCGTCCGCGGCCCGAGCCCCTCTTCATTCCCCCCCCCAAGCTGTCCACCTACATCGCGCCCGCCGTCTACTCCAGCATCACCACCTACCAGAGCCACCTGCGCTCGCCCATCCGCAGCCTGCCGGACCACCCCCTGGCGCTGCCCCCCTACACCCCGCCGCCCATCCTGTCTCCAGTACGTGGCGGCTCGGGGCTCTACTTCTCCACTTTCCTGTCCAACATCGCCGCGGGTAACCAGGGTGCTCCCCCGCCGACGCTACCGCCCTCGACGCTGCCACCACCAGCCACGCCCAAGTCCGCGGCACGCAGCCTCCTGCACTCCGGTGAGTGTCGCCATAGCAAAATAAATTCAGTTCTCATAATAGAGTTGTATACAATTTATAATCATTCATAATTTAATACTATTTATGGTGTATATATGTTTTTAAATTCTGCAAAAGCCTGTCCCGCCACAATGATGGGTTCACTTGACCTTCCAAAGACAACAACACATGTCTAAGGGTGAATGGGTGTTGATTCCAGACCCTGGGGATGTGTCTAAAAGTCTTTTCCTTGTGTTTTCCAGTCAGCGCAGACCTCACGCCACCAGTCTTGCCTTTGATTATCGATGCAACAGCTGTTAGCTTTGAACCGTGAGTACAGTCGTTGGTCAATACAACGAAAGATCCCCCCTTCCCCCCTCTGAGACTAGATGAACCATCAGAGATAGTGGTAGATGGCTTTGGAGACCAAGTTTGCAGCACAAGAAGTATAGTAACACATAGTAACATGATAACACAATAAGTTTAGTAACACATAGTGACGCAATAAGCACAGTATAGTATATTCTTGTTCTTGTTGTTGTTGTTGTTGTTGTTGTTGTTGTTGTTGTTCTTCTTCTTCTTCTTCTTCTTCTTCTTCTTCTTCTTCTTCTTCTTCTTCTTCTTCTTCTTCTTCTTCTTCTTCTTCTTCTTCTTCTTCTTCTTCTTCTTCTTCTTCTTCTTCTTCTTCTTCTTCTTCTGCAACACAATGCCGCACTATGCTAAGGCCATGTCCACCACTGTGTGTGTGTGTAAGGCCCAAAGGGTCACAACTACTACTACCAACTACCATTGTAGACGTGCATGATTTAATTCGACGTAAAATGCACCATTTTAAGTGGTTAAAAACACTGTATATGGCAAGTTCCCATAGCCCTAAAAACAATAATTATAGTTGGCTACAGCAACATGATGTATTAATTATATATTTCCTTTGTCAATATACAAATCCATGGTTTCACCCACCCCACCCTTATTTGTATTTTACGATGTAGCCTACTTTCTATGATTATCATACCTGGAAATATCAAGGAGTAGGCCTATACCAGAATTATTTCAAATACATATTGCAGCTGGACTCGCCCAGCAAAGTAGAAGTGGGAAAAAAAAGAAGAAAAACTCACTATATTAACAAAATGACCTAGAACTGACAGTGTAGGCCTACAATATAAATATCATATATAGGGCATACACTGTCAAGTCTAGAAAGAAAACATTGGATTCTGATGTACGTTTATATATATTTTTTGGCTATATCGGATTTCTGCTGAAGTCCAATTAGTCACTTCTGTAGGTATCAACCTCTATGATATCAACAAATGTCTGCAGAGGCAGCCCTTAATTCTGCATTTACAAGCACTCAAACAAACCGTACGAGGGTTCAACCACCAGACATGGTTCAAAACCATCTGGAGCCTAAAGGAGTGCCGGCGCTCCCATTTGCCTACTTGTTTTTAAATCGTTGCACAAAGTTACAAATTATGTGGATCGTAAAACACAAAACATTTCCTTACTACGTGCGCCACGTTAGCTTGGTATACAGATCTGATGTAGCGATTGTGTTCATCCTTCACACAAGCGTTTTGAGGCAATCGTATAGACACAATGGAAATAATTGATCAATCATATTGCTGTAGTGTTTATTATGTTATATGGGCTATATGTATGAGGGGTAATTTCTGCTGATATTACGGGGCTCTTGCGCAATGAAGACCCGCTTGTCGATGTTACATATTCAGCTCTTTGGTAATAAAGACTCGTTTGAGGAGGTTCCTCATTCAGCTGTTTCACAATGAAGACCTGCTTGAGGAGGTTCCTCATTCAGCTGCATTCATGCAAACAAAATGTTCTTCAACAATCATCTGTGTTGATTTTATTAGGTAAATGAATATTGCCTATTGGTAAACTGCCACACTGAACACCAAGGAGAATAGTTGTACAATAACACACACATTGTTCACATTGAACATTGTCATAGAAGATGGAAATATGGATCCATATGCTACCTTCGGAGAACTCAAGGGAGAAAAAACAAGATGATCTAAGTGAAAATAATGTTTAGCTTACAGTTGATTACTGAATTGAGCATGGATTATACCCCCGATATAGCCTAGTGTAGTGAAGTGAATGCACAGCATTGAACAATAGAAAGATCAGCAATGGATTATGTGGTCTGACTTTGGTTACCATTGATTGGGTGAATAGAGTTTGAAATTACTGGCTGAGAAAATGAAAAGGCGGAGCTCATTTCTTTATATGAAAAGGCAATAAGAAAATTAGATGACGTTATATCGGCACCAAAACGGTCATGGTAGCCTACTCCCTTGCGGAAATGTCAAAAAGGCAGGAGTATAGTTGTCACTGCTCAACAAACCTTTACTCGGTTTCATTGTTCCACCTGACAGCATCCCTCTTTCTCTTCGCCATGTTTACATATGTGCACCAGAGAGCACTCTGTCATCCTATTGGTACATCCTAACTACAATGTCAAGGAACACGTCATAGGAGTTGTCAGGAAAATTAAAACAATTCTGACATGCTAGCGTTTTCGTCGGGGTGTCCCAGACGCTACATCACTGTTCTTATGTCAGACTACACGGGGTAAAAAAGCCTATTCGTCATTCCCGACGTTCATATTTCGGGCCCGACGTTGGAAGTTTGTTGGCGATGAAACGTCCTGTCAAAATCGGTCTGAAATCTGATCCCAGCAGAGTTGAGGAAAAACAGCGTAAAAGACCACTAAAATGGCGCATTTTACACCATAATTAAAAAGCAATGTTGTAAAATGCGGCTTTATGAAAGTATAAATGCCGAATGTTATGTTGATTTAAATCAATACACATCTTCAATGAGGCGTAGTTATGACCACTTCGGCCTTCCATATGCGTGCGTGCTTGAGTGTGAGTGTGAGAGAGTGAGAAGGTATGAATGTGGACACGACATTGAGAAAATGTGTGCGAGTATGGAAGGAAAACATTTGACATGAAAATGTTGTTTTAACATTTATCCAAGTCCCTTCAACCAAACACTAACAGCGAGAGGCACGATCACTTCACTGGTTTAATCAACCAAACGATCAGGTCCCTTATGTGAACATCAGCTTTATATGTAATTTATATTGGTGGAAGCGCGTTCTAAGTCTTACTTGACCATAGCGCCTATCATACAAAATGTCATTGTACCTGATAGGGGTCTCCCCGAGAATTTACATAGTCGAATCTGATTCGTCAAGTCTTTTCTATAGTTGACTGATCGTCAAATCATGTTTTTTTTCTCTTTTTTTGCTCATTGATCCATATTCTCATTTGCGACATTGCCGAACGGCGTGCATCAAAACAGCCGCCCCTATTATTTTGTATGTATACCCCCACACCGCGGACAGTGTGTGTGTGTGTGTGTGTGTGTGTGTGTGTGCGCGCGCATGTATGTGGGTGTCTCTGTGTGTGTGTGTGTGCGCGCGTGTGTGTGTGTATATGTGTGTGTCCACGCATGTGCGCAGGTGTCCCACCGCCGCCCCGCTACACTTCACGCCACTGTCCTATTTCACAGTGTCGCCGCGCGTCAAGCGCTGCCGAAAAGGCGCTTTTTTCTTTTCTTTTGTTTTTCTTCTGCTCCGGAGACGAGTATATTCCTGTTGACGTGCCGCAGCGCGCCGCTTCCTATATGTGCTAGGGGCGGCACTTGTGTCATAGACGCGCCACGGCGATGCGGCGGCAGTGTGTTTTGCACTTGATATTTATACAAAAATAGGCTATATATCATGATTTATTGGGAGAAATAAACTATATGTAAAATCAGACATTCAAGCACCGCCTATAGCCCGAATGGAATGATCCTGTGTTTTGCCGACGATTCGACTACAAGATTGGCAGTCGAATCAGGCTCCTTCGATTGAATCGTCGAATAGTCGACTATTCGGGGTCACCCCTAGTACCTGAATATAATGACAATAAAGATCATTCTGGTTCTGACTTCTGATTCGGATTATTGTCATTGTGTGTTGAATTTTCAACTGCAATTCTGCATGCCTCTCCCCTATTGACCCCTTACTGTGGATAATTGTTTAATTATGAATTTATGCAGGCGCATCAACATCGGCCAGCAGTACCAGGCGGAGGTCCCAGAGCTACGGCAAGACTCTGCCTACCAGCACGACGAGCACCAGGCCGACCTGCTGTGGCTCCCTCAGGCGGAGCCTCGCCTCCCACAGGAGGAGCCAGACAACTGTTAGTAGTTTAGCCATAGCTGTTAACATTGGGATTTGAAAATATGGGACATTTTCTGGCGCCCTGCCCCAGGCCATCCCACCACCCCTACCACCGTCCACATACCCCTTACATTTAGACAAGGGGACAGGACCATCCCACCGCCCCTACCACTGTCCACATACCCCTTACATTTAGACAAGGGGACACACAGTGACCCCTAAAATCACCACTTGGCAACTACTTGCTTAAAATATCAGTGCAATAAGGATTGGGTTAACTACTAGTTCCTACATTAAGTAAGTGACTAGAGTCAGGTGGTTGTTACATGGTTTATGTTCTTCTAAACCTTTTATAAGAGGTCAAAAACACTGGAGATTTAGGGGAAAATATTTAAACGGGAGGACAGCGGGAGAGAAGGGTAAAATGCGGTACAATCCCAAGAAAACGAGTGTTGACGGGTATGACCTTAGTATGACATTAGCTTAGCATTAACATTTTAGCCTAAAAAATCGTCATGTTGTTATTTTACGTTTGCAATTGTTCCCTCTGTACCAGTATATTGAAAATCAATGTCTTCTTCCATCTCCTCCTCTACCCAGTGGAGGATTTTATGCACCTGGCCTGTTCCAGCGTGTTCCGGGGCGGGGGAACCAATCAGGAGCTGGTTCTCAACTGTTTGCATCAATGCGGAGGGAGCGTCCTTGTAAGTCATTTGACCCTTAACTCTCCTCCTCTTAGTTGGTCTGTGTGGAGTGTGTGTGGTTGATAGCTGGTTTACAGCCTCACCTGGTCTGAGTCAGACTGATTAGACTCTGGGCTGGGTGGGGCTGCACACCTGTGGTCAGAGAAATCATGGCACCCAGGATAAACCAGCTATCACCACACACACTCAGGAGAGAGACACTGTCATGACAGCACATTACATCTTCTCAGCAAATTCCATCTTGCCATCTCCAATAAATGCATTCTACAACATCTACCTGTGTCCTGTGTCGGAGGGCCCCAGCAAAAGCAACTGATGTGGCGAGTCCACTGCTACAGTCTGATTATCATGCAGCTGCATTTTATTTATTTATGTTTTATTATTTATTTTTTTAAATACGTCTCTTCTCCTCAAGGAAACACTGAAACGTTTAATGCACGAGCAGCCGATCTTCCCCAAAGGCCATCACATGGCAGACTATCACTACTCCGGTAAGAACGCATGTATTGGGGCTAATGTAGGCCATATACACCTTGTAGCGAACCAGGTTCGATTCTCCTATACCGCTATGCCATTCCCTCTCTTCTACAACCAACTTCCCTGTAAAACACTGACATAAAAACACATATTAAGAAGAATGCAAGTATTGACTTTGTGGGAAGAAGCAGGGTGGTTAACCCTTATGTCTCCTAAACATTAACCTGGGTGCACTATCAAGAGAGCCTTCTCCCTCCTTTCCACAACAGCCTATCTACTACCACATTAAAAGCATACTCTACTCTACAGAGTAGTCCACTGCTGACTGCTGCTCTGTGTCTGGTTTCCGCTCAGGATCAGACTGTTGGACTGCAGCAGAGAAGCGCTACTTTAACAAAGGGATCTCTGCCTACAGGAAGGACTTCTTCATGGTGCAAAAACTGGTATGCGCACACATTATTCTCCCTTAAAGGCCCTATGTAATGAAAAATAAATGTTAAATCCTGTGTAACCGTGTTAATTGTTAATTTATCTCTTCTTACTAGGGATGTCCGATATTATCGGCCCACCGATATTATCGGCCGATATTGGCATAAAAAATCAATATCGGAAAATATCGGTATTGGTTTTTAAAAAAGCTCAAAATGACTAAAGTGGCCTATGGCATGTTATACCTTGTTGGAAAGCTCTAATTGTCCTGAGTTGACTGCAAGTGACCATTTTCTGTTAGTACAAAGACAGTGTGAAATAAATAAACACTTTGTTTGAAATAATTTCAGACATCTGTTATGTTTCAAGTGAGGACGTGGTTTGATGACATCATCAAACGCGCCTGCGCCGTCTCAATAACAAGCCTGGGCTGTGCGGCCGTGTAGCGGGACGCTAGTTGTAGCTGTGGTTATGTCGGTGGTTTGGAATTATTTCAAAGTTTCTACGTTGAATAGTAAAATAGGGGTTATGCGCAATATACTAACGCATTCTGCGAAACAGGTTTCATCACAACCGGTTCAGGTCCGCTGTACCGCGCTCACATTATTTTATTTATTAATCCGCACTTCCAGACCGTCACCGGGGCTTCAGAGTAATGTGTCCGAGGAGAGTAGCCCTCTCCCGGACACACACGCTAGCTTTTTTTTTTTTTGTACTTTATTTTTATAGAAGAAACATACACAACATATACACATAAAACAAACTGTTGGTCACCTATACATTCATTCAGACATTATATTGATGGAGTTACAAATACAGTGATGGCTCAGTGAGCGTCTCTTGTGGGCATGTACACAATCCATTTTTCCCAGTATTTCAGGTATTTATCAGTCTGGAAATTTAACGAAAAGGTCATCCTTTCCATATTTTGGATATTGGTCACAATATCGATCCAGTCTGACTCTGCTGGAGGTGTGGCCTGTAACCACCTTCGAGTTACAGTTTTCTTGCTGGCTGCTAATAATATTTTTAAAAGATATTTGTCTCGCCCCAGTACATGGGGTGCAATATTACCCAGGTAGATTGTGGAAAAAGAGCTGTTAATGCCTCCACCAAAAATGTTTTGTATTACTTGTATAACCTTTCGCCAGTATGGCTGAATCACTGGGCAGCTCCAGAATATATGGAAATGGTCTGCCAGCTGTTCACCACAGTTCCTCCAACATTGTCACACACGCTAGCTTTTACCGCTGTTTTTTTTATTTTATTTTTTTTAATCCGCACTTCCACACCGTCACCGGGGCTTCAGAGTAATGTGTCCGAGGAGAGTAGCCCTCTCCCGGACACACACGCTAGCTTTTACTGCTGTTTTGTTTTTATTTATTAATCCACACTTCCAAACCGTCACCGGGGCTTCAGAGTAATGTAACGCTGTTTTTTTTCTGTTTTTTTTCATCCATCTTTTCTTCTCACTAACATTCAGATGTTAAAATCAAATAAAACGCCAACAGTAAAAAGGGCTAACTAGGCCAAGTCAATAGCTGTCGCCGTCAGTTCCTACCGCTGCTACCGGCTTTTCCGGCAAGCGGAAGTCAGGAGACCTGTTTTCCGGTTTGGTCACGTGACGCTCGGCATAAAGCCTATTGCGGTTTACAATGAGTGTAAAGCGGAGGTTTCACGTGGCCGCATATATCGGTATCGGTTGATATCGGTCTCGGAAATTAAAAGTTGAACGTTATCGGTTATCGGTAAAAAAGCCAATATCGGACATCCCTACTTGTTACATGTCAAATTATGTAAAATATGTCAAAATTGGGAATATTTGTACATCAAAATCCCTGTCTTTTCTCATTCTGTAAAACGGTTTCAAATGTTTGATGACCTGATGATCCTGAACGGGGCGATTACTAATTTTGCGTCCAATGAAAATGCTTCAGCTCCATTACGGTGATGAGCCTGCATCTCTCCTTCACCAGCAGCACCGCCGGTCGGCTCAAACATATATGGCCTCACTCCAACCACTTTGTCATGGTCATCTTCTCCCTCATTTTTATTCTAGTCCAATTCGTCCAAGTATACGTCGGCAAAATCCGCAGGCATAGGCAAAGCTGGTGGCAAGAAGTCCTCCACAACAGAGAGCAGGCTGTCGTTATGGCTTTCCATGTTGTGCTGCTAGATACTGTCAGTCTGGCGGCACACTCAGCGCTATTGGCTACTGTAAACAGCATCAATATCTGAGACAAGTCCCTACCTAGCTTTGTGTTTTTACCGGGAATACATAACTATTCATTATTTCTCAAATCGTTATCGCTACCAAATCACTTTATTGACTTCGTTGAATCATTGTCCCTTTTTAACGTCCCCTTGCTTATGTATATACTATCTATTCACTACTTAGTACTTAAAGGAAAGTTGCAGTTTTCACTTCCATGTGAAATTATTATTAATTGATTGGAAATGCATGTAAGAACATTTGCATATTTTTCTCTTAACTTGATCTTAGTTTTGTGTTTTGTGATTACAACTCGTACGAGTGTCAGATTCACAAAATTGTTCCGTAAAACATGATGAATCCCACCTGAGTGCGCGCATTCATGAGAATGTGAGTTAGTGTAATTTACGCCCCAAAAATGCTATAGCCTACAAGGAGGCATTTCTCCCCATTTCTGCAGAAGCGCCATTCAGTAAAATGGCACGATTAGCGATATCGACGATTAGAGTGCTGAGCTTGATGTCCTTATTTTGGAAGTCGATAAAATAAAACACAATATTTAGCAGTGTCAGTAGTGGCATTAGAGCACTTGCTAAGGTAAAGGAGTGGAAAAAAATATCAAATGCAGTCCTAAGGTTTATTTTAAAATATTAAAAAGACACCATGGTAAGGCAAGGCAATCCATGGGTCCATGTAGTTTGAGGTGTTGCTATTAATACTGTAAACCAAAAATATGATTGTTAAATAATATTAAGGTTGTTCTGAAGAGTATGAGCTATAAGGTTGGGCAAGTGCACAGAGTGCAGCGCCCTGAAGGACTTTGGTTTAGTTTAGTGTGTTTAGTGTGCATCCATAGACCAAGCCACACTCACACCCGGAAACAAACACACATATTTACAGCCATGTATCATTGAGATATCAGTTTATCACTCAGAGCTTTATTTCCACTATCTCGACTAAAGAAGACTTGTTGGAACTAAACCCGCGTCTGGAATCGTTTGGCCAAACAACCTTGTTGTTTTTGCTTTGGCCAAATGTACGCGACTCGTGCGCCAAGTCTGGACCACTCGTAGGTTTTGTGCGTGCCTAAGAGAAACGAGTGGTTCTTGCATGAGGCCCAATGTGTCATATATAAAAAAAATACAATGCTACTAAATGGCTCAAATAATTGACATGTGCACACGTTTTCTTTGGCTCGTTTGGAAGGTGCGGACGAAGACGGTGTGCCAGTGTGTGGAGTTCTACTACACCTATAAGAAACAGGTGAAGATGGGTCGCAACGGGGCGCCCGCGTACGGCCCTCCAGATTCACCCGAGAAGAGCACAGAGACCGTGGCGGAAATGAAGGTAGACGTTTGTCGTGTTAACGGTTGCTAAAAGTGTTTAGATTTCATCAAAAGTGTTGGCCTATACGGGTAGAGACATCATCTAAGTTTCACATATTTTTTGTGATTTAAACTGGCCTTGTTAACACCGGGAGACACTACTTAAATCTAATATAGTGGCAAGATGGCGAAAACACACAAGTTAAAATGTGAAGTATTATTAAAAGTTTCTAATATTTCTAATAATCATTGACGTTTTTGCCTGTCACCTCTTCCAAAGGTGGAAGGGGACGAACAAAGGGAGAAGGACTCCTGCGATCAGATCCAAGATGGCAGCTTGGCAAGAGTCACTCAGTCGCTCCAAGCCCATGATTATGTAAGTGCACCAGCTGCGTCTCGTCTGGCGTTTAACATCCGCTCCGCTCCAAAAGGTCGTCTCCGCATCTGAGCTGCCCTTACGAAGTCGCTGCTCCTCCTCAACATGCAGACTCGATCATTTTTAGATAGACCCGCAGTGACTTAACGAGGTGAAATGGTTGAATCTCCATTAGCGAAGATTTTAAAAAATGATGCCATTTATAAAATGGCACTGAAACATGCTGTTCTATGCAAATGAAGTGCAAAAAGAAACAATGCAATTTCCTAATTTATGATCACTCCTTTCCCTAGCCTGACATCGCCAGACCAATTCGCAAATGCGTATTACTAATTTTCGATTTTCATGGGGCGTTATCAGACCAAAATGCCTCTGGACGCAATTGGATAAACTTGCAACCAATCAGAGCAACGAAACCTGTGACGTAAATTAAACTTGTACCAAATTCTGACGGATGTACGGCAAACACATCTTTCTTAGCATCAAAAGCTTTGAGTACAGTTGTTTATTCTTCTTTTAGAGAAAATATACCGTCCAGTTTGTTTAATACTCTCGCGATAATGGATTCAACAGACCGTTCCACATCAGTGGCAGCCATCTTGTTTTTTTACGAAAATGCTTCAACGGCGCTCCTCTGTATAGTCATCGTATCAAACCGGCCCCATATTAAATAAAAGGTTGTGGAAATCTGTCTGAAAGGGAGGGGGGCCAGGTGTATCTGCCAGAGCTAATAAAACATGAGCTCGCAGATTTGTCTGGTTGCCAGGCTATCGTTTCCCCGACCAAGTTGACATATCCTCTCCTGTATTTTTGCTGCTCCACCATAATTCTTGGCTGTGTAGAGGATTCACTGTCTCTACCCTCTAGGCTCCTGCACTGAAATAAGGATATTGGTTTAAGAAAATGAGGCATGTAACAAGGGAGGTGCTGCCTGTTGCCTCGGCTGAAAATCCTCCCTCTCTTTCAGGAGGTTTCATGATTCATAACGTAGGGTTTTGTTATGAATCAGCTTTCAGGACAGATTGACAAAACACATTATTTGTAATGTTGTGTAATGTGTAATGCAAAAACCTTGTTAGATATATATATTATTTGTAGTGTGCTTTAGCCCCCTGTGTTACGGCATTGACACACACACACTCATTTAACTGCACATCCTGTGTGTGAGGAATAAAGATCTTGAATCTTGAAACCCAAATGTTGCAGGCGGGGTCTGTGGTGCTGCTGGAGAAGCTGGAAAGCCTGAAGAAGGACACCCACCTGCAGGCCCACCCTGCATCCGCCCCACGGAAACCCCGCCCCGAGTCGGCTGGCAAGAAGAGTAGGGCGCCTTCCAAACCCTCCCAGGACCCTGAGGGAGTCTTCCCGTGCAAGAAGTGTAGCAGGTGTGTGTGTGTGTGTGTGTGTGTGTGTGTGTGTGTGTGTGTGTGTGTGTGTGTGTGTGTGTGGTGAGTCTCCATGCCCCAATCACTGTCCATTTTACTTTCCCAATGTACTATTTATAATGCAGCTGTTACGTACAGATTTTATATGTTTAATAATTTCATCAATGTTTGAACTAAATGATGCGCATACACATGGCTCACGATTTCACACCACTAGAGGGCAGATGTTCACACAAAACAAATCTTGTAAGTGAATTGACAGCAAAGCCAGTCCTCACTCCTTCCTAGGCTCTTTTCCACAAGTGCACAACACAGATCAACTCAGGCTACAGTGTCACATCTGTGCTCATGTTTAGTAGATATATAAGGTGTAAATCTAGTTGGACCCTCAGAACGTAGTGAAATTATTTCATACTAGTGCAGTGCCCGTTCAAAACGTGCCTGTTGGGAACAGGCCGATTGCTTGGCCTCCGGTATCACTGCTTGCAGCTTTCTATCATCCAAACTAATTCGACAGTGAAGTGGAAGTTGATCGGATGAATGGTTGTCGAGAAAATCGAAGGACAGACAGAGACTCCTCCATTTATAGTTATAGATATTTAATGAATATGGATATATTTTCATACAAATTTCCCTTTTTGTTGTGTGTGTGAGAAGAATGTCCTGACCCTATGACCACACAAATGTTCAAAAGGAAGATCAGTCAAAGTGAAGCATGTCTGAAGTAGTACTGGCTTGAAGGATGAGAAGTGTCCTCCGCATCAACTCTCTCTCTCCCTCTCGCTCCCTCTTTAGGGTGTTCTCCAAGGTGAAGAGCCGCAGTGCCCACATGAAGAGCCACGCCGAGCAGGAGAAGAAGGCAGCCGCCCTGCGCCTGAGGGAGCAGGAGGAGGAGGAGGAGGAGCGGGCGGCCGCCCAGGCCAGGAAGGAGGAGCAGGAGGAGGCGGCCGCAGCGGTGGCAGCAGCAGCAGCAGCAGCAGCAGCGGCAGTGGCGATGCCTGGGGGTGGGGACAACGTGGGAGGAGCGGGAGGGACGGAGCCAGCAGAAGCCAGCAGCAGCAGGGAGTCTACTGAGGCGGAGGATGAGGACGATGAAGATTGGCAACAAAAAAAATAAATGAATACAAATCAACATTTGCTTGTGGTGAACAAAAAAAAAAAGAAATACAATAATTGCAAATCAATCATGATGGATGGAGAGGATGCGGGGATTGACTTGGAGGCGTGGTCGAATTGTTTAGAGCAGGCCGATCAAAACAAGAGAGAAAGGGCCAACGCCAAGGCACATTCAGGCCAGCAATACCTAGCGCTTCTGACACACACAGCACTGGGACTCGTCGTTGTTGTTGTTATTGTTATGACGCTGTCGTCCAGTGGTGGCTACGGTCAGCTTGCTATTGCACATGCCATGGAATCACACTCCCACATTTTTAAGACAAATTTGTATCTTGCAACTTTTAAAATGGGGAAGATATATATAGTATTTTGTTGTTGAGAAAAAATACCGGTATACTGTTTACTTCTGCTTTTGCCAAATTTGCCGTTTGTCTGTATTGTTTATTTAATTGAAATTATCAAAATATAACTTTTCATTGTGTGGACGCACTTATGTTTTGTATAAGATGTTTTATAAGGAAACGTAATCAGGGGATTTCTTTTTGTCTTTTTACCCAGATCAAGATTTTTTTACTTCAATACCAGAAACCTTTCGTTTGATATTTGTATTGGGATATCCA
Source organism: Merluccius polli (assembly GCA_030340625.1). Taxonomy (NCBI): domain Eukaryota; kingdom Metazoa; phylum Chordata; class Actinopteri; order Gadiformes; family Merlucciidae; genus Merluccius; species Merluccius polli. Next base: position 165,618 of record JAOPHQ010003705.1, on the reverse strand, counting down.
ATTGTATTGGGAAAATACTGATGTGATTTTTATTTTCTCTAAGTTGGTTGCACAGTTATTCTACTATTAAGGGGCCTTAAAATTGATGTTTTATGTATAAAAAAAGTATATGTATTAAAGTCCATATATTTATGATTGTTTTGTTTTACTAATAACGTCACGTTTTAAACCGTGGGAGTTTCTCAATGTGCACTTCCTGTATCGGACCAGCAGGTGGGAGCAGTGAGTTAATGTGTGATTTAGGACGCCTGGGAACGAGGATGATGGGGTACGGTTGCTTTCTGATTGGTTATGCAATATATGTAGATTGTTTCCCCCACCACCCTTGTCGAGAAAAAAACTATATATATATATATATATATATATATATATATATATGGACACTGTAGTCCATATTTCACTGGACCGTTGAAACATACTTCGGCTGTAGTCCCTCATAGTTTTCAATTACATTTTTTTAAGGTTTAAAAAGTCAAAGAATATTTATTTCTTTATTTCCATTATATTTGAAATGTTTACCAACTACGTATGCAACAGTTGTCCTGTGCAGTGTTACAATTCCATCATTATCATCATAGTATGTGTTGTCCATGCTACTACTGCTCCCTTTACTGCTACTGCTGTTTAGACACCGTCTTTAGGGTCACTGTTGTTTCATTGGCCCTTGGCTCGGACATATTTTCCCTGTTGTCTCATAGGCCGCATTCACATCACAGGCCTTAAGTTGCTCAGATCAGACCGGTTTATCTCGACTCACAGCCAGAATGTGGCCTTACTTTCACTTTGTTCCTGGAACACAGTTAAACCTGACCCTATGAACTGTAATCTTCCGAAGGCTAAGATATCTTCATAAGCCATCTGAGTAACATGGCTTTCTTGCAGCATTTGGTGAAGGTGTATGTATTCAAGTACTGTTGAGTAATAGTTTCATTTTGTGCACGATAGGGTGCTGTTCACATTGAAACTTCACACATGGGAATTCACCAGAATTGTGTCGTAGTGTGAGCGTGTGTGTGGGTGTGAAATGCGCAATCACCTTTGACTAGTGAAGAAGTTAAAACTGCTGATGAATATTGTAGACTTAGAAACAAGATCCCACACCCACACAGTTGAATTCATACCGAAGCCTGAAACTGCCATTCTGATACATGTTTTCTGCTTATTCATAAACGCAGACCACAATAAAGAGCACTAGTTTTTAATACACATCTCTTTACTGGTTTTAATTTAGGAAGAACTTGCCGCAATACAAAAGAAAAACACAACCATCCCTGTGGGCAAAAATATCACAACTGTCTTTATAAAATAATGATGCATATTAAACCCTGAAATAAATTAAGACAAAAAAAAACAGCTCAATGGAGTCTTGGACAATGACCACCTTCACGTTGAAGGTTAATGCTTCACAGCAATGGTTGTGAATGGTTGTTGTCAAGGCATTCTGGCATTAATGAGAAGTCTTTATTTCAAATGGGGAGGTAAGAGGCGGTCTTATTGCTGGATGACCAAGAGCGGGGCCCTTAGGGGCGCTGATACACCGCAGACTCCAGCTTGACGTTGACCGGACGGCAAGGCGCGGGGCCGCCTCGGTACGGCCGCAAGGCCAGGGTCTCCATGGCCACCCTGTAGCGACTCATCTCCAGAGGGCCGCCCTCCTCACACTCCTCCACCTCCTTCATCAGGCTGACGACGTCGACGCCGGCATCCAGGCCGGCATCGGCGGCTAGTGCCTCCAGCCGCTCGGCCGCCTCGCTCAGGTCGAAGCGCTCGATCTCGCAGTCGACGCGGCGCAGCTCGTCCGGCGAGAGGTGGCGGTGTCTCCTCTGGTGGGGGGGCGAGAGGGGACAGAAGCCCTGCATGTGCACCTGGAGGCTGCAGTAGTGGAGGTAGGCCCGGGGGCAGTGCGGGCAGCGGTGGGGCCGCTGGCTTGAGTGCAGCCGCTTGTGGAGCTTGAGGTGGACGAACTGGGTGAAGCGCGCAGGGCACACCTTGCACAGGTAGGGCCTCTCGCCAGAGTGGAGCCGCTGGTGGGTCTTGAGGTTGCTGGTGCTGCTGAAACGCTTGTGGCACACCTGCAGGGCGGGGTTCAGATGATGGTCAACACGGTGACGTTAGGTCATATGATGTTACTGAAAGTTTTGAAGGACATCCTCAACCATTACACTCAGGGGCGAAATTCCCAGGGGGGGACCGGGGGACGTGCCTCCACCAATGTTCAAAGAGAGCTAATTTGTCCCCCTCAATATTTCAGCATAACGTCCAGCGATCTGACTTTGTGGATGAAGTGGTTCTTTTACTTGGTTGGCTCAAAGTTAACATTGGGTTTATGTAATTTGAAGAGCCCACACTGCTGACCCGATTGGTCCCCCCCCCACTAATGTGTGACTATTTAAACTATTTCGCCCTTGATTACACTGTGGTGAAATGGCTCTATACTTGTACGTGGCAGACATCTTTAAAGTGTAAGTATCTGTAGGCGGACCTTGCATTGGTGCGGTTTCTCCCCGGTGTGGACCAGGAAGTGTTTCTGGAGGTGGGCCAGCTGGGTGAAATCCTTGGTGCACGTTTGACACCTAAAGGGACGCTCACCGCTGTGCACGCGCAGATGAACCTGTGGCATGAATCCCCATAGGAGTTAGTGTCAGTACTATGCCGTTACTGTGTTATTACTGTTACCTCGTAACGACACCTAGGTAAAAGTCAATACATTAGTATACATACTTGCTAACCAAAGTCAAAACATTGCTTTATTTGGAAGTTGGTTATTCTTGATTGATCTCACCTTGAGGTTCGACAGTTGGCCAAAAATCTTGCCACACACATTGCACTCGTATCGGATCTTCCCATTCTGCCTGGTTAGCGGGTAGGACAGGGTCTTGAAGCCAATGGACCCTCTTTCTTCGCTCTTTCTCAGGTCCATGGCTTCCCCAGCGTCACCCTGGTGGCTGATCCCGTGCATAGCGGAGGTTGGCTTGGAGGGAAGGTGGTCTGTGGAGGCACCCACGCCCTCTGGTGGGGAAGCGCCCCTGGGTGCATAGGAGTAGGGCAACGGCCCCCGGAGAGAGGTGGCCCCCGGAGCGGCGTCCTCAACCCCGCTGCTGAGGGAGGGCAAGCGCTTTGCATCTCTGCTTTCACCGGGCGACGATGTGGCGTCGGGGACCCTGAGGTAGTTTGTCCTGCCGAACGCAAGGTGCTGCCCGTCTCCGCTGTGTGGTAAAAACACAGTTTGGTTGTGTTTGGTCTCGGTTAGTGCAAAGGTCAAGTCTTTAGGTCCAGGCGACGATGGACGCGCAGGTAGGGCGTGGGCGTAGCCGTCGAAGGCCAGCGCCATGTGAGGTGGGGGCGCCGTGTGAGGTTTGAGCGCGTCTCCGTAGAGGAGGTAGGAGTGATGTGGAGCGTTGCCCAGGTGGAGAGGGTAGTGGGGCAGCAGGTAGGGCGCGTACCTCAAACCCATGTAGAGGCGGCTGGACGGGACCGTCCTGCCAGGCTCGGCCTCCCCCTTCGAGGCCAAGTGCAAATTCGATAGGACGGCACTGTCCGAGGGAGCCGGGGAGGCGCGGTACGGGAGGGGCGCGCGCAGGCCGGGTTTTGGGTGGGTTTGCGGGGGAGGCGGGGGGTAGATGACAGCGGGGGGGAAGGTGAACGGGGAACTAGGCAGCTCGTCCCGGAGGATTTCAGAGACCGTGTGACCCCGCTTGCCCACACTCCTGTTGGGGACCTCTGGGACGTCTGTGTGTGTGTGTGTGTGTGTGTGGGGGGGGGGGGTGGATCAGAAGAACACACAAATGTAAAAAAAAAGAAAAGAAAAAAGAATATATATAAATATACAAATATGTAACATTGTCCTACCATTTTCATACCGTACAAGACATGCCGTGTTAGGTGTTAGCTTACTTCACCACATACACAATGGAACAATGGGAGCCATGTCAGTATATTGTCATGACAAGACAAGATGATTACAGCCTTGTCTGCTCTTTGCTGATGTGCGCGGCTTGCATTGCTTTCTCCTCCTCGAGCCACACATGAAACCTATTGCTGTGTGCTTCGATGAAAAACCTCGAGAAGCATAGTTTCAATGTGTGTGTGCGCCTGCATGGGCACTCAACACAATTGAAAGTCTTTTTTTTTTTCAATTTTTCATGTTATGAAGACAGAGGCCTGGATCAGTATCAGGAGATGTTGAAGATTAGTTGTACATTCACACATAGAGTATATATGCAGTGTTTCGACAAGACACACAGGAGTGTCTTTCGCAGTCAAAACGAAATACTAATACAAAAACATTCAATTTCAATCGTCAATCGTGAAGGTTTATCACCCCACGCTACACAGAATCATAAATCAGCCAAACACTGGCAGCACACCCCGACCTGAACCCCCCCCCCCACATACAGACTTTTTTTTTCATTCTTTCTAAGTGCAGAGCTCTCTGCAAGCAAACAGCCCGGCACTCAAAGCGAGACATCAATCTGTCAGCGGGACGCAATGTCAGGAAGTTCAAGTTGTCACCGGAGCATTTCCTGCCCCTCTTCCTCTCCGAGAGCCACATTAAATAGAAGTGCTGTCAACACCTCAGGCCACACCCACGTTTGTCTGTTGTTTGTTGTTTGTTTGTCTGCATGTATATGTGTGTGTGCTTGTGTGTGTTTGTGTGTGTGTGTGTGTGTCAGTGTGTGCACCCATGTGGCCGTGTGCGTGAGCATGCAGATTGCATGAATACATCGTCTGACTGCTCTTTCACATGGATGTGGAAGCATGAAAGCAAAGGGACAGTGTGTGTCTGTGTGTCTGCATGCATGTGTGCTTGTGTGTGCTTGTGTGTGCTTGTGTGTGTGTGTGTGTGTGTGTGTGTGTGTGTGTGTGTGTGTGTGTGTGTGCATGTGTGCGTGTGTGTGTGTGTCTCACTGTATCTGTGTGTCTGTGATCAAAAGAATGAAAGAGAGAGAGAGAGAGAGAGAGAGAGAGAGAGAGAGAAAGTGAGACAGTCCAGCAGCTGTGTTTCTATGGGGACTTTTAAAAAAGAAAAAGGGAAACTAACACATTGCCTTGAGTCATCAAACCAGTGTCACCTTACCCAGGGTGCACTGTTCCACCTGGAGACAGAACCTCTCTTCTTACAGCTCTCCCCCTCTTATCCTTTGTTGCCCCCCCCCCCCCCCCCCCAGAACAAAGAGCCCAGGGTGTGACCGTATGACTGGTGTGTATAAATGTATTAACACCCAGGACAAAGAGTGTGTCCGTCGGCTGGCCGGTGTGCTTTGAGGTTTTGAGGCCCTTTTTTCATTCTTTCTTCTTTATTGGTTCTTTATCGGGTCCCAGACTTCCCCCAAAATGGCAACTGCAACCTTTAACCTTGTTAGGTTTATTCTGACCATGGTGCATGCGCGCACACACACACACACACACACACACACACACACACACACACACATGCATACACGCACGCACGCATGCACACACACACACACACACACATACACAAGCACGCACGCACGCACGCACACACACACACGCACACACACACACAGTAGTCCCCCCATAATCCCGCACAAAGACAGACAGAGACACACACACACACACACACACCTTCAGTCTCGCCAAACAGGCATCCCAGTGGGGGGTAGCTGCAGCGCCGGGCAAACTCAGGACAGTACCACACCAGCAGCTCCTGTCCCGGCCGCAGCGGGCGCACGGTGTAGAAGTAGATGTCCCGGCCGCTCTGGCACGCCACCAGGTTCTGGTCGTCTGTGTGGGACGCTGGGTTGACGTAGCGCATCCAGTTACTGCGCGCCTCGTTCAGGGCGTCCACGATGTGGTGTAACTGACCGCCGGAGAAAACCTTGTGTGGGTGTCGGTGGGGTGGGCGAAGGAACAAGAGAGGAGATTCAGGTGAAGGTGTCCAACACCAGCATGTCAATATGAAACCCAGATCTGAGTGTTAACCCTTCGCTTGGGGTATGTGTCACATATGTCACTACATGTAGGCCTATCTTTGTTTCTTTTTCTTGTAAATGTCATTTCCTTCGTCTTTTGCAGCAGCAGAAAGTATAAGTCATGTTCAGGGCTCAAAAAGCCACTTCCTCGCCGAGTCAATGTGAGAGTCGCAACGCCATAAGGCAGAGCGTCTCTGTTTACAAAGACATGCTTGGTTTACTGGCAGTTACACCATGATGGCAGCGCCCAGAGAAAGCGCTGCGTCACTGCAACCACCGCAGAAGACAGCTGTGTGTGAATTGCCAGGCACATGCACACAAACAGTGTTCCTAACCCTAATACAGTGAAGTCAGTGGTATACTAAAGAAGACCTGCCCCTGATTCGACGTTCCACAGAACACTGCTAACCAAACCAATGTGGTTTGGTTAGCAGGGTGATTGGGTAAGCTCTCAGTCGGTGATCTTCAGATCATCGTGCAACTTCTGCACAAAGTCCAAAGAGCCCACATCCCACATAGACACACAGACGCCACACAACACCAGCAACATGTCCAGGTTGGAGGCATGTACAATAGACACACACACACACACACACACACACACACACGTGTCACTCTCACACTCTCACACTCACCCTCCAGAAATATTTCCGATCACCGTCTTTCGGTAGCGTCTCGTTGGTGTAAATCTCCCCAACCAGGGGTCCGAAGCGCGTTCCCTTGGGAACCAGCTCCCTGCTCGTGACCCCGAGCACCTGTAGGCCAAAAAAGATGAACAGGTAGGAGGTGGACATGAAGACATATGTGATGAATTTATACACATACAATGTCCTTCCAATGCTGTTATTAGGTTCATTTGGGGTGACAGGAGTTGACCCGCATAGAAGTCCAATGGGTTTGAATAGAACAGGATATCCGATATTCAACCCCCTCATAATATCAATAGAAACCAGCAACAATACTATGAATTCTGTACAAGCAGACAAGACATTTATTTTATTCAACAACACTAAATCTACCCCTTCATACCGTAGTAACTGGCTTTAGAAAAAAGGAAGTTAGCTATTAATGTTTTAACAGACGTCACTTGCACGTCATACTGTATCAATAATGGATCATCGGGTAAATGATAATTTCACAGGCTGTGGATGAAAGCAGCGAGTGTGCGAGTGCTCTTTCTCATGATCAATATTTCATACGGGGTCGGATGAGTTTTCTAACAGCTTCTCCTATTAATTATTAACCGCTACTCTTGTTCTGTTACCCTCAGGTGTGAAACTCCCCACCCTGGGGCTGCTGTGTGGAGGGGGAGGATAGGGTGTCACCTAATGACACACCCTGAGCCAGCCAATCAAATGATGACCCTTGGACAGGGGGGGGTTCTGTCTTTCAAAGGCCCTGGAGCAAGGCTGATGTATCCCTATGGAGCCTTTTTCATAGCATGCCTAACAACACAGGGGACTCTCATGAAAACTAATCGTGGGCTTGTTTTCATCCGGTTGTACCGGTGCAACTGTATCAAATAATAAATCATAAGCACCCTGACTGTTAACAGCCTCACCCTCACTGTGTTCCCGGACGTGTGTGCTTGTTAACATTGCTGTCAATTGTAACAACAAATTACAAAAAAAATATCATCTTAGAGGATACTATCGTGTGTGTGTGTGTGTATGTATGTGTGTTGTGTGTGTGTGTACATCGCATTTGCCCTCATTGATTGCGTTTTTTTGTAATTTGTAATATAAAACCGTGTGGTGTAGCTTGTTGCTACTCTTTCCATTAATCTGTGGGCTTGGGCACCCCAGTGATACTCTCTTTCTCTCTCTCTCTCTCTCTCTCTCTCTTTCTCTTTCTCTCTCTCTCTCTTTCGCTCTCTCTCTCTCTCTCTCTCTCTCTCTCTCTCTCTCTCTCTCTCTCTCTCTCTCTCTCTGTCTCTTTCTCTCTGTCTCTGTCTGGATGTGAACCACATTTGAAGGTCAAAGTGTGCTTGTATTCATTCATAAGGCAGACACCTGTGCTCTGATCTCATCCGATTAGGATCTCTCATCTGCCGATACTCAACGCACCCCCCCCCCCCCCCCCCACACCCCCCCCCCCCCCACACACACACACACACCTCCCACTCCCATCCATTCACACAAACAGTTTAATCTTCTCTCAAGGCATTCATGCACATGCACATGTAAACACACAGACACGCGAGTATTTACGACAGTATCCGCATAGGTGGGTCAGAGTGGCTGTGCTTTTACGATGTAATTGTGTATCTCCTGACAATGCCCCCCCCCCCCCCCCTCAAGTAGGTAGCTACTAATCATCAAATCACCTCAGGCCGTGGGACGATGATGGGGGAGTTGGTGGTGTGTGTGTGTGTGTGTGTGTGTGTGTGTGTGTGTGTGTGTGTGTGTGTGTGTGGGGGGGGGTTCCTCATGTCCCCGGACGTACGAGAGGCAGCAGGAGGAGAAAACAGTCCAACATTAAGACAACAACATGTCAAGCGTTTCCTGCTTGCTCCCAAGGATGGAGGGGCAGGGGGATTGTGTGTGTGTGTGTGGTGTGGGGGGGGGGGGGGGGGGGGGGGTGGGATGATGGAAGGATGTGGGGGAGTGACGCAGTGGGCCCAGAGAGAGATGAGAACCCTACACTTAAACACTGAGAGGTGTAATCATAACACGTACGGACACTCAGGCGCCCCTATAGGTGTGTGTGTGTGTGTACGTATTGGAATGCACACAATGTATTCCTGAGGATGAATAGAAGAAGAAAAAAACGAAACAAGGTAACAGGTATGGGATTGTTCTTGGTCAGAGAGAGAGAGGGAGAGAGAGGGGGGGGGAGTAGGAGTAGACAAGAGATGTTGAAAATATTCACCGTAGCCTCCGGAGGGGAGCACTGACCCAACAAACACCAACACACGCCCACAAACACCCATGTGGAGCCAGTGTGCCGTACCGGTTGGCAGTTGTTGGCGGAATACTCGATTCTGATTGGTCAATTGTGGCATTCTACCGTCTGTTATTTCTGAAGAGCGGACCGCTGCTCACCCCGTTGAATTTTGCAATAATGTCCGGCTCGCTGTACTTTATCCCTTACTTGTTGAAGGGTCAGAGTCAGACTGATTAGACTCTGGGCTGGGTGGGGCTGCACACCTGTGGTGCAGAGCAATCATGGCACCCAGGATAAACCAGCACACACTCCACAATGTGGAATCGGCATTGGCCAACTTCGCCCAAGTTGGGTGTTGGTTTTTGTGTGAACACACACACACACACACACATACGCACACACACACACACACATGCACATACCTCGCCTGAGCTCCGGCAGCGTCTCAGACACAGGTTCCTGGGCAGAGAGCTCTCGGCTCGCGTTGCACCGTGGCACCCCGAGGCGTCGTCGCCATCATCCCCCAGAGGCTGGTCTTTCACGATGTAGGTGCACTTCTGCTCGAAGTCTGCCTCGCTCCACGACGACGGCGTGTCCTGTCGCGTGGCGTCCACCGGCGTCGAGGTCGGCGCCCCCGCCTCGGTGACCCCTGACCCCTCAGAGGTTAGCATGGCCGCACTGTGCTGGGAGGACGAGGCCTGTGAGAGGGGAGAAGCAGAAAAAGAATATCATGGAAGTGTTCCCCCCCCCCTTCTATTGCAGGGAAAACGCCTCTTCATCTGCAAACATGAAGGATTTGTCTGTTCTGTATTTATTTATTTATTTTGCCCTTTGATTCCAGAAAATCTTGTTTTGCATGCAACAGTGAGTCTATTCTGTTCTATGATTTAAACTTTACAGGGTAATTGCCATTTTAAAAACCATTACCAAGTACCACAAGGAATGAGGGGAAGTCCAGCGTTGAATGAAGCTAATATTAGAATTCAGTCGTGTTAAATCGAGTTAGGGAAGTTGTGTGTTTGTGTGTGTGTGTGTGTGTGTGTGTGTGTGAAAGAAGCAGGCAGGCGAGAAGCAGGGGATATTACAACTTTCCTATCCAACAACACATACCGGACAAACCAAACTTCAAAGCGGGACAGTCATGCATGCTGTCCTATTGCCCCTCCAGCGCCCCCCCCCCCCCCCCCCCCTCCCCACTGTCCCAAACATCCTGTGACTATCCATGTCATGACCCCGGGAAGGGGGGGGGGGGTCCTCTGTACGTCAACTCCAGCGTTGGAGCACTTTCTCCAGGAAAGCGGTGCTCCCGGCAGCTGGCCAGACTTCCTCTGCAATGACTGGGACCTGGCGTTCAGCCCAGTCTACGTGTTCGTGTTCTCGTCTCGTCTCTCGCTCACGTTCTTATTCTTCCCCGTCTACTGCTTTTCATCCTCTCTCCCCCTCCGTCTCTCCCTCTTGCTCCTCCACCCCCCTCCTGCTTCCTCTCTCATCGTGCCGTCTTTCCATCTGTTGCTCTCTAGCGTTCTCTCTCGCTCTCTAGCGTTCTCTCTCGCTCTCTCTTTCACTCTCTTGCTCTTTGCCCTCTTTGTTCATAATAATGAATGATAATAATAAAAAAATGTAATTTATATCGCACCTTTCAAGGGACCCAAGGATGCTTTACATGTAGCAGATAAAATTTTGCAAATTATTGCAAAAATTGCCAAGGATGGTAGAAATGAATGAGAGACCATAGGCCTTGGTGAACAGGTAAGCAGTTCATCTGTCATCAAGATCATTACAAGACATCAACGATGAGTGTAAAAAGACTGATATCGTGACACCATATAAAAAGAGGACCAGGAGATGATCAGATATATGGCATTAAGCTCATATGCAAAAAACATTCAACCCTTCACTAATAGATAAGTGCAACCGGCTTGTTGAGACTTGACCATTTCAGGCTAGTTATGGCCATCATGTAATAAAAGGTTAAACAGAAGACTGAACAACCAGCAATTTGCAATATCATCCAGAATTGAGCAGCCATTTGTTTCGTGTCACTGCTGAGAAACTTTTGTAAGATGGAAACTTTCATTTTCCATCTTATGGTTTCGCTGATTGACTAAAAAATATTTTTGACACTCTGAGGTAATCAAAAAAAGAAACATGACATCAAAGATTTGGCGTATTCTTGGTCAAACTCAAATTTTCTCTCTCTTCCTTACTCTTGATGACTAATGTTTTTATTTGATAAAGGACAAACATAGATACTGAAAGCACACTGTGGCGATGTGTTGCTACAGCTGAGTCAGAGTGACTTTGGCAAGCAGCAAAATACAAAAGCCAACAAAATACAACATACAATATACAAGACTACTTCAGCACCAGTCTGTGCTGGGATTACATCAAACAGGATGACTTTTTTTAATGATCTTAATATCACTTTGACCATACGAAAAATAAAAAAGCATTGAATAATGTGTGAAAATGAAAGATAACTTACTGTTAAGCCTTGAGATGAGCCACACATACAGCAATATTCCTTTGCGCGCTCTCTCTCTCTCTCTCTCTCTCTCTCTCTCTCTCTCTCTCTAACTTACTATCCTCTGTCCCGGGGTGCAAGTGACTGAACACCTAGGTGTGTGTCTCTTTTTGGTCACAGAGTAGAGAGGGAGGAGGAGGTAGAGGGGGAGGTGTGTGTGTGTGTGTGGGTGTGTATCCGTGAGTATGTGTGTGTGAGTGTGATAGTGACAGAGAGGGACAGCGATAGAGACAGGGCAGCGAGAGAAAGGTACACCCTTTTTTCTTCTCTCTTCCTCTCTCCCCCTTCCATACGCCCTGCCACTGCTTCTTTTGAGGAGGTGAGTGGGGGGGTGTGTGTGTGTGTGTGTGAGAATCGATGTGGATGCCACTGTGTTTTTGTGTCTTAGTGTACACATGTATGTATGAATGTATGTGTAAGTGTGTGTGAGTGTGTGTGTGCGTGTGTGCGTGTGTGCGTGTGTGTGTGTGGTTAAAGGAGGCTGGAGAGCTTGTTGTTTTGCTGTCCATTGCTCATTCACCCTCTAGCCTCGGGCGTCTGGAAGCTGATAAGAAGAACAACAGAGCTTTCTCCAGGAGGCACGCTGACTCTGACACAGCTATGTCCGGATCAGACAAATAGATCTTTATGCTGTGACAGCACCTCCTCCCCTCCTCCATTCACACACACACACACACACACACACACACACACACACACACACACACACACACACACACACACACACACACACAAGCATGCCAGCACATACACACAGACAGCAGAGAGGGAGAATCAGAGAGAGAGAGAGAGAGAGGGTTCATTATTTTTGTAGCTGTGCTTTCATATGCCGTTATCTCTACTGTACTGTAAATGTGCTGTTTGTGTTATTTGCCCATTTGATATATATTTATAGCCTATTATGTACTTCTGCCGTCTAAATATACTGATACTGTAGAACAAATTGCCTTTCAACGTTTTTTTCACATTCAGTGCCAACACTGAATCACTTTCAACTTTATTAACTTAATTCTTTAATTTATTAACAATTATACAATAGTTAGTTCTGACCGAGTCATCTGATTGGACAAATGGCATTCTATGAGCGCTGCTATTTAGCATAACAGCACTGGGACTTTACCTCTATATGTATTCCTCCACTTTACAGCTGTTCTAGTAATAACCAAAGTAGCTGGGCTGCAGTAACAGGAAATGTTCATGTGTTGCTTGGCAACAGTCCAGTCCCAGTCCAGTTGTGCAACTATGTGTGTACTTGTGTTGGCGTAGCCAAATAAATAATTAAATAAACAAACACATCATAATCTGTTGTCGCTTATTACTGTCAACTAATAAATGGCGCTTGCAGAACTGTTGTATATAAGCAATATCACACTCGAGGTCATACTGTTATACTGAATATCAACACGGCTGTGCTGATATTCAGTAGTAGGTACCTTTGGTCGTAGGTATGAGGCTGCAGGCCAAGTTCCGAAGATAATCCACTATATCACTATCACTCCCTCTCATGTGATATTGCTCTGTGTGCAACACAGCAGAAAGTCACGCGGAATGGCTCCTTGTCCGAACCCTGCTCCGTTGACACCGGCGACACCGGCGTCCCTCAAGGCTCAGTATTAAGACCGCTTCTGTTCTCCCTATACACTAGATCTTTAGGCTCTGTAATCACTTTGCATGATTTCTCCTATCACTGCTACGCAGACGACACTCAACTATTCCTCTCTTTCCCCTCCTTTGACAGCCTGATTGCAACTAGCATCTCAGATTGTCTAGCAGACATCAGCACCTGGACGTCTGCACACCACCTGAAGCTCAACCTCAACAAGACTGAGCTCCTCTTCTTGCCAGAGAAGGACTGCCCTCACATGGACCTACTGGTAACTGTTGAGGATGCTGTGGTGGGTCCTTCACCAACTGCGAGGAACGTCTGCGTCATACTGGATGACCAACTGCGCTGCACAACTTCGCAATTATTCTGTTTGTATGTCCTGACTCTTACTTTGATATTCTTTTGGGTGTGCTTGAAACTTCTTGTGAAATCCTTACTCTACTGATAGCGATTTACTGTTGCACTTTCTTCTAATGTTCTTATTGTAAGTTGCTTTGGACAAAAGCATCTGCTAAATGCCCTAAATGTAAATGTAAAGTTGTTTCATAAACGCTGTACTGTCTCTTGATGAGTCAGTGTCATAGCACGACAGGCAGTAGTGAGTCAGTGTCATAGCACGACAGGCAGTAGTAAAAAAAGGCCAGTAAAAAAAATCTAAAAACGTACATTGTAGGACATGCAAACACTCCTTGTAAATTCCTGCAGGTGAGAGACCTCTCTCTCTCTCTCTCTTGGGGCCACCTTGGACATCCTATGCACCAGGACCTTCCCGTCTCCCAGTCTCACCACCATTTAGGGCAGGTCTTGCCTACACCGTCCTCTCCTTTCGCTGTCTCTAGAGCTATGTCTCTATACATGCAGATCTATGTCTTTATACATGTAGATCTATGTCTCTATACATAGATCTATGTCTCTATACATATAGATCTATGTCTCTATACATATAGATCTATGTCTTTATCCATGTAGATCTATGTCTCTATACATGTAGATCTATGTCTCTATACATGCAGATACATGTCTCTATACATATAGATCTATGTCTCTATACATATCTATGTCTCTATACATGTAGATCTATGTCTCTATACATGTAGATCTATGTTTCTATACATGTAGGTCTGTCTCTATACATGTAGATCTATGTTTCTATACATGTAGGTCTGTCTCTATACATGTAGATCTCCTGTGTTTTATTTAGTGTGGGGTACTGGAAAATGTCTCACATTATTTAACCTATGTCATTATTTTATGTAATTTACCCGATGCATGGTATCTTACCACTCTCTTTCAACACACCCAGAAATAAATCAAAATCTCCCTTTTTTGTTGTTGTGCTTTTCTTCTTTTCACAACCAAAGCCAAAGCTAGCTGCTCCACTCCGCACTGATGTGACATCACCTGTCTTTCTCCCTCTCCCTCTCCCCCTTCCTCCCCCCTTCCTCCCCCTCAGTCTCATCATTTCTTCAGGTGCGAATTTGTCAGGGCAGAGCTGAGAGGAATGTGACTGCAGCACCTCATGGCAGATGTCCTCCTGCTTAAGACCCTGATGATGCAGTGCCACCCAAGTAGAGGGGGGGGGGGGGGGGGGGGGGGGGGTGGAAGGAGAGATGCTGAGAGGTTCCACTATGGAAATGTCTTGCTGTGGATGACAGCGATGTGTAACAATGACATCCACGGGGACATGTGAACACTTGCACATAGATACACACACAGATACACACATACACACACGCGCACATGCACACACACACACACACACTCTCACACACACACACACACTCACGGCCCTGGCTACCTGTGTCTTCATGAGTACATGGAACGGATGAGTGTGGACGGATAGTCTGCAGACGTTTGCCTTTCATAGTCCAGCTGTACATTTCCCACAATCTTTATGGTAGTTACCCTATTCTCTGTTTCCGGTATCATATAAAATGCATCTCTATATTAACAATTATTGTTAATATTTTTTTTCTTTAACCTTTTAATACACATTTTATTGACACAAATGCACAGGATACAACAACTAGAAGTGTAAACTGGAAGGTGCGTTACATATAGCGTTACAACAGAAAGACTCTCGATGGGAGTCTGGTGGCGCGCCGTGCGGTATACTAACGTCAGGTATGCACACTCAAAAAACAACATTTTGTTTTGTATTTCTTTTGGAGGTGATCTGTCCAGTTTTCACGGCTTTGTGTGGTAGTTTCGTCTTTATGTTGTTTTATTACGTTAGTCTTAATGTTGTTTCTCAGTGGTTTCTCCTACTTTTGTCCTGTTTGGCCAGATCTTCTCACCTTTTCCATTCCTCCTGTTCTGTTGGGTAAGCTGTATTATTATATATTATATTATTATAATATTAATATAATAATTTCCTTTTGTTATTTTTGGCAGTTTTTTTTATGTTATGTCTTATTGGTTGGAGCCGATCTGTAGGGGTCAACACACACACACACACACACACACACAGAAGGGGCCTCAGTTTAGGCTAGACAGGGTAGGTCAATGCACTCATCATAAACACACGTGTCCACAAGTTTGGCTTGTATTGATAATGCATACAGCATCAAATACTTAAAAATATTTCATCACACATGATGAACAGTCTGCCATTAAATATCCCTTTGAGCTCATCGAAAGCAGACTCAAACGATTGTTCATGACTAACTAGAAGCCTGCCCTGAGAACCTTCTCTATCTTTGTGTTTGTGGCTGACCTGTTAGAGTGAGCACATCCTTCCTATGTATTTGTGTCTACCATGAAGTAAGTGTTTCCTTCTTTCCCACACTTGCTTTCGGTTCTGCTGTCACCCCCCGTCATCAGCCGTTACACTCGGATGCTTACTAGCACAGCGGTCTACTCCCTGCAATCAGATAACACATATTTGCCTTGTGTGTATTACTGTTCACTTTCAATACAGCAGACTCTTTAACCGCACAAAATGTTCCACTTGACCTTACTCGCTCGTCTTTTAGAAATGAATAGCATTTCCACGCCGACGTGTTCATTCCTTCTTGTGCGTGCCTTGCTTTAATATGAAGTAGATCTGGACTAATTCAGTTTTTCTTCTCCTTTCTTTGATTGTTTTTCGGTCTTCTTCATTTCGTATTTTTCTTATTGTTTCTTCTTCATGTCGTCACCCTTATCATCGTCATCATCATCATCATCATCATCATCATCATCATTGTCGATTCCTCATCATCATTGTTGTATTTCTTGTTGGTTATGGTAGACTTTTCAAACACATTTGTCAAGAGGACATCCATGTGTGTATTACAACACACTGAGTGAGCTCATTAGAAGTCAACTAATCTTCCAGTGAAATGATCAAACAGGATGTAACCAGTGAATGAATGAATGACAGACGGTGCGTGGCTGAATGATGTGGTGGACGTGCTGACAGAACAGGTCTTAAGAATTTCTCTGAAGACATACCTGACTCCTGCCAGTCTGTCACTTGATTACACACACACACTTACACACTTACACACTTGCACACACACACACACACACACACACACACACACACACACACGCACACTGACGCACACACACGCACACTGTCTATCAGTTTCTGTCTCTATCAGAGGAATACTTAATGGTAGCTTTGTCAGCTTTTGGTCCTTGTTCTGCTTTTCTCTCTCTCTCTCTCCCCCTTTTGCTGCTTTCTCTCTCTCTGTCAAATAGCTAAAGGAAGTGTAGAAAAAAAGCTGTCTCACAAACAATAAACAAGCTTACAAGAAGTGTGTGTGTGTGTGTGTGTGTGCGCGCATCAGTGAGTGAAGGTGTGAGTGTGTGTGTGTGGTGAATGTGATGTGAGCACCATTTGTGTGCCTGTTACTATGCAGTGTAAGTGTAACCGGGAAACTGTGATACGGACACAGGCACCTGCTCGACGATGACTATCGTTTTCCCTCAAGCGCAAGTTGACCAAAACACCACAAAAAGGTGCGTTTTATCCCACAAGGTGTACTGATCGTATCGGTTCTAGCGAACCGCAGCATGACGCACAAGCAAGTCAAATGCTGCACTTTAAAGGAAGTATAGTAGCACAAAATGTTTACACATTTTCAAGTGATGGGGGCAACTGGTTCTTCTGCTGTCCCTGTTGCCTGAACAGGAACCACTCTGTTCGTTAAAAGAGATTTTCGGGACATTACCACAACTTAGTGACAGGGCCGGTGACATCAGCAGGTGCCATTGTGTCTCTCAGTCTGCGCGTCTTTGGTGTGTGTCACTGCCTGTGCGTCTGTGCGTCTCTCTCTCTCTCTCTCTCTCTCTCTCTCTCTCTCTCTCTCTAGACAGGCAGGTCCTCCACCTGTCTCCTGGGTTACCTGTCCCAGTCATTAGCAGGGTCCGGCCTCACTGTAAGTGCACATGTCAACAGCAAATTACAGGGCACACATACACACACTCCACACATAGGTAAATGTATTTGTTTTGCTTTTAAAACACTCACTGTCTGCACGCTAGTGACATGCCCCCTCCTCCGTCTGCTACAGCCAGAAAACAAAGTGAGCAACGTTCAAAGACAAAAGAGGGGGACGAGTTAGGAGTGAACAAGAAGTGGTGATAGTAGATGACACACCTATGTGCGTTTGTGTGTGTATGTGTGTATGTGCTTGTGTGTGTTCATGCTTACTAACATGTGCATGTGTGTGCATGCATGCTAGCTAATATTTGTGTGTGTGTGTGTGTGTGCTTGCCTACTAGTTTTTGTTTAGTGTTTCTCTGTGTGCGTGTGTGTGTGTGTGAGTTCACATGTTCACATGCTCTCTATGCGAGGTGTGTAATAATGAGATGGGGGGGGGGGGAGGCAATGTTGTTAATTTGGGTCTTGTCTCGCGCTTCCCCGGGCCAGCGTGGCCCCTCACCTCTGTGATCACAAGATCGCCTAAACTTTGGAAGCTTGTCATTAAGGGCCAGAAAACCCCCTAGACCCCCCCACACACACACACACACACACATACACACACACACACTCCTGCTCTGTTGCCTAACTAATGAGTGCAGGAACACAGAAAAACAGGGCCCCTCCGGCCATGTGTGATGAGCATGTCCGTCCGTCCAAATGTGACTTTTGTCGTCTTGCGTGACTGCAGAGGGCAGTGGGGCTGGAAGTGGAGCTACGTTTATGCGTGTTTGACAAGCACCAGGCACGCCACACACACTGAGCTCAACTCAGCGGCCCACATTCTTTTTCTGAGTAAACCATCCGTGCATCTTTTCAACCTGCTTTTGCGGCGGCTTTGTCCTTTAGACACAAATACGCTGTGGTTTACTGCCCGCTTATTTGTCACTTATTATTGTCTTATCTGTTATCTGGAATGGTAGTGGTAGTGTGTGTGTGTGTGTGTGTGTGTGTGTGTGTTTGTGTCTGCGTGTGTGTGTGTGGTACAGTGGTCGAAGAAGTTCTCTGATCTTTTACTTAGGTAAAAGTAGTAATATCACACTGTAGAAATACTATGTTACGAGAGTCCTGCATTGAAAATGTTAAATAGGTGGAAGTACAAAACTATGAGCATCAAAATATACTTAAAGTACCAAAAGTAAAAGTACTCATTATGCATAGTGGCCCATTTTAGAATAATATATATTATATTATTATATTTATTGATTCATTAATGTGTTCATCGCTCTAATGTTGAAACTGGTAAAGGTGCAGCTCATTTTAATTTATTTATGTATATTTTATATATAACTTCACAACTTGTATTACTTTTTTAACTAAAGCTGTCAGATAAATGTATATGCTGTCAGATAAATGTAAATGCAATTAATGCAATGTTTGTTGTTTAGTTGTTTCTGTGCTTAAACCGAGCCGGGGCCACTTGCAGATGTGGTATTATGCTTTCCTGACAAACTAAATGAGTCATTGTGGCAACCTTCTTTAAAGGGGTACATTTAATGTTGAAATCATACTATTAGCGGTGTAAATAAACCTGATACGATGCCTTCCCGATGAACCTGTCTTGCGACAGCAAACGCATATCACATTTCCTCAACATAATTTGTGCGCCTATCACGTCTCCGACTCACTGTGTATGTGTGTATGTGTGCGTGTGCTTGCATGCATGTGTGTGTGTATGTGTGTATGTGTGCGTGTGCTTGCGTGCATGTGTGTGTGTGTGTGCGCAAATGTGTGTCTGTGTGTGATGTGATGTCATTTCCCCTGCCCGAATCCTTCAATAACATCCTGTTGTCTTGTGGACATCTGAAGAGCTGCGTTTTTCACGGTGACCCACCGCCACATCACACAAATGGGAGACAGAACGGGACAGGGGCGGGATCGGGCTGGGGTGGGGTAGGGTAGGCTCGGGGTACTGTAAGGCCTGTTATCCTGGTCCTCACTAATGACAGCCACAGCAGATGAAATGGTGCCAGGAAGCAGTGGATCCTGTGATCCAACCGTGTGTTATTAGGGCTCCCGGGGACCCAGCACCTCCGTGAGACTACTGTTATTAAGACAGGTGAGGTGGTGGAGCTCTGGGTGGGGTGTGTGTCAAGGTGGGGAGGTGAGCAAAGTGGTTCCCAAATGTGCCTGTGTGATGCCAGACATCGGAGGCGAAGTTCCACAGCCAATGATATATTTTCTGTTCTGTTCTGTTCTGGCGCCGATCATTTTTCATGTTTTATTTTATATTCAAGAACTCCCCAGTACATCAAATATCTGTAGATCTGAAAATGTAGCTCCTTCTTCATTTGTTATTTCACTGTGGAAGGGTCACAGTGAAATTCACTAACCAAGACCAACAGAGAATCCAAGACTAACGGGGTGGGGGGGGGTGGGTATGTTTGTGTAAGGAAAAAAATATCTAAACTTTTTTCACCAGTGATTAATGGGCCTCACCCACGGTGGAGACGTCAGAGCTGACACAAGCGAACCTTGGAGGAACCCTCTGCAGTGAAAGAGACAAGAGACGGCCATCCTTATTGTTCTACTTCTCCTTCTTCCCCTGACCCCACAGGCAGAGACAGGTGCTTCCTGCAGTGACGGACGGCTCGCTGTTGAGCGTCAGCACGCGGACAACAGAGGAGAACGTAGGAAATGATGAACTACCGATCCAAATTGTGCACTATATAGCTTCCACACAGGTCATCCTCAAATACACACTCAAAGACACGTACACATGAGCACATAGGCACACACACACACACACTCACATACATACACACACACACGAGCATGCATGCACACACACGCACACACACACACACACATTCAAAATCATATGACTGAGCTCACCCACAGAAACACACTCCAATACACACATCATACAGCCTTTCTGACTAATATTGACATAAACAAACAAATGCGCATGAGGCCCCCCACCCCCTTCCCTTTTATCTTCTGCCATTCATTCTGTTGGAGGGGGACAGGGGACTGAAGAGACAATGCTTGTGTCTGTGACCTATATCTGGAGCTGACACAAGCAAACAGGAAGTAAATAACCTTTGAATAGGGGTGTATTCCTGTGAGTGTGTGTGCATGTGTGTGTTTGTGTTGTGTCAGAGACCATTTGCTGACCCGGAACAACCAACACAGAACAACCTTCCTACACCTTCTGACTGACCTGGGCTAGTGAGGAAAGGCCAGACATCTCAGCCACAGCGAGAAAAGAAAAAAGGACCCCTACGCTTGTTACATTTACCACCTGCCACTACCCCCCCCCCCCCCCCCCCATCACACACACACATGTGCAAACACATGTCGAAACCCTGCAGGTTAGAATCTGCTTGTTTATGAACCTCTCTCTCACTCACACACACACACACGCACACGCACACGCACGGCCACACACACACAGGTTTTTACTACGCGGTAAGCCCCACTGACTGGGGACAGTCTGGTGGGGTCCACCCTTTCTGAAGGGTCTAGAGACTTGATTTTAACTGCTAAAATCATTATAAATTCATGTGAAAATGAAAATCACTTGAAACTTCAAACACTCTTAATAAATTTAAAAAAAATTAAACCTGAATTTTGGCCCCATGGGAATTGGCAATGTGAGTCAATTGGGATACAATCAACCGCACTGATAGGCACTGCATAATTCATGGCAAGCATTTAATCAAACTAATGTTGGATTGAAACCTTAATTTTAGATTACATAAATACTGGATCTAATAACCAGATTTCCTTCAAAAACATGTCAGATACACTCACGGTGAAAAGATAATGGATCATTTACTTGGCCTCTGTAAGATACCATGCTTGCTGCCGCTCCACCTGAATACTGGTGGTATTAGTACTAGTACTAATTAGTACTAGTACTAATTAGTACTAGTACTAATACCACCATACCACCATACAATACCACCATACACTAGTACTTGGTACTAGTGGTTTAACATAAATAGGTTATCTTAACCCATGCACCTTGTTACTATTCAACACCTCACAATCAATTTACACAACTGAAGGACAGCTTCGTCCACCAGGCCGCCAGGATGCTGAACTCCCTCCCAGCACTGACCCCCCTTCTTTCTCTGCCCTCTGCCCCCACAAACTCTGGACATTAACCCCCACCCACCTGCACACTACTCTTCCCCACCACCATGCACAGTCACCTTACAAACTATTTTTAAGAACTACTTCTAAAATAATATTTGCACTGATAGTTCTGTCTCATACTATTTATACTGTCCATACTGTTTATACATACATACATATCTTTCTTTTGTATATATATTCTGTATATATTCTCTTCTCTTTTAATTTGTATATTTATTTCATATCTATTTTTAATATTTATATTTGTATATGTGTATATAGCTGTTTTTGCACCAGGGATCAAGGGAAACGGCATTTCGGTTTTTGTGTATGTCCTATGGAGCCCCCGAAGTGACAAGGAGAAAGAAGAAAAAAAAAAAAAAAAAACTAGGTCACTTTGGTGAAATCTAACCAATATGTTTGCGAGATCTCGCAATAATAATTTGCGAGATCTCGCAAATTAAAAAAGAAAAAAGGTTGTAGTGCCTATATGTTACCAGCAGGTGCAACCATAGGATTCCTATGGGGGCAACGGCTCTGACGGCTCTGATTACAAAACCAGATGAAACATGATCGTAAGCATATCATCCTTTAGTCCTATTAAGTGTGGACAGAACGAAAGTCAAAGCTTATTTCTTTTGCATAATATATTATTAAGTTAACTTCCAGGTCATTATAATCACGCTCGTGTCGCGTTGCTGGTGAAGTTCGGATTCGGAAGCGGGAATACATTCGAGGTAAAATGGAGGACAACCTTGAAGAGTTGCTTATTGGCAGACGTGTGGCCCAGGACAAGATCAACAGCCATGAAGCTGTCCCGAATTTTGTAGCTGATCACGAATGATCACCAAATCAGTGTAGATCCGACGGCTGCCCCCAAGTTCGGTGATCCGCCTCTTGAGGTGCCTGAGGCTGATGTTGTATCCATGCCTAATTTCCAAGGCCGACTGAATGGCGGTGTATTTGAGGCCCATCTCAAAATACAGCGCAATTTGTCGATCCATCACTAATGCTAATATGAATTCTAATATGAATGACTATCCTACACAGCTGTAACAAACCTAAGCCTATAATTCCGACAATCTAAAACTAAAACCAAATCCTTAATATAAAACTAACTAAAATCTAAATCCGACACTCTCAAGACACTGACAGCGAAGTTTAACACCTTGACAGTTAGTCTAGGCTACGTCAGAGATGTAGAACATGAACTTCCGTGTAGGAAGCTCGCAAATTATTATTGCGAGATCTCGCAAAAGTTTTGCGAGATCTCGCAAACATATTGGTTAGATTTCACCAAAGTGACCTAGTTTTTTTTTCTTTTTTTTCTCTCCTTGTCACTTCGGGGGCTCCGTAATGTCCTGTACATGAAAATTGACAATAAAGTTTGACTTGACTATGATTTTTCTTTTATATTTTAAAGCTATTTACGAATTATAATTGAATACTTGTCTGTCATTAGATCTTCCAACAGGTATGACAAAACCATCCCCCCCCTAACAGAATATAAAAACTAGAGTTGAGCCGGATACTCGGATAAAGCACTTTTGCCGAGTAACCCTAACCCTAACCCTATTAACCAGGTCTGAAAATCTAACATTGTCTATAAGACCTCACTAAATCTGGGTTACTGAACCTGACAATCAACCTTTATGCAATTAAGGTAAGCCAATGACATGCAATGTGAGAGTTGTTTATAGCAAAAATGTTATTTAGGTTCTTAAACTAAAAGCACTGAATATTCTATTTAGCAAAGTAAAGTATTTGGCTGGAAAAATTAAAAAGAATGTTCTCCTCTGTTCAACAAATATCAATATGGGATACAGTGATGAACCAATTTAACCTTTAAAACATGATGGCTTTAGTTTTCACTCTCAAAAAAGGGAGACTAAGGCTAACTATTTTTACAGTGAAGAAATGTAAACAAACTACTGATTAACTGCAGGAGGAACAAAAACAGACCTGGGGCCGTATTCACAAAACATTTTAAGGCTAAGAGTAGGTCCTAACTTGCTGATTTAGGAGTAACTCTTAAAAATAAGGGGCGTTTCACTCCTAATTTTAGGACCCCTTCATTTTTTTAGTTTAATTTGATTTATTAACCTCCTTTTCCTGCAGTTGTTGTCGGTTTACGATGCACTGAAAGATACTGTTGGTGTCACATTTGGGTTTAATTTCCTACTAGAGTAGGCCTATGTGGCGCTTCGCAGCATCTCCTCCGTTCCACAGGTCCGCTACTGTATAGTTGTGCGTCTCGCCTTTTTCCTTCCGCATGTACTTTACAGTTTCGCCAGCTGTTGTTTCTAAATGGTGAATTTCCCAGTTCGTCGCTGTCTGACTATTGCTGCATAGTCTGCCGTTGAGGGAAATACAGTGAGAGTGCATGGCGTGCAGCTCTTCAATGGAGGATATGTTATCCAAGTGAAATCATTGTAAAATTTAAAATGAATAGGCCTATGTGGCGCTATTGTAGGCTAATTGTGAACGAATGTGTGGGAAACCCTGCAGTATCTTGGTTTCATGTTAAATCAGTGTCACTTGTCATTAATTGTATTTAAAAACTCTTTACTTTAATAAAGCGGCACAATATGGATATCTCCCACAGTGTTTCTATCATAAATTCACTCTTAGAGACTCATTCCCTCTCAACCAATCAATGTGGGCATAGAAGGTATGAACATGACATCATCCATAGCAACAGGGTCGACCCGCCCCCTAGTCTTAGCTTAGGAGTCCCACCCATTCCTTAGTAAAAGTAGGCCTTAAAGCAGGGGTCCCCAAACTTTTTCCTGTGAGGGTGTGACAGTTTGACCACTGTCCCTGTCTGTTTAACTGCCCATCAATAGCGCGCATTGATGGATAGTGTATGAACAGCAAACCTTCAGGCATATAGTATATTCAAGCTCTTTGTTCAAGCAACAAACACTTACAAACAATCTCTCCCCCTCACCATGGCTCTGTACTGCAGACTAAAAGAGTCAGGGTGGGGCTGAGGGCTTTAAATATGGTGTCAGAAAACACCTGCTGCCACTGATTGGCCCAGTTTGGGCCAAACCATTTCCCTTGTGTCAAAGGAGGACACTGGACATTGACATTGGACATTAATGAGTGACAAGTCTAAATGCACTAGTGAAAATCACTGATCTACAAGATGAAATTAACTTTAACATGCATGCCGTATTTTTGATGAATTTATTGATGGTTGATTGGCAAAATGCCACAGTATTATAATCCCCCTGTTGATTGGGCCTGTCTAGTGGGAGGGGCCATGGGGTATAAAAGGGGTGAGCTGCTGTCCTTCTGACAGTCTGCTGTATGCTGTTGCCAGAAGAGGTCGTCTGTGTTGTGCAGGGTGCGCAGCTCTCCACGAGATGCTAAATATCTGTTGAGGTGATTATTCTATTATGTTGTAAATTATGGTTAAATGCATTCAGTAATTGAGTTTAATTAGCATTTATTTTGCTAATGGATTAGTTGATTTATTGACATTGATTATTTGAAGTACCGGTATTTGATTTTGAATATGCTTGATTTATTATAGAGAATATTTGATTATTGATTATTTGAATTGATTGAATTATTTGATTTTGGAATTGGTTTTGAATATGTTTTTATTTTACTATTTTCAGATGTTTGGGTTTTGGCCTCCGCTGTATGTTTTGCACTTATCTGACACTTTGGGGAAATAAATGTTGTTAAAAACCGATTTGCAACTGTGTGCCTTGCCATCCTTTGGGTTTGAAAGTCCGGTTTATTAAGGTTACGCTACCTTCACCCGAGGCGGGGTGTGACAGAGGGCCACATAACTTTTCCCTTCTCTGATGGGGGCCGGGGTCAGTTTATAACAGAAAAAGTGTGACGATCGCAGGGGTGCCTAAACGTAAACATTTATTGTTTTCCAGAAAGCCACACATAACCAAATATTAATAACCCTTTCCGGGATCTTCACAGAAAAAAAAGTCATGAAATAAATAATAACACTATTAATGAAATAAATAACACAAGCGCACCCCCCCGTCGGTCATGTGTTACGTGTGGGGGTGTGTTACGATCGCGTGCACCCCCCCCCCCCTCCCCCCTGTCGGTCGGAGGTCCGGGGGTGTGTTATGATCGCGTGCACCCCCCCCCCCCCCCCCCCGTCGGTCGTAGGTCCGGGGGGGTGTTACAATCGCGTGCTCCTCCCCCCCCCCCCCCCCCCCCTGTCGACCGTCCTGCCAGAGAGTAATCTCGCCTAGGGCGCTAAATTAGGTAGAGCCGGGCCTGAGTCTAGGGTTCGCGTGGCCAGACTGAAAAAAAAAATGAAATAAAAAAAAAAAAAAACCGTCACCAGTGTGACGTTATGCCATAATATGGATTTCACAATACCATCATGATGTCATAAACACCCACACTTGCTGGTTTAGCGCAGCTGACTGACTCCGGGAGCTGACAGTGAGCTACTGAGACCCCTGTGCTGCTCCACAGCTCTGAAAGCTCCATTTTGGAAACTCAAATGGTGCTTAATCTATTGGTAACAGACTTGTAGGTGTTCGCACACATGTAGACTACTATTCCGTGGGGAGAGGATCATGTATCCCCATTCCCCGCTGACGGAGAAGTCGAGCCACAGCGCTGGACAGGCTAGTGGGGATAGCAGCCGAGCTAGCTGCAGCTCGGCTGCTATCCCCACTAGCAAGGGCGTAACTTTGGGTCTGCCATTGGGGGGGTTAAACTCGCGGCATATTTATTTATTTGTTTATTGAATCATTTTCTTGTGTAAAAGGTGACATGCCAATTTGCCGTTCTTATATTAGAAATACATTGCGATACTTTTACTGATTTTGGCTACTTTTTGACTATTTATGCCATAATGACACAGTAGTTAAATTCAGTGTTTAAGCACTAGCCAACAGTGGCAGCTTCCACCTAATTGATTTTGTGTGTGTTCATTATCTTATGAAAAAAAACACAAGAACTTAAAGATTAATCAATTGCATCACTGTATTGGCACCTACATGCAGCAAATGTATTATGCACAATTCAACTCTCAAACACATCACACAATACAGGGTGGCACACTGGAGTGCAGCTTGCACCTCTATTCTGAACATGGCAAACTGATTTCACATATTGGTGGGCATCACCAGTTCAAACTAACACAATCTAAATAAAAGCATGTAAATACAAAAGAAGGCCTATCTGTCAATCACATTTGAAGGTATTTTACAACATATTAGGCTAAAATAAGAATTGACTAAAAGAAACAGGATGCTATACTGACGTCTATTCTGCCAGCAACTATAGTACTACTAGCAGACTATAGATATTGTTGGGCAATTCAGATAAAAGCACCAAACACCTGTTTGCGTCTCTGTGTAAAAGAAATGAACTGTGTACACACTGACTTCTTAGTTAAGAGGTCCAATTTGTCCTGATGGATCGTCCCGTGTCTGTGTGAAACGATCTGGGTTCTCATAAACCCGTTCGCGGTGGTAAGAGACGAGCAGAGTCTACAGCGTCCGCTTGCAGAGCAGAGTCTACAGCGTCCGTTCACTATAATAACCCGGTCACGGTGATAGATTACGCTAACCCTAACCTAACCATAACCCTAACTATAACCCAAACCATAACCCTAACTATAACCATAACCCTTTTTGGAGTGAATTGTTTCACAGTAGACTGCGGACGCTGTAGACTCTGCTCTGCGAGCGGACGCTGTAGACTGCTCGTCTCTTACCACCGCGAACGGGTTTATGAGAACCCAGATCGTTTCACACAGACGCGGGAGGGGACCTTTTGCATCAGTATCAGATGTCTAGGGGCGTGATGACAAATTGTCGGTATATTACGAGTTGGGATGAGAACGTGTTGGATATTATGCCCCCCCTTGTTCAGATGCGTTCCGCGGTCCATGCTATAGCATGGACCGCGGAACGCATCTGAACAATAATATTCATTCATAGTGCATGAAATGAACCACTGAGAATTCGAACACCACTACAAAATGGCGAGCACCCTATATTGTGCACTATATCCGTGATAGGGAACGATTTCGAACACAGCTCATGGTATAACAATAGGGGTATTTACCTCCTTTTCATCAGGATTTTTACTCTTTTTCGACCAACAATGAAAAAGAGTTGTCTGGCTGCCTTTCCGTGTCCTTTTCATCGCCACATTCATTTAGCATGAACTTTCTCAACTATTCATCCCAGCGACTGCGCGAAATAGTTCGGTTTGGTAAAGAAAACGGGTTGGGTCATACCAAGTAGTCGGTGGGCGGGCGGGGAGGGGGGGGTACATTACAGATGATCAAAACATGATACTATCTTGCTGCCAAATTAAATTAATAAAGAAAACAAACAGAATATTTCATATTTTTCTGAATTATGTGTGATGATATTGGGGGGGTTATATTAGCTGGATCTGATTTTTGGGGGGGTCATGACCCCCCTAACCCCCCCGCAAATTACGCGCCTGCCCACTAGCCTGTCCAGCTCTGCCCGGCTCAGTCGCCCTCTTCGTGGGGGGAAACCTACACAAGTGTCACTCCAACCATCGATTACTGCCGCTGCACGTTAAGATATGAATAGCAATAGATGGAACAATAGTATGGCAATCACATTATTTTAAATGTTTTTTTTTAAAGGAAGTCCCATTGACATTAAATAAAATTCCATCGACAAGAGGGACCTGGCCCAGGTAGCAACTAGTTTGTTAAGCCTGTTCATTTCAAAATCTTTAGTGTTAAGAATGCATGAAACTCGTTTGGAAAATGACCATACAACCCATTTACTTAAAAGGTGCACTATGTAACTTTGGCTGTGTCAGAAAAGTGACATTTTCTAATAACTGAATAAACAAACTTTCCTCACAGGAAAATGTGATCCCTGGAACACTGTTTAAAGTTAGAAAGCTTCCTGAAAAGTTACTGTTTCACTGTTGTTGTTTACAGCAGCAGGGCCCAGTTTGGTTTACAAACATTCTAGTCTTACATTTGGTTCCAGGTTCCTCAAAATAATTTAGTTTTGATTTATGATAGAATTATTCAATACTAAGAATTACATGTAGAGAAAATATGTTTAGTAAACTAACTGCAGGCTCTGTGAATGTAAACAAATCCCCCCTCCTCTGACACTGCACAGTGCACCTTCAAGCTATTATATTATCAACACATTAAATGTAATTTATAAAGAGATAGGCCAGGCTACTACTCCCATGATAGGCCTACAGGCAACACCAAAACATAATACTGTCAAATACAAGAAAATAACTGTTTTGGTCATATCGCCCACCCCTATTGGCTATTAACTATGTCAAGGTGAAGGCCTTAAGTTAAAATGACTACATGTTTGATACTTACCAAATACTCAGAAGCTGTAGTTCCTTCAGGTGGAATTCCTAGTGGTAATGACTTCTCCCCATCTGGTTGTGAACTTCCTGAAGGCTAAACAGACAGAGAACACATGTATTAACTAGGGATGTACGATATTATCGGCCGATATTGGCATAAAAAATCAATATCGGAAAATATCGGTATCGGTTTTTAAAAAAGCTCAAAATGACTAAAGTGGCCTATGGCATGTTATACCTTGTTGGAAAGCTCTGATTGTCCTGAGTCGAATGCAAGCAACCATGTTCTGTTAGTACAAAGACAGTGTGAAATAAATAATTGAATTGAAATAATTTCAGACATCTGTTATGTTTCAAGTGAGGACGTGGTTTGATGACATCATCAAACGCGCCGCGCCGTCTCAATAACAAGCCTGGGCATGTGCGGCCTTGTAGTGGGACGCTAGTTGTGGCTGTAGTTATGTCGGTGGTTTGGAATTATTTCAAAGTTTCTACCAAAGATAATAGAGCGGAGCAAGATGGATCACTGGCGTTGACACCAATGAGGTACGCTCTCGAACTCTATGGGCGCCATTTTAGTAAGCTCCCGGAACCCGGAAGTCTGACAGGAGTGCTGCAGGCAGCAGGCGGAGGCTGGCGTTCACCGTCGTGGGAAAATGCCCTGTATCTTTTAAATACAAATGTGTCCACAGTCATGGTGACTAAATATGTTTGTCCCTATAAAACAATAATAAAAAGTGGCTATAATAATAAAAAGCTTTGTGTGGATCGCGACCAAGACGAAAGCATGGATATTTCTTTTTTAGTTCATCCGTGAGCTTGCATTTACCTTTCGGCTTAGCTGCAGAGATGCCGCCGGTACCTGCGCTCTCTTTGATAAACAAGGAAGCTGCTCGCCCACTGAGGTGCAGACTGACCAATTAAAAGCTCACAGAAAAGGCTATCGACCAATGACGGCACTCTACAGTCAGACCGTATGCAGGTAACTCCCCCTACTCACTGCCACTCAAAGCAAAGCCATCTGGCTGTTTGAGGGGACTCGTGGGATGGAGTTGTGTCTGAAGTGTAACGATGAGGTTGGCCCACAGCTGAGGCACAACGGTGGCCTACGTTAGTAGATAGCGAGACGATAAAGGGCCATCTAGTGGTTCGATAAGAATATGGTTGAATTGGGATTACATGATGTGCCCAGCCATTCGAGGTTTTGCATGAAACTATGTTTATTTATACAAGTTTTGTTTAATCCTATGTGGCCTTATTGGCTTGAATCGAGCCTAGAATGTTGAGGTGGCTCACTAAAATGGCGTCCATTCAGGCTGAGAACGTACTTCACCGCCCTGACGCTACTGATCCATCTTGCTCCGCTCCATTATCTTTGGTTGTGCCTAAGCTGTGGGCCAACCTCATCGTTACACTTCTACCTTCTTCCTCAAAGAACATCACAACAATTTCTGAAGCAGGGTTTGACATAAGAACGAAGGCTTGCCATGATCTTCATGTGCGGAGTGTTGTGCAAGGAGAAAATACAGCACACTTTGGTGTTAAAGGTGAATGTGTTCTCAGCAAGGCATTGCAGCATTTTCATCCCATCATGGGTTTCCCGCCTGATATACTTCACGACCTGTTTGAGGGTATTGTGCCAGTTGAGTTGGCATTGTGCATCCATGAGATGATTCGTCTGAAGTATTTCACTCTTGAATATCTAAACAAGCAAATTCGGACATTTCCATATCAGTGCTACGATAGGCTTGATAAGCCACAACTCATCCCAAAGAATTTTGCAGCCAAACTAAACATCGGTGGAAATGGGCATGAAAATTCCACATTGTTGAGGTTATTACCACTGGTGGTAGGAAGTAAAGTCCCTGAAGGAGATGAAGCATGGGCCATACTGATGGACCTCAAAGACATTGTGCAGCTGGTGTTGTCTCCATCCTTCACAGAGGAATCCATCCAGTACATGCAGTCTAAAATAAGTGATCACAGACAGGGTCTTCAAGCGGTCTTTCCAGACTTTAAGCTGCGACCCAAGCATCATTATGTTGAGCACTACCCAGAACTGACAAAGCATTTTGGGCCTCTTGTTCACCTATGGACCATGAGGTTCGAAGGAAAACATCGCTTTTTCAAAAGGGTGATACATGACACACAATTTCAAGAATGTCTTGAAAACTCTCGCTACCAGGCATCAGCACATGATGGCGTATCATTTCAGCACAGCTTCATTTTTCAAACCACACACACAAGCCTCAAGTGTCCAAGTTGCCATACTGCCTCAAGTGGCAAAAGACTTCATAGAGACAAAGACAGACAGCCAAAACATATATAGTACATCAAAGGTCTCCATAAATGGTACAGAGTATGCAAATAGAATGTTTGTTTCTGCAGGCCAGATTGGAGGACTTCCAAAATTCAGCAGGATTGAGCAGATACTGCTTGAATAACTCTGTCACGTTTCTTTGCAGAAACTATGAATGCTGGTACAGTGAGCATTTAAGATCATTTGAGCTGACATCCTCAGACCACTTTTCTCTGCATCAGCTGTCAGAGCTAAACGACACAGTATGTCTCACAGCATACAATATTGATGGGCATTTAATGTTGACACAAAAAAGATTTATTTTAATCAGAGAGGTGCAGGATTAAAATGTGGGGACTATAGAGTCTTATGTAGCAGTGTGAAGAAAAGGAACACTGGTGTAATCTCACAATCAGAATGCCATTAGTGACACTGCTCAGTGCCCACCATGACAAGCCTAGAAAGACTAACTAAATTGATTGTGTTGTTTTTTGCAAATAGTACACATTTGAGGTTACACATTTGTTTTTCATTCAGAACTGAAAATGTGCTGGAAATTGCCCAATGTTGTCGTCAAACCAAATGTTCCCCAATCCATTTTTTCTCTTCTCTATCTTTGTTAATAGGAAATGGCAGCTCAAACCTTCCTACTTCATGTCCATACCTCCACAGACATTGTTAGGAAGATGACTTTGTCTTCATGTCCAGAATCTGTGGATGAGCTAAAAACCATGATGAAGAAAGAAAAGAAAAGTTTAAGCTAGACTTTGACTTTAGCCTATCATACCAAGATCCAGACTTTGATGGACAGTTATGTTCTCTTGTAGATATTGAGGAGCTTCCACAGAAGGCTGTACTAAAAGTTGTAAGGTCTGAGAGTGATGCCAGTTCAGTAGCATCAGATGACACAATAATATTGCCCCATGCTGTAGTTCCAGATAGAGCTGAGAGATGGCCTGATGTTTTTCCAGTGCCCTCTTTTTCTTACGCGGTAGAACTCGTACTCAGTGAGGGAAATACTACATACGAGAGAACAGGGAAAACTCTAAAGTTATCTAAGGGCCAAAAGCATGACATCCTTGAGACCCTTGCAGCCAAAATGCATAGCGTTAAAGCATACCCCAAAGATAAGGAAGTTTCAGCGGTAGCAGAAGCACTTGTCACTAAACATCCTTGTCTAAAAGAGCCAAGATCTCAGACAGGATGGTATGGTTGGAAAAATAGTTTGAAGTTTAAGATGGGGAACTACCGCACTAAGTTGAGTCGGGCAGGATTTCATGAGGTAGCTGTAAATTCAGGGAAGAGGAGTAGAAACAACCCAAGCAAACCAGCTCCCCACACTAACATTAAAAGACCAAAAAGGGCAGAAGTTAATTTCCTCCCAAATTTCCCAAGAGGTGAAGATAACGTAAGCCTTAAGCGACTGAGACTGCAAATTGTAGATTAAGCTAAGAAGATGGATCAAAACCTTCCCCTGATTGCACAATTAATGCAGACTACCTTTGCCCTGAGGCGCAAAGAAGTCATCAATGATGACCTGCCTGTTGGAGAGATCCTGGAACGCTGGCCTGCCCTTAAAGTAGAGTCACAGGTAAAAATATTTTCTGTAGTACACCTTTATCTGGCTGTGTCAGCGATAACTTGAACAGATTTATTCATATTTGCATAAAACTTGGCATATGCTTTTGGTGGTGTAAGGATCTGCATGTTTTTCCCTAAATTTGACAAGCATTGATAGTAACATGTCTATGTTTTGTCATTATGGTTAAGTAGTGTAGCCTGATTTCATTGCTGTTTATCTTTTCATTTTCTACAGGGCACATAAACACTATACTCTGACTTAAAAAAGCATTTTATATTTTGGCAGATTTGTGCAGAGTTTCGCAGGATCACAAACATCAACCTGAAGAACCACTTCTATGCCGAGTTGGATCAACATGCCCCCCGTCTTCAGAGCTTGTTCAGGAAGAAAGCTGCACGAACGGGCAAAGTAGCAGAAGTTTTGGATCAGCTCTTCAGTGCTTATGACCTCCAGGTGAGTTGGTTACACTTCTTGATGCTTGATAGTGATAGTCCAGTGGATTATATTTGTTAGAACTCTCATCTCTGCAGTTATGGGAGGCTTTTCTTGTGATTGATATTATTAAAGAATATGTTCTCACACTCAGGAACAAGTTGACATCCACGTCAAACGTGCTGTTGTCCTCCGTGCACTCCCTGCGTATCTTCATGATGATGACTCCAGGTTTCTGAAACTCTGGGATGTAAGTCCATATTCTCATTGTTCATCATAGAATATAATTGTGATTGTGTCAGTGAGGAATAATTAATGAAAGTCTCTTCTTTAGCTCAGATGTCATTCAGGTTCTTGTTGCAAGTTTTGAATAATACCATAAGTATTGTAGTTACAGTATAGTATAGAATAAATGCAAATCAGAAAACAAGTGATGCATTAATCATCATTCAATCATCTCTCCTTACTTACTTACTCCTTACTTGTTTATGATGATGATGTTTATGATGTCCGCTTACAGATGTCTTTGAAATTAGGCTAAAGTTTCAGACTAAAAATGGGCTTTATTTCATGCTTTCATTCAGTGTTCAATAGAAATTCAAGAGAAAATGATCTCTAGTGTACACCATTTTCAGCATAGTAAAAGGAGATTACACTATTAAAATATATTTTTTGGCTAGTTTGGGTGGAGTCTACAGTCTAAAACAGTCCTGCAATAAATCCTACCCTCATGAAGGTTCTAAGGTTCAATTGGACTGTGCAGTGCAAAGAAGTCTTCCTCAAATGTAGCCTCCCCTCACTAATATAATTAAGCTGGAACATTTTTTTTTACACTATAACATTCATGAAGATAGGATTAATTGCAGGACGTTCGGATTAGACTGTTGGTATTAGCTTTAAAATGTGTAGCCTATAGGCATAACAATGTGATCATCACACTACAATACAATAATAATAATGTGCCAACTGTCTGGACAAGATGATAAATACTTGGCTATAAATGTTTACCTTACAAATCAAAAACAAATTATTGACTATGTATGAGTAGAAATCATTCTTACGCTCTCTAAATTGTACTACAATTTCATAAGATATGTTTCAAGCATTGAATTAGCGAAATCACCCAAGCTTGAATGGAAAAACGCCAGGTGCCAGACTTGAAGCTACAAGTGAATGAGTGAATTCTGAGCTGCAGAATCTTGCCACATGAGAACACAATGTTCTGTAATGAAGATAAACATTGGTTTTATTTCACATTTCATATTGATTGATCATTGTGAAACAAACCATATTTATGGAATGTGATTATTTTTTGACTCTTTGACTGTCTTCTGATGTTACTGACACATTTTTCAGCAAACAGATTTTTTAGATAGCTTAGGCAATCTCGGGTAATGGGTAACTTTTCTCTGTTGTCCAGGCATCTGAGTCTGATGAAACAAGCATCAGTGACATACCGGTTGGACTCCTCTTGAGCGGTGCAAATGCAATAGATGCGGTGTTGTTCAACCCAGAGAAGATTGCGGTTGTCATTGAGGGTAATGCTGTTATTGAGTTTCCCACATTGGCAGATGCATTTGTCATGCTTTTTGCACTGATGTATGCCCTGCATCTAAGTTACCCAAAAGACTTGGCCAATACCTTTGACTTAATCCAGAAGTCTTGATGGGCCTGGATGATGGGATGTTGAGGCCCAGGGTGTTGACCCTTAAAATGACCTTTTTGCAGTGGAGTAATCACTGTATGTCTGATATGACAGTAGTGCCTGTTCATATGAAAAGTTTTTCATGTAAGTGAGCAACTTTGTTATTTGCTCATAGAGTAAAGCTTAATTTATACTAGGGTGCTTGACACTTTCGATGAGTATGAATGAGTATATGATGAGTGAATAAACACAAACAAAAAAATCATCATATTTTGTTGCGCAGTGTGATTGGTTAACTAAACGAGCCGGCTGAAAGATCATGTGTGGTTACCATGGAGACGACTGAAACCTTTTGCCAAAGTATAACTTGAAAACGTTGTACAACAAAATTTTAAGAGTGGCGCAACGTTCTCAATTCATGTTTTGGCAAAAGGCCATGATAACCAGAAGCTATCTTTCAGCAGGCTCGTTTGTTAATCAAACATGTCAAGCAACAAAATATGACGATGTGTGGAACGACACCTTTTTCCTGTTGAAATATGTAATTTCTGCCATGTGACACTCATCAAAAGTGTCAAGCGCCCTAGTATAACTTAAGCTTAATGTGTGCTTGTTTTGGAAAGTGTTGCTGTTCTTAGTGTGTGTTGAGTGTTGTTGATCTTAAAGTTAGAATGTTGGAATGGTAGGGATGCAACGATTATGGATGTTGATGGAACGATTATAGTGTGAGGAAAAATCCTGATTATAATGCATTCATCCGTCTGGTCTGTAATGAAAAACAGCATTTTTTATGTAAATGTATTGTAATTTAATGACCAGGTTCGGTCTGGTCTGCAAAAGTTGAGGATGTGTAAAACTTCTTGCCATATATACTTTGTTGTTTATGGCTTATAGATACTAAAATTACTGAGTGTTTTTAATTAATTTTTTACTTACTGTTAATTAAACAGGGACTTGCATTTTGTCTGTGTTCATGTGTTTTTTAGTGTTTACTCAGAATATTTGAATTTTGAGATTTTGAGTTTAAGAAACGTGAAAATATTTGTGTAATCAGTTTCAAAAAAAGATTTAAGTTCTGGAACATCTAATTTTGAGTTGAAATCAAGCAACGTTTTTAACGATAGAGTTTGAACTACTTAATTGAACTCAAAAAGTTAAGTAAACATAGCATGAATAATTTCTTACTGAGAAATTAAGTATTTTATTTTGAAGATAATAAGAATGTTTAAGTTTCTTATACTTGATTTTTATTTGTACTGTCAAAACAAAATACGTAATAAAATGTAATTAAACAGGAATGTTACTTTCACTCACAAAATTAAGTTAGTGTTACTTAAAATTACTAGTATAAGCTACTTAATCAATAACTATTCTTATACTTACAAAATGTAGTTTACTCAAAATTTTCTATGTAATCAGTTTCAAAAAATGTTTTGAGTTGAATTAACTTATCGGGTTTTACAGTGTAACTTTAACAAACCATGCTAATGAAAGTAGCCTATGAGTCGAAACATTATCCACGGGGCTTAGCCTTACTCATTTTCACTTGAGTTCATGTACTTACTCCGTTTCCATGTGTTTGGTTGTTGTCCATCCGTGATGCGAAGTCTCTCCACTCCTCGCTTGCTCTCACGTTCAATAGCACGGTGCTAGGTGTGAGCATGTGTGCTGCGCACGTTCAGAAGGACGGTAGCACGTGCTCTGTGAGTGCGGAGTGAGCTCAATAGGATAATCATCAGCAACAGAAACTGTGTGAGTGCTGTAGGTGGGGAATGGGCATAGGTGAGGCGGGAAAGGTGTTTCCCTCCCTCATCTCTTCAAGTCAGTGCAGACATTTTGTGAATGCATTGCTGTTCATATTAGTAGGCCCTACACACAAAATAAAATATATTATAAATAATAATATAAAAAATACATTAATATATCGGAGGAGTGGGAAAGAGACAGCGGAGTGTGGGAATTTTGCACACGTCATGAGAGCTGATGTTGTGTTTCCATATGCTGTTTGAATTGAGTAATGGTTATAAGTCAAAAAGCTATCAAATGTGTTGAATTTGTTCAAACCAGCCGATCAGTTGCATCAGAGCAGCGTTTTATACAGTAGGCGTGCGATGGCTGTGACTCAACACTATTCAGCTTGCCAGTCTCGTCTTTTTCTTTTTATTGCCAGATGCAATACCCCCACATATTGGTCAAGCCCCTCCTTAGCCCCGGTGGAGTAAATATCCTGGCGCGTGATAAAATGGAGCATATAATAGGTATTTTTACATGCATTTGCTTAAATTGAAAAATTGAATAGATCAATTGACCCTCCACTCACCCTATATGAAATTCTCCCTGAGTGAATCCATTTCCTCTTTTCATAACATAAACCCACATCTGTGATTGAGGGGACTCAATGAAAGTGACATTTCATGTTCTCAGTAACAGTAAACAAGGTTCCAAAGTATCTGATCAATGCATTCAACATCAAAAGCATATCCAAGCCCGGGGAGCTTTGTGGGTTTCTGTGTACTATTGCTGTCCTCTATCTGGCCATTGGGCTATCTCTATGCTAAGAAAGGGTGATTTCAAATATTTGCATCTTCTTTGGACTTTGCTATGTTTTGAGGTCTGGTTTATTACATCACATTTGATAAAACTTTTTTTTTAATTCAGTCACTATTGTTACATAGCGATGAGGGGCCAAGCTGGCAGGTATGAGAAGTCAAAGGTGGTATCTAGAAATTAAGAAAACAATGATCAAAATATGCAATAATGGTGTGGGCCCATAAGAGAGTTACTAATCCGAACTCAGCTCAGTCTATGCATCCATCACATAATACCGACCTCACACCAAACCACTTCTCACAGAACTTGACTGTCACAGACAAATTTCCACTGTCGGAATGAAATCATGAGTTTACTTTTGCTAGAGTTGTGGCATGCTCCCGTCATCTGAATCATTTGAAATGCAATACCTCATTAATGCTTTGACAAATTTTCTTTCTTTCTTTTTTTCTCCATATTTCATGCATTAGTCAACGTTTCAATCCCATTCAGATATATTTATACTTTTTCAACATTCAGCAGTGAAGCTTCTTAAGTGTCAGCTTTCACACCGCAATTTCTTCAAGGAATTGCATTTCTAGTTATGTTTACACACACTTTTTCAGGAAAAGGTCCCCAGTGCAAATGAGCACATCGCAATACCATCTATGACCACTGTCCCTTACACACTTTGTCAGGAAATGGCCCCCACGGGCAGATAAGCACACCACAGTACCACCCAGGACCACTAGGGGCACACACAAAGTAGTGAAAAGTGGTTTCTTGGGGGCCAATTTTTTTTTTCAAAATAAAAGCACCAGGCATATCAGCAGGCTGTTTTCTATTGATTTCAATGCTCGTGCCTGTGGGGCCCAGGGATCGGGCCCCACCGGGAAAATTGGACCCCACCGTGTGAGTGAAATCTCAGGTGATGGGCCTCACTTGGATAGAAAAACACACACACACACACACTCCTCCCTGGAAAATGTAGCAAAGCCCCTCAGGTAGAACACAAGACCCCTTGACTTATGTCATTCCATGAATGGAGGAATGAGCTGTAGAAGTGGAACAGGAGATGACAAGACAGGTGTGTGAGAGCAGTGTATGTTTGTGTGTGTATGTCTGTTTGACGTGTCACTCAGCTTTGACACGCATCAGGGGAAAACTGTAAATCAGCAGTGGCAGCAGCTCATCAAAACATCTGGATCTCTGATCTCTGTGTTTACAGGGACCTCCTCTCTGGGCCTCAAGTCAGCTCATACTGGTGTCTCAGAGGAACCCCAGCAGCAGCCGCTGAGGGACCACCCTACAATCAGAGCTGTCCATGCCTCCGCGTTAGAGACCCTCCAGAAGAAACCAAATGCTGCCATTTTATTAATGTCTCACCTTCACCTTGTCTCTCTACTGATTAGTTATGTCAATGTGCTGGAGGGTAGTTTTGAGTGGAGAAGGAAACAAGCAGACAAATGTGAATTTCCCAATATCAACTGAAACAATAGACAATTCCATTGAAGTTGAACAGTCACTATTTCTGTAACATGATACTGACTGTATTTGTAACAGGGCAAGCTTGGCTTCAAACAGAGTAACTATTTACTCACCCTGATAAAATTACCTACACCATGTTTTGACATTTTAGCACTTGACTTTCAATAACCGTGTAATAGCTTGTGATACAATAATCCTAGTGGATGGATGAGAAAGAGAAGGGAGGGGCAAAAGAAAGAAGTCTGGATACATGAATGGGGAGCGATGGGAGTTGACCTCTCAGCAGCTCTCTCTCTCTCTCTCTCTTTCTCTCTCTCTCACCCTCTGGGATAGATGAGAGGGGTGAGAGACTTAAATAGACTTAAAGAGATATTAAACATCCAAATTCACTTTATTTAATGAGAGAACTACAATTTCAGTTCCTAATTATAATTAGGAATTAGGATTCATCAGATAGCTGTTCAGATCGAATTTATGCCGGAAGAAGAAGATTTTATTGATGTCACACACACACACACACACACACACACACACACACACACAAACAGTGTCATTGTCACTCGTTTATTGCCACTAAGGTTGTTTCTTTTAAATCACCATTCAGTTGTGAGCAGTGTTTCTCAAATGGGCGTTTGCTACCCCTAGTGGTACTTTGAAGGATTGCAAGGGGTACAGAAAAAAATCTGAATGGCACCTTAATAAAATTAAGTCAATCTGAACACTAAACACTCAAAGTTTATAAGTAAATAAATCTTTCCAATGAATGACAACAATCATAAGTGAAGCACAAGCCCATGAGAGCATTCACACCATCCATGTAATGTTCATCATGTTTATAAATCATTATTCACTCTATTATTATTATTAATAATAATAATAACAATAATAATAATAATGTTCAAATCAAACAATTTTCCTCCCCAAAATGTTTTGTGCTGGTGAGAGGGGTACTTTGCTTTAAAGAAATCTCAACTGTGTTAGAGTCTAGTGCCACCTTTTGGGTGTGTTAGAAAAGTGTTATGTGGGTGGTTTTGGCTTTCAAGTTGCTACTATTAAAAAATAAATATATTTACTTATTTAATCTTATAGATCATAAATATGTCTTTAAAAAACATGTATACTCTGTTTAGGCTACAATATGCAGGGTTAGGGATAGGGTTAGGATAGGGGACCTGATCCCGCCTCTTAAAGGGGCACTTGGCAACTTTTCCAACTTAAAAAACCCGTCTGGAAATCATTTGGATGGTTAAATGGTCTGTTCCGGTGTTAATGGTGACTATCCCGGCTCCCCCCGGTGGAAAACCAGCCTTGCAACTTTGGGACTACCGTCCCGGTAAATTGGAAATGGGAAGTATCGCGAGAAGCGAGAACGAGCGAGAAACACAAACTGCTTTACAGCAATACAACGTAAACACACACGCCCCCCTCAATAACGGTTAATCACGCCGGCTATACATGTCAATGTTCTATGATACAGTGTATAATGTATTACACACCTCGGTAGACATCGCGCCACACGAAAAAAACCCGGCAACAAATGCACATGAGCAGCGGTAGAAAGGGGGAGGAGGGTGCCGCAAGTGAGTTTTTTTTACGACAGTGTTGTGTAATATACGTCCCAGACCTGTAGGGGGAGCTCGTTGAGAAAACATGCGACCACAAAAGTGAAAACCAGCGAAGAAATGGCTAGAGTTGCCAAGTGCCCCTTTAAATTGAACGGGGGGTGCACTCGCCGTCCACCCCATAGTCCACCCCCTCCCGCGGCCCTGGAACGGCTGGCGATCCTGCTGGCGTCGGCCTCCTCGCTGGACTCGTGTCCAGCCATCCTCAAAATCACCCATGTTGATGAGTGTTATTTTATTATTAAAGTACTATGTACAATAAATTATTTAAATGTGAAAAAAAATACACAAGAAAAAATATTTTTTATTGTTTTATTGTTTAATCAAAACATAGATTTTCTTTCTCTCTCTCTCTCTCTCTGAAGGTGTGTCCAGGCAACGTTTCGACATCCAACGATGTCTTCCTCAGGCCGAGGACACACACCAAACTGATGGAAGCTGTAAAAGAAAAGCTGGAGAGATGTGTTACGTTCGGATGTCAGAGCAGAAATTAGCTCCTCCTGTATCTCCGCCTTTTATATGCTCGGCCATCAATTGTTTTTTGTGGCCGTTTCGTTTTGCCATTTTAGTGAGCGGGCATTTTAACCCCCTATTTTTATTCGTGTTGTAATTTATTAGAATTATGGGGGAGAGGTTAGGGTTAGGTGTGGGGAAGGGGGTAGAGGTTAGGGGTAGAGGTTAGGGTTGGGGTTAGGGTGGGGTGTGGAAGAAGGGAGGGGGTTAGGGTAGGGGTTGGGGTAAGGGTGGGATGTGGGAAAGGGGAAAGGGAAGGGGTTGGAGTTGGGCTGGCAGCCAAGAGGTAGGTTGGTGGTGTATGCGTGTTGTATGGTATGTAGGGTGGAGGATAGTGGTGAGGTAGCTGGTGTAGAGTTGGGGGTAGTGTTTGGAGTTGTGTGTGGGGAGGGTGGGGAGTGAGTTGTGCGTCTAGTGTCTAGAGTAGTGTGTCTGTTTTGATTGTCCTGAGAAACCTTTTGCTGTAACCACGTGCCCTGAGTGCTGTGAAGAGTGTGCTGATGGCGTGGTGGAGGTCCGTATGGTGGGTGCAGATTCTGTGGTAACGGGTGATTTGTGATTTGATGATGCCTCTAAATGTATGTTTTGGGTGATAGCTGTGTTTGTGAAGGAGTGAGTGTGTGTCCGTGGGTTTGAAGTAGACCCTGGTGGTGAGTGTTTTGTGTGTGAGGTCTGGGTGGGATTCTAATGTGACTGTGGTGTCCAGAAAATGTACTTGTGTTGTGTCTATTATGTATTTTACTTTAATTGTGTCGTGGTGAGTGTTGAATGTGTGGATGAATTGTGGGAAAAGTGAGATGCCGTGTGTCCATGCCCCTATAATGTCATCAAGAAATCTGTAATAAGAGTGGTTTGTGTGTGCATTTGTGAAGTGCTCCCTGCTCCCACTCACTCATGTAGATGTTGGTGTATGAGGGTGCAAATCTTTGGCCCATGGCGGTTCCCTGGATTTGTAAGTATTCTTTTCCGTCAAAGGTGAAGTTGTTGGTTGTGAGGCAGATGTGTAGAAGTTGTAGGAGGTGGGTGTCGGGTCTGAGTGGGTCCGGGTTATTGTTGAAGGTTGTCTTTATTGAATCTATACCTAAAGTGAGGTCTATATTTGTGTATAAGCTGTCTATATCTATGGTGAAAAGGTGTGTGTGAGGGGGAACCGCCATGGGCCTGATTTTGTCAAGGAAGTGAGTGGTGTCCCTAAGGTAACTGGGGTGGATGGTGGAGAGTGGGTTGAGGTGGTGTTCTAGGTAGTGTGCGATGTGGTAGGTGGTGCTGTTGCAGTCTGAGACTATTCGTCTGCCGGGAGGGACCTCGAAGGGAACCGTCCAAGTATCTGGGTCCTTGTGTATTTTGGGTAGTAGGTAAAATTTGCGTGGTCTGGGGTTGTCCGGTCCGAAGAGAAAATTGCGTTGTTTCGCTGAGTTGAATTTCTGGGTGTAAAGTGAATTGATTATGAGTTTTATTTGTGTTGTGGGTTGGATGTTGGAGGGAATGGGTTGGTAGTGTAGTGTGTTGGTGAGTTGTCGGTTTGCTTCGAATAGATATTGATGGGTGTTGAGTATTACAATCTTGGAACCTTTGTCGGCCGGTTTGATGACTATGTGTGGGTGTGATTTGAGTTGGTGAATTGCTTGTCTCTGTTGTGCGGTGATGTTGTCCGGGGTGTCTTGGGTGGGTTGTAGGTGATGAAATGAGTCCAGGTCTGTCTTGATAAGTCTGGTGATATGTGGGTGACGGTGTGCAGATGGTGGTTGCCAGTGAGAGGGTTGTGTGAATGGGGTGAAGTTGGTATATGGCGTGTATTGGAAGTGGTCGAGTAATGCGAGTCATCTGTGATACTTGGACAGGTCCCTCCGAAGCTCCTCCCGGTCTAGTGTGGTGGGGCGGGGAATGAATGTGAGACCTTTTTCTAGGAGTGTGGTCTGTGCTGTTGTGAGGGTGAGGGATGTGGATAGATTGAGGATGTTGGACGGGGCTGTGTGTATGTATTGTATGTGTTTGATTCTATCTGCCATGGGAGGTTGTGGGAAAGGGGGAGTGGATGTGTCGTGTCTGTGTGTGGTGGAAGGTAGTGTAGTGGAAGTGTCCTGTGTGAGGTTATGTGTTAATGGAAATTCAGCTTTGTGCACCAGTGGGCGAGGATGTGCTGTGCTGTGTTTGGCGTCCAGTGTATGTTGTCAGGCTGAGTGATTAAGGTATCGTGGGGGATTTCTAGCAGGGGGTTGAGATAAGTGACTATGTAACTGTTGAGTGAGCGGAGGTTCTGTTGTTGTTTCGGTGTGAGTGACGGTGAGTGGTTGATGACGGGGAAGTGGATGGTGGCGTTAGGGAATGTGATGAGTGCCTGTTTGTGAAGTGCAGATATGTGTTTGTTGGATGTGAGTTTGGGGTTATGGTTCATGTTGTTGATGCCAATAGAGAGGATGAATGTTTGTGCATGAGTATGTATTGGTGTTTTCTGAAGTATATGTAGGATGTGTCCTATGGTGGCCCCGGGGTAGCTGTCTATTTGTATGTGTGCGTGTGTATGTGGGGGAATTATATTGAGGTTGGAGTCGCTAATGATGAGTGTGGGTTTCTGTCCTAGGTATGACCA
The DNA here is from genome assembly GCA_030340625.1 of Merluccius polli. Lineage (NCBI taxonomy): Eukaryota > Metazoa > Chordata > Actinopteri > Gadiformes > Merlucciidae > Merluccius > Merluccius polli. The sequence goes on along the minus strand of JAOPHQ010003705.1, from coordinate 122,140 downwards.
ATCCTGCAACCTATTGCCCGCCCTTGCCTTATGGTAGATTGGTCGGTGGTATTTTAAGGCTGCAGGATTGGTCGGGGAGGGGGTAGACTGTGGTTGGACATCTGGAGGGGGTAGTGTAGGGGGAGCAGTAGGGGCCGGAGGGTTGGTGTCCAGAGTGACCTGACAAGATGGTGGTGGGGGGAGGGGGGGAAGAGTTTTTGTCAGTGGGGTTTGCTGTGGTCGTGTTGACCTTGGTAGGCCCCTTCATCATTACTCTTAGATTTTTTGCCAGGCCACTGGTGACACCTGTGGGGGAGAGGGGGGGGGGTGAATGGATTTTTGTGAGATGGTGTCAGCGAGGTCCACAGTGAGGTTGGTGCGTGTGTGAGGTGTACGGAGAGGTCTGGTGGGTGTGGGTGTGTAGGGTGTGGTGGGTTCTGGTTGAGAGTTATGGGTGCGAGTGACCTGTGCTTCTATGTGGATGATTTTCTTCTTGTGGGGGTTGGGAGTGGGAGCTAGATGCAAGTGTGTGGATGGGGTGAGGGGGAGTTCTGGGGAGAGTGTGGTGTAGGGTGGTGGGGAGATGGTTGTTTGATCCTCTGAGATGGAGGTTAATCTGGTGCGATGGACTCTAGTTCGGGGGAATGGGGGAGAAGGTGGGGATAGGTGGGTGGGGAGTGGTAGCAGTTGGGAGGGTAGCTGATCCGGGGTGGTGTGTGGGGTGTGTAGTGCGGTTCTGTTGGTGTCCTGGCTCTTGTTGTGGGTGAGGAAAGTGCGGGCCCTTCCCCTGCCCCTTAGCCTTGCGGGGAGGGGGAGGGCCGGTTGTGTGGGGGGTGGGTCTGTTACGTGTGTGGTAGCGTGTCTAGTTATGAGTTCAGTCATCTAGAGTGATCTAGAGTGTGCGTGGGTGCTGGTGGGGGGTGACGAGGGAGTGGGGGGAGGGGGGGGGGAAATCTGTGCGGCTGAGTGTGGGTGGTGGAGATGTCGGTGAGGTGATGGTCCAGGTTCGGGGTGGGGGGGTAGGGAGACTGGGCGGTAAGGGGGAGGGGGGGAGTGGGTGGAGGGGGTGGGGGTTGGTAATAGCTGAAGATTGGGGGGCAGATGTTGTTTGGGATAGTGTGTGTTCTAGTGTTTCTAAGGTGGTGGGTAATAATCTGATGCCAAATCTCTTGTGTGTCCAGTTGGTGGCGATCTTGAGTGAGAGTGTGTTGGTGGGTTGGGGTGTTTGTGTGAATTTGTCTATTGTGTGAGTGTAGTGTTCTTGTAGGATCAGCATGTTAGTGTGCATCCAAGTGTTGGTGTTTTCATCCATTTTTTGTAATGTGGTGTCTGTGGGTGATGCGGGTTTGATAAAGTTGGCTAGTTTATGAACCTGTCGTAACATACCCCTCGGGAGTTCCCGGGAGGACACCGCTCTGTCCGTTATGTTCTTGTGGTGTAGGGCCTGGATTATTTTAAAACATAGTTTGGCTTTTTCCCGGGTGGGGGCATCAGGTGCAATGTACTGAGTGTGTACTGGTGGTGGTGGAGGTGGGCGGGTGGATTGTAGAGGTGGTCTATGTGATCTAGGTGGTTGTGTGTGTGGGTGTAGTGGTCTGGGTCTGGTGTATTCCATGGTTTGATATGTGTGTGTGGGTCTATTGTAGTGGTAGTTGGTGTGTGGTGGTCTATATGGGGAGTTGGCGGGTCTGTAATGGTATGTGGATGTGGAAAGTAGTGTGCGTCTGTTGTGCGTGTAGTGGTGTGGCTGTGTGGTATTGGTGTGGTGGGGATAGATAGGCCTCCAGGGTGAATACATTTCAAATGGATTGTGTGGCTAGGTGAAGCTGTGGGGAGGCTCTTACCTGTTGTCAGTGGTGGTGATGGTCCCTTGGTGGGTTGAGGCGATGGTAGGCCAGTCCCTGGTTGATGGTTGTTGGTGGTGGGGGTAGAGGTCCCGTGGTGGGATCCGGCGATGGTAGGCCGGTCCCTGGTGGTGGGGGTGAAGGTAGCGTGGTGGGATCCGGCGATGGTCCCTGATGTCTGGCTTAGGAGTTGAAGGGGCTCTGGCGTGGGTTGAAAGTCTTTAATGGTTGTGTGGGTCTGTGCCCATTCTCTTCCAGAGGGTTGGGGTGAGGACTTGGTTGGAGGCCCAGTGATGGTCTGGGCCTCTAGCTTGATAAGAGTCCTACCCACAGCTTTTAAAAACCTTGTTGTTTAATACATTTATACATTATCTTTAAAAAGGGCAAATGTGCCAATAAAACAATGAAAATGATCACCTGGGAGGTCTGGTGAAAGAGAAGGTGCCCTGACGTTTCGCAGCTTTACTGCTTCTTCAGAGGGCAAAAGAGAAGGAGTGTAGGGACTGTTACCATTGAGGGAAATAGATTTCCCTCCCTCAAGGGCGGGTCCTGAAACGTGGTCTACCAATCAGGTGTCTAGGTGGCTAGATTACAGCTGATTTGGATCCATGGATTGATTGGTTAGTGTCTGCTGGGAGTGGTGGGTTTGAATATTGGAGGGAAAGAGTGGTGTAATGTGGTTGGTTGAGAGTGTGTGGGTGGTTCTGTCTGTTTTGTGTTTTGGCAACTCTGATGGCTTGGTGACGGTAGAAGGCTTTCAAAAGTTGGTCCTGTAGTCATGCGGGTAGAGCGGTGGACTGATCCGTGGGAACCGGGCGTTCGATCCCCGGTTGCTCCTAAGGGGGGGTCGTTTGTGTAGGTATTGTTTGTGAGTGGTTTGATTTGTCTTTCGTTTTCCCCTTCAATATCTGATGTTTAATGGTTGTGGGTTACGTAGGTTTGTGTTGGGTCTAAGGTTGTTTTCCAACTCATAAGGGGAGGACAGTGGTGTTCTCCCAGACGGAGAGGCAGGTCTAAACCTGAAGTTGGAGAAGGAGGGGATTGTGGATTATGTAAGTTAGACTAAGTCTAGGGTTGTATCTAACCCGTAGGGGGAGGACGTTAGAGTTCTCCCAAACGGAGAGGCAGGTCTGAGCCTGGGATAAGGATTTCCGGTTGCATTGTTTAAACTAGGTCTATGTTTGTTTTCTGACCCATAGGGGGAGGACTGTAACATTCTCCCAGACAGAGAAGCAGGTTTAAACTGGAAATGAGTTGTGGATTGTGTCGTTTGAATTAGGTGTATGTTTGTTTTCTAACCCATGGGGGGAGATTTTTTTGAAGGGGATTGTGTTTTGGCAACTCTCATAGCTTGGTGACTGGAGGCATCTTTCTTTTTGTCATGTAGTCCTGCGGGTAGAGCGGTGGACTGGTCCGTGGGAGCCGTGGGCCCGACTCCCGGTTGCTCCCGAGGCGGACCGCCGTGCAAGACAAGCCCAGGTCTACACCTATTCTCTGACCCGTAGGGGATGATTTTATGAGGGGGATTGTGCTTGGCAACTTTCATGACATGGTGTCTGGAAGAGTTAACAAAGGCTGGTCATGTAGTCCTGCGGGTAGAGCGGCGGACCAGTCCGTGGGAGACGTGGGTTCGACTCCCGGTTGCTCCAGAGGAAGATCGTTCTGTAAGTGTAGTGGGGTGGTACACTGGATGGGTAATGGTTGAGTTAGGTTTTTGTGGTTTTTTGTTCATGCGGGTTAAAGAACCCTTGGTGCACGGGCAACACCAACCCCCTCCCTCTCCCCATTTTCCCGGGCCCCAGAGAGGGATCCTTTCTACGCTTAAAATGTTGGTGGCTGAAGGGCCGCCCAGGCCCACACCAGGCACACCGCCGGTACCCAGGGGTCCAGGTTCCATTCTCAGCCACCGGCACACAAGGGCGAGTTAGTACTACTGTGTTTGGCTCCAGGTTCCATTCTCAACCCTCGTGCACCGAGGGCGGGTCAGTACTGACAGACCCCAGGTCCGCAGCGCACCCGGTGAGAGCCAGGGCGACCCAAAACAACCCACCAAGGCTCAACCGGAGTTGAGTAGGTGTCCGCACAAACAACCCTCCGGCCCCCTGCAGGGCCCGACCCCAAGCCTTGCTGTCGGTCCTTGGCCTCGGGTGATGGGACTTCCGGTCACTTGCGGAACCCCCGTTCAAGCACCGGCCGGCCCACCTGGTGTGTGCATGTGTGTGTCGGTGGGCTGGGGCTTGGCGGGGGTGGGGAGACCATGACCTGCCCAACCCCTAGCCCGAGAGCACGCCAGGGCCCCCAGACTCTGCAAGGGTCGGGGCAGGACGCAGGGCGGGCACCCAAACAGAAACCATAACCTCTTCCATCGCCCATTTAGGGCTGGTGGTTAGGATGAGGTATGGGATGAGGAGTGGTTGGAATGAGATGTGGGGTTGGAGTGGTTAAGGTTAGGGATGGGATAGGGTTAGGGTTATGGTTAGGGTTAGGTAGTTAGAGTTATCTCGATGACCCCCCCGCCCCCCCCCCCCCCACCTCGTCCAACAACTGGGTAGTTGAATGGGGGATCTTTTTAGAGTTCGGGTTAGGGTTAGGGTTATGGTTAGCGTTAGGTAGAGGGGAGTTATCTCGATGATCCCCCCCCCCCCCACCTCGTCCAACGACTGGGTAGTTGAATGGGGGATCTTTTTAGAGTTAGGGTTATGGTTAGGGTCAGGGTTAGGGGTTAGGGTTATGGTTTAGGGTTATGGTTTAGGGTTAGGTTTTTGTATTGATGTACTCTTGTGTTAGGTCAAGACTGTGGGGCGCTGGCACACCTTCCCCGCCTCTCAGCCCTCCTCAATGAGGCGCGCTGTCCCGTTCCCTCGCCCCTCCGACAGGCTCGATGTTCCTTATGGGTCTTTTTTAATTTTTATAATTGTTTGGGGTCTTTTATGTTTTTTTGTTGTTTTTTTGTTTTTTTTGTTTTTTTATGTAGAGGAATACAACGTTTTGTATATTATTTCTCTCTTTCTTTATTGCCCTCTTTTGTTTGTGTTGCCCTTTTCTCCCGCTTACCTCTTTCTTACCTCTTATTTTTTTGTTGTTTTTGTTTATTTTTTTATAACAGAATAAAAAAGGAAAAATGCATACATGCAATCAAGTAGAATAAAAATGCAATAATCCAATGATAAAACCATAGAGAAGACAGGGATAAAAGACAGCTGACGGTCCGAGGAAGGGCGAAGTACAGTAAAAGAGTTTGAATAAAACCTTGTTTTTTATGAGAAAATGTTTCTGGTTTGTTTAAAAGTACGCGGAGGAGGGAGTCCCCGGCGGGGCCGGCGGAGGCCTAAAAGGTCGGGGTCCCGGGCGGCCTCCCGTAGGGAGGGCCCGGAGCGGCAATCGGATCCCAAGAACATCATCATAAAACCAAAGGAATAAAACACACACACACACACACATCTAAAATCGAGTGGCAGCAATGCCTGAATGATAAGTAAAATGGACCGGGCATGGTGGGGAGCTCAGAGTAAAAACATAATGAGAAAAATACATAATAGAAGGATAAAACAAAGATAATAAGAATAAGTGCTGGAAGTCGGGGTAAAATAAATAAATAAATAAAACACTAAAAGAGTGTTGTGGGATACAAACTGATAAAACACACGTGTGAAGGAAACAAAATAAGAACTGTATATATATATATATATATATATATATATATATATATTTATTATGTATTAAACATCTTAGAAGATAATAAAGATAAAAACAAATAAATAAGAATAAATAGGGAATAAATAAATGGGAATAATAATGTTAAATTAAATGTTAAATTAAATTAAATAAATTAGATAAAAGAGCTCCTCCCTGCATACCCTGAACTTTTGGATAAAAGATGCGGGGATATAGGGTCGGCGGAAGTGCTCACTTAAAATAACATACATTGCTGCCCTAAAAATGTATAATTAAACATAAGTAAAACAAATAAAATAGGGACACAACTGTGTCCATAAAATGAATTAAATAAATAAGTGCTTTTTGTTCATTTAAAAAAAAATTTTTTTTTTAAACAAAGTCTTTAAGGAGTAAAACAAGCCAACCAACATGAGATGCGGAGAGGTGTGGCATAAAAGCATGCATAAAATCAAAAACATAAAAATTTAGGGTTAGGGTTAGGGTTTAGGGATAGGGTAATTAAGAATCGTAAATGAAAGGCATGGAGGAATTATTGCTCTACTGTAGGAAGAGAAGTTAAAATAGGAGATGTGTGGTTGATGTTAAAGAAAATGAATGGGTAAAAGGGTTTTATTAAAATACTGCTACTAGAAGATGATAGTAAATAATAGCAATAACAGACAAAGAAAAGGCAAATGCATTAGGAAATCATTTTGCGAGTGTGCACAGTGGTAACCAGTAACCACCTAGATGATAGTCATAGACAAAGGAAAGAGAAGATTTTCAATGAAAAGAGGGATGTGTACAGAAAGAAAGATAGTGAGGACAGTGCATTGGATTCAGAAAATACCATGAATTAATTAAAAATAGCAATACACAGAACTAAATATACTGCAGGAGAGCATCAGTTATGTTATGCTATGTTCATAAAATTACCTGAACAAGTGGTAAAGTTAGGTTTGTAACTATTTAATAAGATATAGGAAGAAGGAAGAATATCAAAACGATGGAAGAGTGTGTTAATACCTTTTAACAAACATGGCAAGGACCTGAATAATGCTGGTAAATACAGACCCATAGCCTTAACCTCTCACCTAAATGGATGGAGAATATATTAGTTAGAAGACTTAACAATTTTCTAGAGCAGAGAGGATGGTTTGCACCATATCAACGTGGTTTTCGAAAAGGACGGTCAACAATGGATGCTGTTGTAAAAGTAAAAAATTAGATAGAGAAAACGTTTAAAATGAAAGAATTGATGACAATTGTGTTCTTTGATATTGAAAAGGCTTATGATTCTATCTAGATAGAATGATTGGGTCAGCTCTCTATGCAGATGATGGGGCCATCTGGGCAAGGGGACAAGATAATACAAGTACAATAGGTAAAACAAGGAAGCAATAAAGAAAATAGAACAGTAAATAAACAGTAAAAACCCCAATATAATTGGGGTTTTAAGCTTTCTGTTAGTACCGTAAGTCTTGCTACATGTTCTTTACAAGAAAGAAAGGGATAGACAAACAGAGCCTGAAGTTATATTGAAAAAACATGGAATAAGTAGGTCATTTTAAATATCTGGGTATTTGGCTAGATGGAAAACGCATGTGGAGAAGAAAAAAAACAGTTACTAAAAACAGTTGTTATTAACAACAAAAAAGTTGTCAATGTTATAATAGTGAGAGCAGTAGTTGGACAAGAATAGGGAGCTGACAAACAAGCACTGATGTATACGTATATATAGGGCCCTGATGAGGTCGATAGTAGCAGTGTTGGTAATCACGGCGTTAGAGTATAACGGCGTTAGAGTATACCGGCGTTACTAACGGTGTTACTTTTTTCAGTAACGAGTAATCTAATTAATTACTTTTCCCTCGTTGCAACGCCGTTACCGTTACTGAGAATGTGAAGTGGCGCGTTACTTAGCGTGGCCATTCGTCCGGCTTTAGGCCGGACTGTCCAGTTTTTCAAAGCCCTGTCCGGCGTCCGGCGCAGCATCAAGCCGGACGCGTATTTGTCCTCCTTTTTGAGACACCCCCGCCGGTCATAGGTCCGCCCGCCAGTCATAGGTCCATGGTGTGTTACGATCGCGCGCTGGGAATACAACAGACTCCAATATGATGGCTTTGGCTGGGTAAGGAAGGCTAAATCAGAGGAATACATATATATTATTTATTACATATATATATTTTTTAGTTTTAACTCCCCTACCCCTATTAGTAGGCTAATGTCCCTCCCTGGCTATTCCCGAGACCTGAAATAGACTTGAAAATAATGGAGTTAAAGAGAGAATGGGAAAAAAGTGAGATAGGACATCTGGCAAGTAATTATAGAAGCAAATATTATAGTTATTTAGATATGTACGGGCCCAAAGATGAAAAGGATAAAGTGGCATAGGAATGTATATGTAGCGGCTAAACCTAAAACTTGAAGCCACTGAGGGGCTGCATAGACAGGCTAAAAGTAGTCGACGCGCTGGCTAATGCACGACTATAACTTGTGTATATTGAAACAAACAGCTTCCAGATTTGCTTATTGATTTGATGCGTATTTTATTTCTCACCGTTGTGTCATATGTACAACAAACAACGTGACGGGGCCCGGAGCGGTCGAAAAACTGTGTGCTCCTCCGTCTAGCAACACCTGACACCTGTCAGAAAGTTCCCACCTATACAGAAATGTACACCCAACACCATGAGGACACCTACTGGCCCAATTTGGTACCTTACACACATTTACATAGAAATGGCTCCTACATACATCCTACATACCCCTAATTGTAATGGATACCAGACATACAATTCTTTTAAATGCAAAACATGGAGCCATAATCAAAATAATACATGAACACATTTTACAAGATACTTTCATGTACCACATACAAAGGAACCTGAGTTGACCTGCTAATCTGTAACCTCATAAAGTAAGCAAAGCTTTGTCACAGGACGTTCAATGATGCTAGACTTTGTTTGCAAACGCACTGAACGCACAAGTCCCCTTTTATCCTGAAAAGCCTCCAAGACTCTTCCTAGTGGCCAGGAGCCTCGTGGGGCAGTAGCATCCATTATGACCACAATATCTCCAGGCTTAACATTCCTCCTTTCCTGGTTCCACTTTTGCCTCTCCTGCAACAGAGGTAGGTATTCCCGTACCCATCGTTTCCAAAAAAGGTCAGATATATACTGGACCTGTCTCCATCTTCTTTTTACATATAGATCATGTGGCTCAAACAATCCAGGTGGTAAGGATGATCTTCCTTTCATGAGCAGGATATGATTGGGAGTGAGCGGCTCCAAATCGTTTGGATCATCTGAGAGTTTGGTGATGGGCGTTTAAGATGGCTTCAGCTTCACACATTACTGTTTGAAGTAGGCCATTAGCCGACCAGTGGCATCAGGTGAACCCTCCACATTGATGACATTCACCATGGCTTCCTTCTTGACCTCAATGTCATCTGCTGCTATCGCAGTCTCTACCATGTTTGCTGACCAGTCCTCTTCTGGTTCATACAAGAACTTTGGACCCTCAATCCACCTATGGTCATGAATGAAATCTCCAACTCTCATTCCTCTGGATGCAACATCAGCAGGATTTTCCTTAGAGCTCACAGCCATTGTGCAGTTCTAGTGGCTCCTCTGATAGTCGAGATCCTGTTGGCCACGAACGTATGGAAATGCTTGTCTTCATTATATATTTCAGCACAGAAGTGCTGTCTGTCCAAAAGACTGACTCTTGCAGCTGGAGCTTCAGCTCTGCCTTCAGCATGAGGTCAACACGAACAGCCAGAACGGCAGCAGTCAGCTCCAAGCGAGGAATGGTAACAGTCTTTATAGGGGTAACCCTAGCCTTACCCATCAGGAATGCAACATGGATGTAATTTTTATTATTCTGCATCCTGAGATAAGTGACAACTCCATATCCTGCTTCGTTAGCGTCCGAAAAATGATGTAGCTGAGCATGTATGGGATGTCCAAAGCCCTTAGGTTTAGTGCACCTTTCAACCTTAAACTCAGAGAGCATATCCAGGTCCATCCATCTTGTCCACTGCTGCAAGATGTCCTGGGGTGTGGTATCATCCCATCCCAAATTTCTTCTACACAGCTCCTGCAGCATGATTTTAGCAGGCAGCACAACTGGTGCAAGAAACCCCAGAGGATCAGATACAGAACTAGAGACAGACAACATTCCCCGTCTGGTGCAAGTCTTTTGTTGGACATCCATCTTGAAGTTAAACGCATCAGTCTCAGCACACCACTGCAGCCCAAGAGCTCTTTCCACAGGAAGTTTGTCTCTATCCAGATTGAGTTCATGCAGATCTTTAGCTCTGTGTTCCTCAGGAAGAGTATGCAACATGGTGCGATTGTTGCCAACCCATTTGGTCAGAGTGAAACCTCCCTTTTTACAGAGCGAAGTAAGATTTTTGACCATGAAGGTGGCTTCCTCTTCAGAGCCCATGCTCTTCAGACAGTCATCAACATAAAAGTTCTCCTTGACTGTTTGAACCACCGCAGCTGGAAAGTCAGACTGATTGTCATCTGCTGTTTTCCTCAAAGCAAAGCTGGCACAACTTGGAGAGGACACCGCACCAAACAGATGAGCAGTCATACGAAACTCAGCCAACTCCTTGGTCAGATCTCCTTCCAGCCACCACAAAAAGCGCAGGAAGTCTCTGTCCTCCTCTGTAACCTTGACTTGATGGAACATTGCTTGGATGTCACCCATTACTGCCACCGGTTCCTGCCTGAACCTAACGAGGACGCCAAGCAATGTACTTGTGAGGTTGGGACCTTGCAGGAGCTGCTGGTTCAATGATGTTCCCTTGCATGCTGCTAACACCACCCGCAGAGTCCTCTTCCTTGGATGATATACACCGTGGTGAGGGATATACCAAACCTTTCCACTGCCACCATCAAGCTGGTGCACAGGTACTTGTTCTGCATAGCCCTTACTGATCATCCCGTTGAGGCATGTTTTATACTCCTCATAAAACTGCTCATTTCTTAGGAACTTCTTTTTCAGACCAAGTAACCTTTGTTTCACGACAGAAAAGTTGTTGGGCAGAGACACATCATCCTTCTTAAAGGGCAACTTCAAGCTGTAATGACCCTCTCTGAGCGTTGCAGACTTTTCAGCAATCTCCATGAACCTCATGTCCTCCCTTGAGAGCCCCTTTCCTCTGTAGCGCTCTCATTAAAGTCATGGTTGTACTGCTCACTCAGCATTTTTTCCAGTCTGCTCACAGAAATCCTGTTGACAACCACTGACGGGACCTCAGCTTCCAAGCTGCTGCCGTTTCCTTGCAAAGGGCCATTAATAACCCATCCCAGTGCTGTTCTTATAGCATACGGGCCTTCCCCTTGGCTATTTATGACCTCCCAAGGTTCCAACATCTTGGGAGCATTGCTTCCAATCAACAAATCCACATTAGCCTTTATGCTGGGAATTTTTACCTTCGCAAGGTAGGACCACTTTGCCAGATCCTCTTCCGTCACAATGTTGTCCATGTTTACAGGCATCTTCCTCTGGGTGAGTACTTCAGGAAGTATATAGAAGAGGTTAGTCTCCAAACCAGCTATTTCCATGCCAGATAGTGAATATGCTGGGACAACCCTTTCCTGTCCCATAGTTTGTAGGAGAAAATTGGTTCGCCTACCATTAAGATTGAGCCTTTGCATAAGATGTTCTGAACAAAAGGTGGCTGTACTGCCAGGATCCAAAAATGCTTACGTGTTTATGATACGGTCTCCCTTGACGGATTTAACTTGGACTGGGAGGATGGAAAGAAGACAGCGGTCGTCTCCAGCCCCTGTATGACCACAAGTTTTATGAGATGCTGTGATGTTACATACAGGCTCCTTGGAATACTTTGTGTTTGTGTTACCTCTGTCCTTTTTGTCAATATGAAGCCCACTGGTGTGGGTTTGACTACAAACTCTGCAGGTCAAACGCTTGTCACAGTCTTGACTCCTGTGCCCAGACAGCCGAAGCAAAGCTCCTTTTCCATTAGAAAGCTTATTTTGTCTCTATGTTTCTTCCTTTCAAACTGCTGACATCCTTCCAATAAGTGACTTCCAGAACAAAACACACAAGTTGACTTTACTACAGAGCCATGTGCCAGTGAATCTACCTTTAAGCCTCTGGAGTTCTCAACTGATTGCACTGGTGCAATGGTGGTACCAAAGCTGTTTCCTCTCAACTTACTCACTGGTTGTGACTTCATCCTGTTGCTGACCTTAGATGTAGATGGTCCAGAAGGTGCATCCCGAATGTCACCAAATAGAGGGTCAGATAGTATTCGGACATGTTTTTCAATAAACGCAACCAGATCCTTGAAAACAGCTCTATGTTCAGATGCTTCCAGTATGTCATGTGCAACAGTCCTCCATCGCTCTCTCAGCTTAAATGGCAGCTTAGACATGACAGCTCTCATAGTACTTGGAATGTCCAATTCCCTCATGTACTGCATCTTCTCCATAACATTACAACAAGAACGCAGAAAAAGAGAGTAAGCTTGTAATGCATTTACATCCTCTGCCTTTATTGCAGTCCAAGCCAACACCTTTTCAATGTATGCAGTGGCGATCTTGTACTCATTGCCAAAGTGTTCTTGAAGCAGCCGTTTTGCTTGAGCAAAGCCATACTCTGGAGCCATATGCTGGCAGCTCCGAACCAGTTCCCTTGGCTGCCCTCTGGTGAACTGTTCGAGATAATACAAGCAATCACCTCTGCTGACCTTCTCCTCCACTCCTTGCTCAAATGCTCGCTTAAAGGAAATGTATTGAAGAGGATCCCCATCAAATATTGGAATATCACGTGCCAGCAATAACATTAAACGTTGCTGATGTACAAGAGCTGCTGTTATTTCATTCTGCCTTTCCATTATGGCACAGATGTTTCCAAATTGCCTTTCATTCGTTGACTGAGAGACTAACAGTGTGGGTTCCAAAGGCTGTGAAGCTGCTTCCAATTGCGCTGTGCATGACTGACTAGCCTCCTGTGATAGCATAGCAATTTGTGGAGGGTCATATGTTGGCAGTGACCAATTATTTGGCTGTCGTTTGCTCTGCTTTACAGGTCTGTACTCTTTTGCCCTTGGGTTGAGACTATTAGAAGCTGTTGCCTTTTTTTGCTTGTCCAGGTAGGAGTTCATTGCATTTGAGGACGCTTTAGAACCACTTTGAGTGCCAGCGGCCTGTAGCACTGATAATTTAGCAGCAGATGCAGCTAGCTTAGCTTCCAGCTCGAGCTGTTCCTTTTTCCTTTTAAGCTGTTGCTCTTGTTCCTCCAAAGCATGCATTTTCTGTAAAGCTGCCACATGAGCAAGCAACTCAGCTCTTTCAACCTCTGCTTTAATTCTTGCAGAGGAAGTAGTGCTTGATTTTCCACTACGTGAGCTTTTTCTGCTTGAGTGTTTGCTAGCCACATTTGAAATACTGTCCTTGGGATTCACATCATCATCATCCTCAACATCATCATCATCATCATCATCATCATCATCATCATCATCATCATCATCATCACCCTTTAATGTTAGTTCAGCACATGAGACCCATTTTTTCACATGTGAAATAAATTCATCATTGGATATCATTTTTGCTTTGAACCATATGTTGTGTTTTTCTTTTTCAACATCAGGTAAAATACACATCAAAGAATCATGAATACCTTTGGCTTCATCACACAAATTGACAACATCATCAAGAGCACCTTGAACCTTTACTTTGCCTTTGTTTTGCATAAGCACCTTCATTTTTCCTCTTAAATTACCTGCTTTATTTAACTTATCTTTCCTAGTAGCTTGTAACCTATCACACTTTTCAGCAAAAGCTTTAGCAGTTAGAGTTACAACACGTTTTGGTTTGTCTTTTTGCGTACCAACGCCATTAGTATTGATGTTCATCTCAGCCGATTGCGCAATAGCCTCAGCTGGCTCACTCTGTTTCACGCGCATCCATAATGATTTCCCCACACGCGCAAAGTTCATGAAGTTAATTGTCCTCCCCTTTGACCACCAATGCATTGGATTTAAGCCCTGATTGTATGTAGCGAACAACTGTGCACTTAAACATGAATGGCCATTCATACATTTGTAGCGCTACTACTCACGGTGGGCGCCGTGATGATCCCGGTGAATGACTCCTGTGCCGCCGGCGTGTGAAGGTCGACTCCCGGTGTCCTCACGCTGGCATGGCCCGGCTCCACAGAAAGGCGGTGGATGCTGACAGCGTTAGCTGCCTATGGCCGGCTTACCGGCGTCCTCTCGCAGACAGCAGTATGCACACAGGTGGACTTTCAGGCAAGTACAGTACAGCGTCCAATGTTAACCCTGATGTCCGCTTTCCAGGATCCTATCAGCTAGGGCTGAACGATATATCGTTATCGTATCGATATCTCGATATGAACATTCACGATATTAATATCGAAAAAGCAACGATATAAACGATATATCGCCCTGCATGTACAGCTCTGGCAGTCACAACAAACTAGGGATGGGCATTATCGGCGGCGGCGCTCGCGCTCGGAACCGGCGAGTGCGGAACCGTCCTCCCTCGTCGGTTCCGACTACCACAACGACCACTACCACCCCCACCCCCCAGCGGGGACGGACACCACAACCCAGTCAAACTCAATCTTTTGCGCCGTCTCCACGGTGGACCCGGGTCACCCTCCCAGGACCCGGAGTCCCCCCCCGGATCGATCAAAAGGACGTTGTGTTGCTGTGAGTCTTGAAGCGGTGCGGTGATCGCGGCTTTAGTTCCCCGTGTCTGATCGCTGTAATTCGGAGCGTGAATATCGGTTGAATATCTAATATCTTTCTTTAAAAACACTTTAGTATTTTTTAAAACGATAGTCGCACATCCCTCGTAACTACGCCGTGAAGGTGAACCCTCCCGGACTCCGCTATTAACATGAACCGCTCCGCCGGAGGAGCCGGACACCAGAATACAAACATGTGTTCCATTTGCTTGCTTTTAAATAAAGTTGTGTGCAGTTATACGGGTAAATACGATTATTGATTAATGACCGATTGCGTACTGCGGTCAAGACAGCCGTCTCTTGGTTCGCGTGGTCAAGCCAGCCGCTCCAACATTTTCAATATTTCCATAACTGACATTTTAGCAAAACGTTCAGCCTCATATATGTTTTCTGACTAAGGTATTGCTTTTAGACAGTTCATGCAATTGTTTCTAAATGTGTGGCCCATCTTTTTGTTGTGAGCCTTTTCCGAGCGCCGGTGTTGTACGGTAGAATGTTATCGTGTTAACTTGTGAGGAACGCCTACCTGGAACCACCCCGGTAGCACCCACTTTGCAGATTCGCAGATTCGTTAGTTAAGTTCAGTTGGTTCAATTTGATGGTTGTGCATTTCATTCTATTTGTAAATAAAGTTCTACTAACACATGTTACCCGTGTCTGAAAACATCATTATGTGTAACAAGTCGAAAACTATTGCCAACACTCAAACACATAAAAACAACCGAATTAGAATAGTGTTCCAAACGGGACTTGAACTCACAGTCATAAGTAGTCTCAAATGTGAAGGCTATCAGCGGAATATGCCCTATCTTGTTGAGCTATACGATCGCTGCTTCAACTCTCAGGCAACTAGACTTCATATAAATAATAATAATAGGAATGTATATTATTGATAACAAGTTAACACAACGGATCATGGTAGATGGTTATCGTGTCAAATCGTGACATAGGCGGACCACGTCAATGTTTTGCAAAAGGTAAGATCATTAGGCCTACTAAAACTACAAGAGAGATCAAACGGCCAAATAAATAATGAAGCTAACACACACACAGGGCTATATATTATATATATAGAGAGAGAAAAATAAATATTAGCTATAGGCCTACAAAGAACGTCGCCACAACGACGCTAAATGGCCTCGGTTACTCAGTGGCTCATCATCACAAGTTAACATGGATAAACTGTGTAGTTCCTGTTGACTAAAGACTTGAGTGATGTAGGGTTTAATATAACGATGTTGTCCGATTGACAGGGTGACATCGTGTGGTGTAATACATTACGGCCAGGACGTTAGGACATTTCTGCGTCAAAGTAACGCGAGTTCGTTACCCATGAGCGGAGACGTTTAACCCAATTTATGGTTCGTTTTGTGTTCTTTGTAGGCCTATATAGGCTAATATTTATTTTTCTCTCTCTATATATATATAATATAGCCCTGTGTGTGTGTTAGCTTCATTATTTATTTGGCCGTTTGATCTCTCTTGTAGTTTTAGTAGGCCTAATGATCTTACCTTTTGCAAAACATTGACGTGGTCCGCCTATGTCACGATTTGACACGATAACCATCTACCATGATCCGTTGTGTTAACTTGTTATCAATAATATACATTCCTATTATTATTATTTATATGAAGTCTAGTTGCATGAGAGTTGAAGCAGCGACCGTATAGCTCAACAAGATAGGGCATATTCCGCTGATAGCCTTCACATTTGAGACTACTTATGACTGTGAGTTCAAGTCCCGTTTGGAATACTATTCTAATTCGGTTGCTTTTATGTGTTTGAGTGTTGGCAATAGTTTTCGACTTGTTACACATAATGATGTTTTCAGACACGGGTAACATGTGTTAGTAGAACTTTATTTACAAATAGAATGAAATGCACAACCATCAAATTGAACCAACTGAACTTAACTAACGAATCTGCGAATCTACAAAGTGGGTGCTACCGGGGTGGTTCCAGGTAGGCGTTCCTCACAAGTTAACACGATAACATTCTACCGTACAACACCGCTGCATATTGTATCGGCATGTCGGCCTTTTCCCCCTTTTTTTTCAAAACAGTTATACAGTTCAATGCCCACTTTTACTGCCTTGTTTGATTATTGTTGGCCGATAAGTAGGCTACTTATTGTAATTGGAATACAGATTTAGTCTTGTTGAATCGTTTCCAAACCTTTAAGAGCGCATGTAGGCGCATTGTTCGGCTTTTACGAGCGCCGCATAGTCCTATAAGTTAACCTATAATGTAGGCCTATTTATTATTTTAAAACTGTTAAACAGTTGTAGGTCTTCAAGTTAACTGTCTTGTATTATTGTTGGCCTATACATTATTGTTGGAATAAAGATTTCATTGATAAAAACATGCTGCATTTTATATTTTCTACCAACGGGAATTTTAATATAGCCTATAGAAAAATAACGGCTCATGACTGGCAGTGAGTTTTTATAAATAAAACTGCACTTTCCACATTCTTTTGCATTATGTTTTTATTTTTCTGAAAAATGCTTGGTTTTCACCGAACCCATAGTCATATCGTATCGTATCGATATCGAGATATCTGGCATGAATATCGAGATATGAAATTTTGTCCATATCGTTCAGCCCTACTATCAGCTGGAAACTACAGCATCGTCTGCTACCTCCAGTGCCGTTCCAGCATTGTTAAGCAGTTGTTCGACTTGAGTGTAGCGGCTAAACCTAAAACTTGAAGCCACTGAGGGGCTGCATCTAGGCTAAAAGTAGTCGACGCGCTGGCTAATGCACGACTATAACTTGTGTATATTGAAACAAACAGCTTCCAGATTTGCTTATTGATTTGATGCGTATTTTATTTCTCACCGTTGTGTCATATACAACAAACAAACGTGACGGAGCCCGGAGCGGTCGAAAAACTGTGTGCTCCTCCGTCTAGCAACACCTGACACCTGTCAGAAAGTTCCCACCTATGCAGAAATGTACTCCCCCAACACCATGAGGACACCTACTGGCCCAATTTGGTACCTTACACACATTGACATAGAAATGGCTCCTACAGTAGCCTATATAGCCTACCATCAATAAATGTTAACATAGGAAAAAGAATACCTGATCAGCTGTCAGTTTAAACAGCAGAAACGAAGGCTGTCATCATGGGTGGAGGAAGTAAGACCAGACAGTGTGGTATGCTGTGTTGATTCGGTATCAGTCCTTCTCAGTTTACAAATGATGAATTCTAATAGGGAAGATTTAATGCTGGAAATTCAGCAACGTTTATTCAGATTACATAGGATAGGGGTAGAAGTGCGATTCTGCTGGGTACCTGCTCATGTAGGCATCAAAGTGTATAAAGGTGCAGACAAAACAGCCAAAAAAGCAACCGGGATGAGAGATATCATAGATTTACCTTTTGGTAAAGGAGAAGCTAAGGTTCAATCACACAGGATTAAATAAAACATTGTTTTCGCTATAGGGAAAGGTATATCAGATGAATGCTCTGAATGTAAAATGACAGAGAATGTGGCAGATATGCTCATGTAGGCTACTGTTGAAACTTTCAAGTATAGGAAGAAAGGATGAGCTCAGCAGATTGGTAATGAAAAAGACCCCAAAAAAAATAAAAAATAAAAAATAAATAAATATATATATATATATATATATATATATATATATATATATATATATATATATATATATATATATAAGAAAAAAAATAAAGACCCACAAGGTGGGTCTTCTGGTTGTGGAACCTTTGAAGGAGATAGGATTATATCAAAGGATTTAGTTGAGTTGTGTTTTATTTTTTATTTTGTTTTGTTTTGATGATTAAATGAAGTAGTCCTTTATATACCTAATGATATATGCCTGTATATAACTACGTCCTCCGGTACAGCAGGTGGCGCCATGCAGCGTATAGCAGGCAGAAGAAGAAGACGCTGTGTTGTAATCAGAGCTCAGGTTTCGGCTGAAGTTGATGTGTTGCTGCAGGAGCCGACGAGTCATATCTCAGCTGTTATTCACCTCCCTGGGACACATCCGCACACTGCGCACCTCCCGATCGCTCACGTCTAAAATGTCTTTCCAGTACCCACACGTTTACCGCGACGAGGCAGTGGTACGTAGCCGTCCCACTAACCGGCTAGCTTAGCTAATAGGCTAGCTTAGCCTCATGCTGGTTCATTCATTGCAACGCACGGCCGCTTTGTTTCTGGGTGTGTGTGTGTGTGTGTGTGTGTGACTGTGCTATGATGGCTGACCCAGGGCCTCCCACATAAAAACGGGTCGGTATTAAACAGTAAACCAACCAGCCCTCGTTGTGAGGTCCTTCAGTTTAATGTCGTTTCCGTGAGGGTTTGTGTTGTTGTGCCGACGTCCAGCGGTAGGCCCAGTGATGTGTCCCCATGGCGCCTCGTCTTAACGCCTCCATGTGCATCTCTAACCCTGTGTGCCTCGTCTTCATGTCGGCAGGTGGATGATTATCATGGCAGTAAAATACCTGATCCGTACAGCTGGCTGGAGGACCCGGACAGTGAGAAAACACAGGTAAGACCCCGGTTATATGTGTGTATATACACTACTGCATCGTGTTGCCCCCCCCCACATCTCAAGGACAGTAATTTAGTGGGGAAGTAGGGTGATGATGATGATCCCTGATTCAATGTGGGCTATCTGCCCCTAAATTAGCTGTGGTAGCCGATCACAACCATAATGAAGGTCAAAGGGGAGAAAACAACAGCAACAGAAATGCGCTGTCACTGTTTGACCACAGTCCACATGGAGACTGCGACCCACCCTGGCGCCAGAGAGATGAGGTGATTATGCAAAGGTCAGCAGTGCTGTTGTCTCCCCCCCTGCAGGCTTTTGTCAACGCCCAGAACCAGCTGACCATGCCGTACCTGGAGCAATGCGAGGTGCGGGACCTGTTCAAGGAGCGGATGACAGAGCTGTACGACTACCCCAAGTACAGCTGCCCCTTCAAGCGGGGAAGCAGGTGAGAGGGCTGGCTCGGTGGGTCATGCGTCAAAGCCGGTTCATTCATTTACATATTGCGTACGTTGCTGGGTGTCCACGCACCCACCGGCAAATACATTAAGGGACATGTCAAAATGCCAGGACCTGAAGGCTCTTTATTTAGCCTAATGTCCGCTACCTGATTACACAATGTAAAATGGGCTAAACATTAATCAGCCCAAAACACTGGGGATACTAAACCTAATGTGCAGAATGGGTGAAATATTGCTTTTGTCAAATATTGGGTTTTTTTATGTTTGCATTTAGTACAGTGTAGGTAGCCAGAATTACTACAATTTTAATTGTTGTTCAAAACTTGAGTTGAGTTGAGCAACTTGGTGCTGCTGCTTTCCGAGAACAGTTGTCATGAGTCCATTTTTAGCCCCGTGTCTCTGGGGGGGGGGGGGGGGGGGGGGGGTTGATTGGGTGCGTGTGTTTTATTGTGGACTCTGGTTGGCGCAGGTACTTCCACTTCTACAACACGGGTCTCCAGAACCAGAGTGTGATGTACGTGCAGGAGAGCCTGGAGGCGGAGCCCACCATCTTCCTGGACCCAAACACCTTCTCTGATGATGGGACGGTGGCCCTCAGAGGTAGGTCAAGACGGCTTGTGTGTGTAATCACTGGATTTAATGTAAGTATTTAGGGTGTTCTGTTTATCACCTCGATTTGATGTATTGATATTACATTTTGTGTTGTGTTTTCTTGCCCACGTCCACAATGGCACCACGATATGGATAAAATATTGTATGACGATTCAATTTTCATAGATATCGGGTAGATATCATTTTTGTTGTTAAGCTAAGACAATATTGTTGAACTCTTATTTATATAGAGAGATATTGATAGATAGATAGATATATATATAGATATATAAATACAAAAAAGTGTGTGCCGGGTAAAACATATTTACACCAAAAAATGTAAACCTTTTTCTTGTGATCCCTATAAAAAAGAAACGAATATCCATCACCTTTTATTTGCGTCGAATAACATGCCCCCCCCCCCCCCCCCCCCCCCAAGGCTATGCCTTCTCCGAGGATGGCGAGTACCTGGCGTATGGCACCAGCGCCAGCGGCTCCGACTGGGTGGAGATGCGTTTCCTGCACGTGGCGGACGCCTCGCTGCTTGAGGACCGGCTGCAGCACGTCAAGTTCAGCTGCATGTCCTGGACGCACGACGGCAAGGGCCTCTTCTACAACTCCTACCCCGAGCAGGAGGGCAAGAGCGACGGTGAGACCACCATATCATCAGATCCCATAATATTATTAATCATAATCATTATTATGATTATTATTATTGTTAGGGTTGGGTATCGAGGATCGAGGATCGATTGGAACCGGGACTAGCTTTCCGATTCTCCCGGAATCGTTGCAGAATTTAACTTTCGGTTCCTAGTTTCGATTCCTAGCCCGCCGACCGGAGCTGCCAAACACTAAAGAAGAAGCGTCCACCGGAAGTGTTTACATTTTACCGCGAGTCCTTTTCTTAACAACAGCAGCTAGTGAATGACTGCACAGTGGTCAGGATCAAACTGATTTATTTCGTGTACTTTTCTTATCAACATTATTTGCTCCGGTCGCTGTAACGTGCCTCTCTCTCATCCACTCCAAAAACTCAGACACACACTCACTCTACCCCTCCCACTCCGCATACGAGCCTGCGGCTTAAAGGGCCAGTCCCTAATTTTACAACAGCGGAAATCTGTCCGGTTTTCATCTTCTGTTCATTCTGTTTACATATTATTATTATTATTATTATTATTATTATTAATATGTCGATTCGACATATTAATAATAATAATGATGGCTATTCTGCTCCAGATTAGCCCATCAGTGGAGGCATGTTAACATGTTTCATGAGTTAAAAATAAAGTTAAAGTGTACCTCTGCGAAATGTATTCATTATTTATAATATTATTATATTCAAGTTCATAGATTTGATATTTGTATTGTAGTTTAAAACAGCCCTCTGAGAAATTCATAGTAAAGTTCATAAAAAGTTCATAGAATTAAAATTGATGAAGGTCAGACTATTTCATTCAGAAAGACCGTTGGATAGCTGGCTCATTTAAAACAAATTTTTACCCTGCCTCTTAAAAGAATCGGAATCGAGAATCGTTAGGAACCGGAATCGAAACAAGGAATCGGAATCGGAATCGCTCAAATTCAAACGATACCCAACCCTAATTATTATTATGGATGTGGTGAGGTGCTGTGTAGGTGATGAAGCTAAGCGTAGCATTTTGTGGTCTGCGTCTGCCGCAGGCACCGAGACGTCCACCAACCTGCACCAGAAGCTGTACTACCACGTCCTGGGCACCCCACAGTCCCAGGACTGCCTGTGTGCAGAGTTCCCCGAACAGCCCAAGTGGATGAGTGGAGCCGAGGTGAGCTAAAACTTTTTTTTAGCAAAATGAGAAAAGCATGTTGTTATTTTTGTGCCTTGGGCAGATTCTGATTTTTTTTTTTTCTATTTAGCCTGGGAGTGCACTCACTCACTCAGCCAGCGAGGATTCCGGGTCAATCGTTTGCTTGTGTTTTGCAGGTGTCAGACGATGGCCGCTACATCTTGCTGTCCATCAGGGAGGGCTGTGACCCGGTCAACAGACTGTGGTACTGTGACCTCAACAGCATCCCACAGGGTATCACTGGTATGCTCAGCTCCATTACCTTTCATATCTTCACTGTTATGTAAGGGATAATGTACAGGGTCTTGAATCAAGACCCTCGGTGTACATTATCCCACTTATTACATGGCTGCTTACAAAATAAATCAATCATTTGACACAAAAAATACAACATTTAAATCGATTTTTATTGATTTTAAAATTGATTTTATTGATTTAAAATTAGATTTTCTTGCTTCTGCTAAAAATAAATAATCTGTTAGATTCTGGTTGGAAATAGCGTCCATAACAACAGTCTGTTATTCATAGCAGCGGTCTGCAATTCATGAATAACAGACCGTAGAATGCCATAATAAACCAATCATAATCAAGTATTCAACAAAGCTGTGTAATAATATTATTTAATTTACCTTTCATATCTTCACTGTTATCATTTAATTGTGGTGTTGTGGAGATGTAACAAATAGCTGCACCCTTCCTGCAGTACTATAAAACGCATACATCTGCAGTACAGCACTGCAGATTTATGTGTTTTATATTTAAAAGAGAAAAGGGTTAGGTTTTAAAGCCTTTAAAATGCCCTTTATTGTGTGTGTGTGTGTGTGTGTGTGTGTGTGTGTGTGTGTGTGTGTGTGTGTGTGTGTGTGTGTGTGTGTGCGTGCGTGTAAGCAGCACATGAAACATTATTATATACATATTACATTACTCTATTAGTTTTTAACTAAATTCAATTCTGCATCATTAAAAAAAGGTTATAAATAAAGGTTAAATCAATTTTTTAAATTCGTTCAACGACAGAATTAGAAGCCGATACCACCACTCACCATCCATAATTGAACTTCACGTCATCCTATTCCTGGATCATAACTCCCTCCTCCTCCTCTGCCAGGCCTCCTGCCGTGGGTGAAGCTGATCGACAACTTTGATGCCGAGTACGAGTATGTGACCAATGAGGACACGGTGTTCACCTTCAAGACCAACCTGGACGCACCACGCTATCGCCTCATTAACATCGACTTCTCCTCGCCCGCGCAGAGCAGCTGGCAGGAGCTCATCCCCCAGCACGACAAGGACGTCATCGGTGGGTGACTGGCTGGCTGGCGCCCCCTGTCTTGCTCGCTCGCTGGCTGGCTGTCTAGCGACTTGTCTTATTTTCTATCTGTTTTTCTCTCAAAGTACATTGTAGATATTTAAAGTAAATATAAGATATGAAAAGTACAAAATTATAATTTTTATATACAGTATATGTGTATATTGATGATATATATATATATATATATATATATATATATATATATATATATATATATATATATATATATATATATATATATATATATAAGTACAGTTACAAACATTTGCAGGTAGTCTTAGGTTCTCTCTTGTATTCATCTAGTTCATCATCCTATCCCTTTCTCGCCTTCTCTGGCACTGTTTGGTCTATTCTAAGACCTGACCTTCTCTGTATGTATCTTTTCGTGGTTCCCTTCCCCACAGTGTTCGCCACCTGCACGTACGCCAGCTACCTGTTTGTGTGCTTCCTGCACGACGTGAAGAACGTGCTGAAGATGTACCGGCTGAGCTCCGGGGAGGAGCTGAGAACCTTCCCCCTTGACGTGGGCTCGGTGGTGGGCTTCACCGGCCGCAAGATGGACTCTGAGATCTTCTACTACTTCACCTCTTTCCTCTCGCCAGGTGAATCAACACCCCCTCCCACTCCCCCCACCCCCATATCAGCCATTTTTTAAATTATTCTGCTACTGTCCTGTACTTGCTTCTGTGGCACCCACATTTCCTGTCTGGGATTAATAAAATACCATCTTGTCCTAATGAAAAAATTGCAACACATGTATATAAGAACTTTTAAAAAAAATATAATGCAATAAAATAGAAACAATATATGTGACTGTTGGAGGGGGTTGTATGTTGACAACGTGGTATGGTATTGTTGAGGTGAATGTAGATGAGGCTAAAAGCAATAACTGACAGTATGTCTCTCTCTGGTTCTCCTGCACAGCCATCATCTACCACTGCGACCTCACCAAGGACCCGCTGCAGCCCCATGTGTTCCGGGAGGTCACCGTCAAGGGCTTCGACCCCTTGGATTACCAGACCACACAGGTGAGCGCAGCGTGGGTCTCTCACCTTTCACTTCAGCCTCTTTCTTTTCTTTTGTATTCCGATTGGAAGCCCATAGGTGCCTTGTTCAAGGATGCCTACAGAGTAGCCTGCGTACATTGGGGTTTGAACCCAGAACCTTTTGGCTGGGAGTCAAATAACCTTACTACTAGAATCTCCTGACTCCCCTGTCTGTGTGTGTGTTTTGTGTTCTGCTGGATACTGATCCTCACTGATCGCAGTGGTGAGAGAAGTACTCGGATCTTTTACTTAACGTAGTAATACCACACTGTAGAAATACTCTGTTACAAGTAGAAGTCCTGCATTGAAAATGTTACTTAAGTAAAAGTACAAATGTATTGGCCACAAAATGTACTTGAAGTACCTAAAGTAAAAAATACTCATTATGCAGAATGGCCCCTTTCAGAATAATATATATTATATTATTGGATTGTATTTATTGATGCATTTATTTTAATTTTGCTGCTGGTAAAGTTGGAGTTCATTTTAATGCATTTATTTATATATATATATATTACTTTACATACTGCTGGGTAGCTTGTGAATTTCCTCCTGGGGACCAATAAAGCCTTATTGATCTAATAATATAATTTATTTATTGATTATATTTTGTATTGTAAATCTGAATCTGCAAAGTAACTAAAGCTGTCAGATAAATGTAGTGGAGTAAAAAGTACAATATTTGCCTCTGAGATGTAGTGGAGTAGAAGTATAAGGTAGTAGAAAATAGAAATACTCAAGTATTTCTTGTACTTAAGTACCGTACTTAGAAAAATGTACTTGGTTACTTTCTACCACTGACTGATCGATTATTTCCCATTCATCTTTCTCTCTCTCCCAACCAACCCCCTTTCTCCAGATATTTTACCCCAGCAAGGATGGCACCCAGGTGCCCATGTTCGTGGTGCACAAGAAGGGCCTCAAGCTGGACGGCTCCCACCCGGCCTTCCTGTATGGCTACGGTGGCTTCAACATCTCCATCACGCCCAGCTACAGCGTCTCCCGCCTCATCTTCGTGTGCCACCTGGGCGGCGTGCTCGCTGTCGCCAACATCCGCGGTGGTGGCGAGTACGGAGAGACCTGGCACAAGGGTGGGTTGGACCTCTTCAGTGTCCTATGGTCAACATGTCTTGAACATTGATGTTGGTTATATAGCTAGATTGGTATATACAAAAATAATGTTAAGCATGAAGATTAAGTGAGTACACATTAGGCATCACAAGTTACCAGTCCAAAGTGATGTCTTAAATGTGCTTGCTTTATCTGACAAGCAGCCAAGATGAACCAAACATTTGAATTTGCATCGAGCAGCAACTGTTATATAAATTTGACTCGATTAATTTTCTGTTAATCGCCTAATCGCTGCAGCTCTAAACAACACCCCTTTATGATTTTTTTTTTTGTGTGTGTATGTCGGCTTGTAGCTGGCATGCTGGCCAACAAGCAGAACTGCTTCACGGACTTCCAGTGTGCCGCCGAGTACCTGGTCAAGGAGGGCTACACCTCCTCCGCCAAGCTCACCATCAACGGAGGCTCTAACGGGGGGCTGCTCGTCGGTAGGGCGTCGTCCAGCACGTCAATCACACTTCATGTCTTAACTCGTGCTTCTCAAATGGGGGTACTTTGAAAATAGTTTGTTTTAGTATTGGTTAATTCCAACTGAATTGAATCTCTATACCTCCTTAACAAAATGAAGTACAAGCCCATGTTTTTCACTAAACTAAGTATTTAAATTAAGCATTTAATGTTCATGTTTCCCTCCCCAATATGTGCTGTGCTTGGAAAGCGGTACTAGGCTGAAAACATATCTTGGAGTTGCATATGTTAAAATAGTTTGAGAACCACTGTCTTAACTGAAGGACTAGACTGTGTATTATGGGATAATCAAGTGCCTTGATTATCCCATGCTTGGTGATGTGCGTGTTGGAAGGACTTGGCCTATCTTTCTCTCTTTGGACTACAGATCCTAGAAGCTGTTTTGATATGATGGTAGTCTGTAACGCGTGCGTGTGTTTTCCCTCGATCAGCGGCGTGTGTGAACCAGAGGCCGGACCTGTTTGGCTGTGCCGTGGCCCAGGTGGGCGTCATGGACATGCTCAAGTTCCACAAGTTCACCATCGGACACGCGTGGACCACCGACTTCGGCTGCTCTGAGATAAAGGAGCAATTCGATTGGCTTATTAAGTAGGTGCCCTCCATTTTTGTGTGTGTTCAGTATTGACTGAAGATATTTTCAACTAGTAGTTCTGTTTTACCATCTGATGAATTGGCATTACATTGGGCATTTTTTCGTTACAGCAAATGTAATTTTACATTCAAACTGCTCTAGTGTGAGTGTCTAGTGTAGTTGTGAGTCTCTAGTGTTTTCTTAAAAATAATGCTCCTCTATATTTTTGTTTAAGTGCAGTAAGATTCAAGAATGTATAAATTAATTGGCAGAGTCAGTCATTGTCGGACCTTTCTCAAAGTAATACTGATTTTTTTTTTATTGTAACATTTTAATCCTCAAACCCCACCTCTGATTGGGGTTTAGCCTATCACAGTTCATGTAGACCAAACTCCTGTTTGTATTAATTCTGCATCAATACATTACTGCAGAAAAACTAACAACACATCGAAGCTGCCTCAGCTGGAGGGAATTTCGATACTAAACTACCGGCATAACCCTGCCCCCCCCCCCCCCCCCTCCTCCACCACCACCACCACCAGGTACTCGCCACTCCACAACATCTGTGTGCCAGAGGGCG
Source organism: Merluccius polli (assembly GCA_030340625.1). Classification (NCBI taxonomy): domain Eukaryota; kingdom Metazoa; phylum Chordata; class Actinopteri; order Gadiformes; family Merlucciidae; genus Merluccius; species Merluccius polli. Next base: position 95,401 of record JAOPHQ010003705.1, on the reverse strand, counting down.
AGGGCGTGCAATACCCGTCGGTGCTGCTGCTGACGGGCGACCATGACGACCGCGTGGTCCCCCTGCACTCGCTCAAGTACCTGGCCACGCTGCAGCATGTGGTGGGCCGCAGCCCCCGGCAGACCAACCCGCTCTTCATACACGTGGACACCAAGTCGGGCCACGGCGCCGGCAAGCCCACTAGCAAGGTCATCCAGGAGGTGGCCGACACGTACGCATTCATCGCCCGCTGCCTCAACCTCAACTGGATCAAATAGTCAACCACCACCCAAGAACCCAACACTTGCAGTCCCCTCTTATTGTTGGCCCCCCTCTTTGCCCCCCCCCCGCACTTCACACACATTGGTTCTAATATGATCTGTCTTTATTGAAACGAGTGTACTCTTTGAGCGTTCATAGCTGCTCCGTTTAACCTCGCAAGTCATCCCTCTGTTGTCCCTTCACCATCCATGTCTTTCTTCTCTCTCTCTCTCTCTCTCTCTCTCTCTCTCTCTCTCTCTCTCTCTGGCTGTCTAGCTTGTAAAGGGCAACGAACTCTGGGATGTGTTTTTGAGCATCCTGCACGGAACAACGCAGCACTTATAACTAGCACTCACCCTCTCGTCTTCTCTTGGCAGATAATTCACTTTCTTTTATATATATTTTTTAATATATGCATGATCAATTAAAAGTGACGGTTGCAATGAGGTGGATTTTTGATTCTAGAGAGGCAGAGGGCTCTCTGTTCACGTAATCAACGGTCACATACATCATGAGTTTCAAGGTCCCTTGGAACACTACATTTCTGTCGGCGCTTCGACAGCCACACTATTTATTTCCATTGGAGCGCCAGGAAAAGGGCATCAGTAGTATTTTAGGTAGACGCTCAATATTGCGCATTTAATGCAACAAGCAACTGAAAATGCCACGGGGCAAGTCTAAATGCAAATGCTGTCCCCTTTTTGTGTACGTACACGTATTTGAGTATTCATATATATGTGGGTGTGTTTAAATGTCAGTCCTCATACCCCTTTTTTTAAGATGTTGATTTCTACCTCTGGAGATATGCTGATTTGCCTTTCTTTTAAAGGGAACAGAACAAGATTACCACTTCAATAAAAAAACAAAATGTTGTTTTTTTTTAACCGCAATTTCAAGTGTTCTTTTAGTCTGGCCTACCGGATGTAGGCTGTTGGCATAAGCCCACCCAAGCCTGCCATTGGGCGACTACAACAGTCACCTTATACTCCTCCCACTTCTGCCATCTGCCACCGCTGCTGCATCCTGTGCTTAGCGCCGCCCAAGAAAATTGTGATTGGTTAAAGAAATACAAACAAGATGGAGCAATTTTTTCCCCTATGCCAGAATGATAGAGTAGAGCCAGACCTGCTCTAAAACCAAGTGTGGAGATATGTCTGCTATGAGAGACTACTTCTGTAGAACCACTCTTCTGTTTAGTGTGCTATTAAAAGACAAGTAATTACTTAATTTAATAATAGCTCATAAATCTTACCTACAGGACCTTTTAGTGAAGCCAATTCCATTCCATATTTGCTATGGAAAAGCAATATCCTCTGTCGGCTATGGTAAGTCTTAAAAACGTGCATGCATGCCGTGAATAATCCCAGTACTTTAGGCTGTTATAGACATGCGTGTCCACTAGGGGGCATATTTTATAGGCCTATTTTTAAGGGTGGTCTCACTGTCATAGCTTCATTAACAATAGTTATGGTATATGGTTTTAGCCATTTATGTTTGATACGTTTGATAATCCCCGTAGAGCAGAACATATAGGCCTAGATCTGTTCTTAAATAGAAAATGTGCCAGTAATGGGCCTAGATCACCGATTGTAACCCAGTAGTAAAGAGTTGGCGAAATGATAATCCATAACTTGCGGTCAAGTTTTGAGAAATCCAATTTAATATATTCCCAATATTTTTATTCAGGCCCGCAGGTAAAAAAAAAAGGACATGGGTGATGGGTGTAAAAGCGCATGTAAATCGCCGTAGGCCCATCGAAAACAGAGGAAAGGCGGTCTTATTTTTCATCATAGAAAAATAATTTTAACTTTTTTCGTTTCCAGAGAATGCATCGTTTGGTAAACATTTCATTTTCAAGTAAGTCGATACAACAAAGGATTTTGAGACGGTTTATTGTAAGTTTAAGCAAAATTTTAACATGTTTCAACATAAAACATAGGCCTACACTTCACTTATAAACATGATTGGTCAACACAAATTTCAAATCCATACAATAGGCCTATGCAAACTATTTAAAACATTTGTCATGTCACTAAATCGCCGACAAATAGGCTTTTTATATAGACAGAGTGCAAATTAAATACTCTCATTTAGGCCAATTTGTGCAATTGCAATCCTGAAACATTAGTCCTCCTGTAGGCCTATATTTTCATTGTACAATTAATGAAATAATGACATGTATTTTATATTGCTTTTATAAAGTATCACTGAAACAGCTTAATTTGTGGTTTTATTACAAAGAAACACTTTGTAATAAATGCTCTAGGCCCAACTCTTTCAATTTACAACACACACGATTAACATAGTTTATGTAGGCAGTAGAGCAATTGAGCCACTTTAAAAATGCCTTCTTTTGCTTGTTTTTTTATTTGTTTTTATGTGTTTTTATAACGAATTGTGAATAATATAAAGTATTTCTATAGCTAATTCCGTTGCTTAAGGTAATTTAATCCAGGAACATTTTATGGCGAAGGCAATTCATCAATTAACCATCTTTAATTTATTTTAATTTCAAACCAACATTGAAAGTGCAAATATACCTTAAAGGCGTTGATGCAGATCTTCCGCCTTGACCTTTGTAAAAAGATAGGCCTACGAAGAAATTAAAAAAAAATACATCCGGACTTTTAAATTTTAAATTTTGAGACATGGAAATCATTTTACTGTAACAGGCCTGAAATCCCAAATCCGTTGTCAACGTAACAGTTTAATACCCACAAGGTGGCGCGTTTGAGTCCAACAACCAGGGAATTAGGTAACCTGTCCTTTGGTATAAAAATGAGATCAGATGCTAAAGAGAGAGAGAGGGAAGAAAGATCAACGTCTATCTGTGACTTCCAATGGACAGCCAGCCTATATATATATCTATAGATATATATATAGATATATATATATATAGATATATATAGATATATATATAGATATAGGTATAGGTATAGATAGATATATAGATAGATATATAGATATATAGATATAGGTATAGGTATAGATAGATATATAGATAGATATATAGATAGATATATAGATATGGGTGGTGATGGCCTTTTTGTCCACAGTGTCAACTACATATACAAAATTATTACATTTGTCAAGAAACATTATTATATTGTTAAAAACATACATATTATTAAATCAATTCATCCATCATGTTTTCACCATTTTAAGCCAGACATGAAAAAGGTCATATGTGACTGTGTCAAGCTTTTATCTTGAATAAAAATAAGTGATACTCTCTTGTACAAAGTATATTATGAGAAAACAGATGTCTATTTGTGAGTCTACTCTTTTCCTAAGTCCAGGCATACAATTGTGAGGTTTAAATGATCAGATAGATGATATTTAAATGGGGAAGTACTCAACCAGGAAGTACAAGGGCCGTCTTAGAATGTGTCAACCAGGAAGTATAGTGCTCCTGGATCCTTGCCTGAACCGGAAATAGTTCTGGTCCACCATTTTGAAGGTCGCCTTCGAGAGCGAGAAAGGAACTCTGAGAAGCTATGAGCCCGGATACACGAGAGCAGCCTCTACATGCATCCTTGGTGGGACTTAGTCCCTCCCTTGCTCTCAATCCTGTCTCCTCAGAGCAGAAATAAGAGCTTTGGGACGTCCTTCAAAATGGTGGACCAGAACTACTTCCGGGTCAAGCGAGGATCAAAAAACAAGGAAATATCAAATTAGAGACTTGGGATGCACCTGTGGATGCAATCAGGGCCGTTTCTAGCTGTTTGGGGGCCCTATGCGAGATAAAAATTTTGGGGCCCCTATGTTATCATGTCTGACGGGGGGGGGGGGGGGGGGGGGGGGGGGGTGCGAGCGTGATCATAAGCCCCCCGGACCTAGGGCCCTATGCAGCCGCATAGTCCGCATATGCCTAGAAACGGCTCTGGATGCAATTTAGGAGACTTGAGATGCACCCCCAGAATGTCTCAACCAGGAAAGTACAAGGGCCATCTCACGGTGCATCCCAAGTCTCTTATTTCCTTGCTCATCGAGCCTCACTTTAACTGGAAGTCATTCAGGTCTGCCATTTTGAAGGACGTCCCAAAGCTCTTATTCCTGCACTGAGGAGCAAGGAATCGAGAGTGAGGAGGGATCGTGAGGAGCTATGTGCGAGGATACACGAGAGCAGCCTTCCCGTAACTCTCCACAACTGAACACCATGTTGTTAATAACTCTGCCCCTGACATCTGGCAAATTTGAACGAGATGGCAGCGAAACAGTACAAGTGCCCGTTATTTTATCCTTCATTATATAATAATACTAATAATACTACTAATGCTACTAATAATAACTATGTTAATAGCACTTCAGAAACTGACGTCACTTCACATGGTGCTGTCTCATTTCTCTAAAAACATATTTCCTAATTTTCTGTCTCGCATGGTTTCCTTGCATCTCTCTATGCATCCTGGGTGGGAGGGACAAAGACGCAAGGAAAGGACACAAGTGAGGGAAATGTGGGTGCAATTTAAGAGACTTGGGATGCACCTTCAGAATTTCTCAACCAGGAATTACAAGGGCCATCTCTCGTCATTTTGTACTCTGACTTCCGATCCCATTGTCTTTTAATGTGGAGTTTTTTATGTAAAAATGGCAAATATAAATTCAATATTTTTCATTTATATGTTACCATGCAATGTGTGTGCTCATTGTATGCTAGCCAATAACTTGAAGGCGCAATATTGTGCTGAGTGCGCAAAACATATGTGACCATTTTACTTTTTACACCATATGATCCCTTTGTCACACCATATGATTTTCCTGCACACAAAATAATTATTTCTTTGATTTTATAGTTCATTATTTAATTTAATTTTAAGTTTTTGCCATTATTTTTTATTATTTATGTGTGTCGTATGTTGGATCATCCACCTTAAGACACAAAGATGCATACAGTCTGGGCATACATTAAGCCAGTTATGATTTTAAGAAAATGAACAACCATGCAATTGACACTTTCCATGTCCTGAATGATGGGCCAGCAACTCAATACTGCAATTGGGCAAGCTGCTTCCTCATGAGCAGTAGGCTATTCCCTATAGGGATTCAAACTGTGCCTCATGAGCAGTATTCCTTATACATGGGGATTCAAAATGACATGGAGGAAAACCATAATAGTACAAATCATGGCGATTGAAAAGGGGAAAGAGCTGGGGGGACATACAGCATTTTGCAAACAATGTAGTCAGGTATTGTATATATATATATTGCATATTGTATAATTACCTTCATTTGGTTTGTGAAATATCACAGTTTTTTTTAACTTGTCGAGTGCTACGCTTTTGTTATTTTTCTTAGTCATGGTCAAGACGCCATGATTAAGAAAAAACAAAAACATAAATGTTTCACAAGGAAATGGTGGATTTCAAGAGAGTAATGATAAGGGATTATGATAGTGAAGTGAATTACTTTAGCAAAGTAAACCCAATTTTCTTTTCCAGCTTTTTCAAGTTTCATAATAATTGTATTTAAAAAATTATATTTTTTTCAGGCCTAAACATCATATATATATATATATATATATATATATATATATATATATATATATATATATATATTTGCTAAGGTTCTATGGCTTAAATGAAATACTTCATATGAAATATTTATTCAGCCTTGACCTAATGAGATTGTAGTTATGCGGGGAACGTGCTAAAATGGCAGTAGAAGCAAGTTCATTCACACCTAGGTTATGGAACTTAAAAAAAAAACATGAGGACACATCATTGGGATAGATGAGCCAAAACACAAGCTCACTGGAATGAAGGAAGTTTACGTGTGCTTAAACGTGTGTGTATATATATATATATATATATATATATATATATATATATATATATATATTATATATGTGTGTGTGTGTGTGATATAAGTGATAGTGATGTAAAGTAATGTTAAGATATTAAAATGAAGATGTGAAACTATGTAGGCCATGTTCCATCTAGGCCAGGGGTGTCCAAAGTACGGCCCGGGGGCCAATCACGGCCCGCGATCAGATTTCATGCGGCCCGAAGCTTCGTTTTTATAATATATTATTTATGGCCTGCTAGGATTGTCAGATACTGTATGACTGAAGATTTGGCTTTTTTGGTTGACATAACGAAGCATTTCAACCGACATAACTGCTGCTGTTATATATCTGTAGATGTGACACAAAATTACTTTCTGAATGATTTTGTTAAAGAGAAGAGCAAGTCATGTTTAAAATGAACATGAGGTTCAGATTTGTATCAACTTCATGCAAGTTTAATGTGTTCCATACAATTTATTCTGTTATCTGACTCCAGATGTGAAAGAAAGGAAGAACTGGTTTGTAGATTTGTTCACGCCTGATTGGTTTAGATTTGGTTACATTGTCATTTAAAAGAAAAAGATAATTGTGACAATGAAAATAAAATTGTTACATTGTAACTTTTATTGGTGTAAAAAGTTAGTATTGGCCCCCGGGCATCTTCACATTGTCAAATCTGGCCCTCTTTAAAAAAAGTTTGGACACCCCTGATCTAGGCCTATGTCTTCATAATAAGTTAGTAAAAAAGTTATAATTAGAAACTTTAGGCAGAGGTAGGCCTACAAGGAAAATCTTCCACAAGCCTCTAGCCTATTAATTTTTAATAATAATAATAACAATACTACTACTACTACTACTACTACTACTACTACTACTACTACTACTACTACTAATAATAATAATAATAATAATAATAATAATGAATAATAAACTGTTATTCTTATTGTTGATTGTTTTATTTTTAGCAATTGTTTTTGTAACAACAGTGGATAGGAACCAAATCACTGTGCTCCATCTAAACTTCAAACAGCCCACAGCTCCCATGACAATATGTCCCCTCAGGATGTGGAGCAACACATGATCACGCGTGGGGTTCTTCCAGGTCAATGTCACGAATGGACCGATGAGTGGCGCTAGCTCCAACCCCCCCTCCACCCAGACCCAGCCCTCGTGTGCTGCTCTCCACCCTGAGCTTTACCCTCTCGAGTGGGGCTGCCCTTGGTGTGGAAAAGTTGTTGACAGATCTCATATCAGTGAATGGAAAAAATCAAACGATGTCCTCGTTCATAAAATGTCTCGGACCAAGAGGATGCAGCAGGCGACGCAACAACACGGTTCTGATGCAAACGCCAGTGAGGCTTCGTCTTCCCAAGATGTGTTGATCTGCAATGAAATGGTCCTGAGCTAGTTTAGGTCTTAAACTGTTTTTTGTGAAGTGAACGAGTGTGGGTGGGGGATGTGGTCCTGAAAAGAGGAAGAGGCGGGGGCTGCTGCTGCAGGAGCCCACATGCTCCCAGGAGCCGCCTCTCAATACTAAATTATGTTCATATCATATTCTCCCTTGGTTATCTTAACGGCGAAATAGTGTTGTGTCTTAAATGCAGGCTATGTAAACCTTTACAATACAATAGCTTCAAGGGGCATCTTATTTAAAAAACATAGGAAATGGTCCAAAATGGCCCCTATATGGCCCTGCCCTATAGAGGCAATTCTTTGTGTGCTTCAACTTTAGGCTATGAGGAAATACCAGGTGAATAACGTACCCAGGCTTTTATAGGTAAATATGCGATAATAGAACTAAGACATTTATTTGATAGCCTATATTAGAAATATACTTTTTTTAAATTCTTCATTTGTTTTGGATTCAAGGACAACGACACAGCAGTTTGGGGTACTTGATAAGGACATTAAAATAAAGACTTGCACGCCATGTCCGTTTCTGTTACAGAGCCACTATAAAATATTCATCCAGGCGGTATCCTTGAATTCATTAGGTCAGGTGTCTCAATGTGCCCAGAGACAAACTGCGGACACAAAAAGTCAACCGTTGTCCACTTTAATCGTCGGATAAAGTGGAGATATTTCAACTATAGTTGTGTTTTAAGACCAGCTCCGACTGCAGTGGCTGGTGCTGCTTTCGCCAGTAAACACCGCCAGACACGCCGGGTTTACCTGTTGATTATCCCGTCCCTCAGCAGTAGGGCAATTGAGAAGACGATGTTTGCTTCCGTATCCACTGGTGAGTAATCCGACAATTGTAAAAAAAAAAAAAATAATAATAATAATAGTAACAATAATAATAATGCTTATCGTTTTGCTTAGGCCTATGTGTTGTTGAATTGCGGTGTCTCGGTGGACCAGAGAGCGGCTCTGCGTTACGGCTGCAGTGACCTGCTTTAACCCTGCAGCCATCATGTGGCGGATAAAATCAGATGTAGGCATTGGTCTGTAACGCACCCTTTTATCAATATAGGCTTATGTCCAATAAACGCGTGAGATTTCGCGACACATTGACGCCCATCGCGGTATGCAATATTGTGCTGTTCACATTTTCAAAATATATTAGGGCTATAATGATTTTTTTTTCAATATATAGCCTATTATTTACCCGGAATTAATTAGCAAAATAAATATATCTCTGATACAACACATACCTGCTATGTAGGCTGAGAGATGAGCAGAGAGATGGCCAGGCACTAGTGGTCCCTGGGTGCGGGCTGCGGCGGTCTTGTGGGGACACGGGCGGTGAGCAGGCTCTCTGACGTCACTCCTATTGCTTTTCTGGTCAGTTTGCTGGTGGTCTCGCTGATTTTTTTGACGAAACAAAAGCTGGTCCGTGTTGCCGGACGGACATCTGAAGTAGTTTCGTTCAGAGGAAAAAGTCGTGCCTTCGTTCGGAACGCGTGTTGAAAACTTTTTCGAAATCTTAGAGCCGAAATAGGCCTACATAAGGCCTCAACATGGCGACGTGCAAATCAATTGAATGAGGATTGCCTTGAAAGTTGAAAACATAGATGTATTCTTCATGTAAATCAAATGCTTTTAATTAGCTAATATTTAAGTTAAAATTCTGGCTTTTTTCCATCTTTAAACTTTCTTTTAGATTGTATTTTGTGTAATAGGCCTACAATTATAGTGGACATACACATGCGTCATGCAGTCATTTCATTACATTTTTCGTTCATTCTAAATATTTTCGAACGAAATCTGACATTAGAAGAGTTAAAAAGTGACCTTTAGTTAAAAATAGCTTGCATAACTTTTCATTGTGTGTTTTCTGAATGAAGGAGAGGAGGTACCTTGGAGAGGACATCAAATCGGCAGAAAAATGTCTTCCATTGAGGTTTTTTGTGTTAATTCATAAATTCAGATAACATAGCCTACATAGATAAAAGAATCCACATCCACACATGCTCTTTTCTTCAGAACAACCCATGACAGGAGATAACCTATTAACTTGCCAACCCTGTTTACATTTCCTTGTGGAGGATATAAAAAAGTGAAGGATTGGGGACTGGAATGCATACCCTAAACGACAAAAAAACAACCCCCATTTTTACAAAAAAGAAAAAGAAAAGGGGAAGGGAGAGACGAACCCATTGAACCCCTTTGAACTGCATTGACAGCAATGCAGGGTAAAGGCACATTTCCTCTGGGATACTACAGGGTGGGGAGTGGGGGTTGGGTGAGGTTAGCTGGGGTGAAGTCGTCCAAAGCCTACCCAGAATGTTGCTATTCAAACAGCTCTGGGATCTCTCCACAGCCTCCCTTACACTTACTACTCATAGCTTTCACGCATGACATTATTGTATATATATATACACGTATATATATATATATATATAGGCCTATATATATAGCTATATATATATATATATATATATATATATATATATATATATATATATATATATATATATATATATATATATATATATATATATATATATATATATATTTCGCTTGAATGATCTTGTGTTATCTAAATACATAGGGCCTATACTTGTATGGGCTTTGTTGCCCACCTCGCAGCAAGTTATCGTCATCGGTAATAACCACTACTTTCGATCATCATCATCATCTCAGGATATGAGTGACTCGATAACATCTGACACCGGCATCCCACCCTTTGACCCAAACAGTAATGCTATGGCCACGGTGGAGAGGCCTCCTTTACGCATCTCCAAAAACAGAGTTTGCGCGGGGGTTGGGGAGCATTGGGGGCAGGGGCACCAGCGCATGCATTCCGGAGGGTGGGTTCTCAGAGCTGGTGGGTGGAGATGGACGTGTTGTTGTTTCATTCCTCTAACGTGTTTTCCCTTCTTCCTCGTAACCGAAAGTAACCCTTTTAAAAAACCACATATACGAGCGGATATCGCTAACACGTGTGGTTGAATCTATTGACTTTTGCCCCCCCCTCCCCATCCCCTCCCCTAAGCAATGTTAGGCTATACCATAAGGGTAGTGGCTGTTGTGTTGTGGCCGTGTTGCTTGTGTGAAACGGTGCCTCGTGTGCGGACCTTATTGAGTGTAGCTTTAATCAATAGTTAGTCATTCACCGTTCAGTACAACGTAGGCCCATACCTCGGGATATTTCCCTTAGATCTGGTACCACAAACCTCAACGTATCACTTCCACAAATGTGTTTTTCTGGGGTTTCCAGTCACATTCCTAAGCTGTGAGTTAAACACTCCCCTGGTGCCCAGTGTGGTGATGCTGGAGGTAACTAGTCATATAGTTATGAACTCAGGGTCCTACACTGCTGGTCTATAAGCCATAAACATGTTATTGATTTCAAAGACTTGTATGTTGATTTCGGGCAATTCGTTTACTTTCACTGCTGCAGTGCAATGTTGAAATTGTCCTATATTGGTAGAAATTGATTTTTTTTAAATCAGTGAATTAAAAAGAAATCATGTAGAACTAGGGGCTTTATATTGGATCAATGCAACAGTTATGACATAAGGGAATTGCTTTGAATGGCGAGACTTTTTTTGTGTCCATAATTGACTTATAATTGTTTAACGGATGTCTTTCAATCGACCTAGGATAGAATATATGAAATGTTATAAATCATATTTATTTTTACATATTTTGCATTGTGTGAAAGCGGTTGCGATTTTAAAAAGGGAGTCGTTGACGTCAAATGTTTTTGAAACTTCAACAGTCAAACCCAGGAACAAGTTGCTCCAGTAGCCTATAGGTTAGCTGCTCTGCATCAGGCTGTTTGTGCGGCTCCACATATTTGCTAGGGTGGTCTAGATGCCTTTAGTAGCCGCTATCTGCAGGGACCAAGTCCGTTTCCACTGGACCACTCCCCTCCCTGGGTCCGTAGTGAAATTAGTAGCAAAAAAAGCATGTAATTGACAAAGTCACGTGTTCAGTACGGGAACAGAAACAGCCAGCCAGTGAGCGAATGAGAGAGAAGGAGAGGGAGCGAGAGAGAGACACAGAGAGGGAGAGGGAGAGAGAGGGGGAGAGAGAGAGTCAGCTACAGAGGTGGTGTGAGTGAGGAAGAAAATTGAGGGAGAGACATGACAAAATATCAAAGGACAGAAAGCACAGTGTACCATGCGAGCTAAATTCGTGAGCGATGTGATCGAGGATGTCGGATTAATGGTGACCACCACAGCCCGTTTTCGCAGAGGAAGCCTTTCTATCGCAACTTGGGTACAGAGGGTCCGCGGGGAAACATGGCCGAAGGTTATTCTGCTATTATTTCTATTTTCTGTCTCTTTCTCTTTTTTTTGTTACTTTTTCCTTTAAACAAAACAAAAAAAAATCGGATATTATTACTGTCCGAATTGCGCAACGCTATTGATGTAAAAGCTCCAGCGATGTGTGTAACCGCCCATAGTGCTGGGCGACGGGAACTATGTTTTGCTGCATTAATGTAGTGCATTGTCAGAGCGCATAGGAAGCATAGCAAAGCTACCACAAACCATGTGTACACCTGCCTTCTGGTTACACGTTCACACACGAGGAGTAGCATGTACACACATGTATACATACACATATATGTACATATATATGTATATATATATGTGTGTGTAGTGGGCGCATGCCAGACCCCCAGGTCTACACACCCGACAGCATGCTTGTGCATATGATTGAGAGCCGACGTCGCCTTGGGTCAGACCAGACGCTATAAAGTACTTTTAGGCTTTAAGGGGGTACGGACCCACGGCCCCGAGCCGCCCAGGACCCCTACTAGGACTTGAGGCTGGGGGTTTTGCTTTTTATTTTAGCGACGCGGTTCGTGGTTTGCGATGGTGGGGATTCCCCCCCATACATATATAACACACTTGGAGGGTCCATTAGATGTAGAGAACTGCGCGCGCAAAGTGGACTACTTCCCCCCCCCCCCCCCCCCCCCACCCACCTCGCCTCCCCCCCCTCGCCTCTTTAAAATGCAACTTCTCTAATTTGCCCTCCTTTTTTGTTTTGTTGTCTCCCCCCGTTTTAAACAGGAGGGGCGGGTAAAGGTGTGGGAGAAGACCCCGCCAGGTCCAGCGAGACCCCGGAGGAGGAGCGAGGTCCCCCCCAGACCGTGCCGGGAGCTGGCTTCTGCAAGTGGTTCAACGTGCGGATGGGCTTCGGGTTCATCTCCATGACCAGCAGCGAGGGGGCCCTGGTGGACCCTCCTCTGGACGTCTTCGTCCACCAAGTAAGCTAGAAAAACTGGGGGGACAAACATCTGCATGATGATGATAGAAAAGCGGACGTCCTCTCTCCATGCTGCTGGTTGTGTGTGTGTGTGTGTGTGTGTTGCTAACGGACATGACCGTGCTTTCAATTGGGGCCACGTTTGAATAAACGTGTGGTACTACCTTTTTTGTTGTTGTTTTACTACGCAATAACTACATTTATGACTATCGGCGGAAGGCCCATCCCATAATATAACATATGTTGACACATGGGTCGGTCCAGTGGGGGGGGGGGGGGGGGGGGGGTGTTCACGTGTTAACACCGTGGGCCAGAAACGGTTGGTTTTATAATTAGGCTTTCTATACAAGGACATGGACGTGGTACGTTTCCGTAAAGTGACGTGATTCGTGATTGGCTTTTCCCTCCCCTATCTATCTATCACCCCCTGGAGAAGGGGAGACGGGGGAGTTAATGGCTAATGGCCCCCAGGAACTACGTCGCTACGTCGTGGTTCCGAACCGACGGTTAATAACATATCGGAAAAAACCGTATAAACCGTGTCTCCACTCCCGGTGATCCTGCCCGTGTGTTGGTGGCAGGCTTGCGGCGGGCCTCGCGTTCAACCCCCGGGTTTCCGGTGCTGATGTTGACGCTGAGGGGGAACCGTCGTCGTTACCGTGTTTGTTGACCAATGATGGCGTTACCGAAAAAAGCGTTACTTGCGTAACCGTACGTTACGTAGGGCCGTTGGAGACGTCACGACTCATGGCGGAGGCACCAGCTAGCTAGTTGCAGTTCACTGCCTCGGTGTTTGTCTCCGGCGTTGTTTTCGTCTTTATGAACCGATTCCAATTAATCTTGTCTCTTTACTTTTGTCTCAGGCCAACAAGTGTGGTTTTAGGGTCCTATAGAGGGGCTTATATCCTCTGACTTTTGTAACTTTTACTTTTTTTTTTCTTGAGCATTTTTCGCCCTAAGCTAATGGGCAGTGGGTCATCTGTGTGTGAGTTCAGTTGGACACATCTCAAAATGTCCCTGACCAATGAAACATGTGAGCTGAGCTTCTCTGTGTCAACACTATGGCTGCTTTGTATTTGAACGTTGTTCATGGTTAATATATGTATTGAGAGAAATCATCCACACTGAGGATCCCATTAGCTCTCTCTCTCTCTCTCTCTCTCTCTCTCTCTCTCTCTCTCTCTCTCTCTCACACACACACACACACACACACACACACACACACACACACACACACACACACACACACACACACACACACACACACACGCAGATTTGGAGTGGTCACCTTGTATCTAAAAAAAGGCGATCTGTTTGTGTTTTGTGTTGTCTGCTTATGAAGTGCATACCTCTCCCTGCTTATATGCACAAAGATATCATTAAGCAGAAAGAAACGAGAACCGGCTAAAAAAAGAACAGGCTAAATTGTCACAAAGCATCGATGGCTCCCGTAGCTAAAGAATATATTCACATAATCGAGTTTAATCAATGGTTTAATCGAGTGATTTTTTTCTTCTCTACATATTGGGTTTGTCCTTCCTAGAGATTATGCAAGGCCTACTGCTTGCTTAGCATGGTAGCTATGACTAGTATCATCATGGTGGCCTACATTGGGTGTAGCGTGTATGTGACATGGTATGCCACATACATGTAACAATGCTAGCACACACATCTCTATTACATTAGCGTGAAATATCGCTTTGTGTCGTGGCTGGGCTCCTTCAACCTATATGCGCATGGTAGTGTGTTGTTGCTTACAGAAATCACTGCATGAAGAATCTGTATTCTTCATTTCCATTTTAAGTGATGCATACCTAGTCATACATAGTCATAAACAGGCTATTCAATAATACAATTCCAATGTATTTTTTAGCAGGGTTGTTATTGTACACACCACTGAAAATAATTGCTTGCTTGTACACACACTATTATGTTGACTCTGAATGTCTACCATTCAACATGTACATATTAGGCTTGCTCACTAATCGTTTTGTTCATGTACAATCCCTATTCCTTTCTTTCCTCCAATGCTAGTGAGGTGTGTGGAGGGACACCTGTTATTTAGTTGGAAATGGTTCATGTTTGTGCTATTTATTTGTTGTATCTGGCATAGCTTGTCTTGTGTACAAGATGGGAAGAGAGAGAGAGAGAGAGAGAGAGCGAGGTGGGGGTGTTAGTTAATGTTTTACCAAGGTAAATGTTCTGCCCCTGTCCATCAATCATAGGAGAATAATAACGCAAGGTCACTTGTTTGTTGACGTGAATCACAAATAGATACGTTTTTCCACAAGCAGGAGAGTACGAGGGGTGAGAGCGAGAGATAGAGAGAAAGTTGACATATTGAGGTTTGCAAATGTACTACTTATTATTCCTGCTGTACTTAATTTTTCACTTGCTTTGGCAATGTGAAAGGTGGTTTTGCATGTGCTGTTTTGAATCTGATTGAGAGCGCATAAGGACAGGAGAGAAAGAGGGAGAGAGAGAGAGAGAGAGAGAGAGGGAGAGGGAGAGGGAGAGGGAGAGGGAGGAGTTTAACCTGGAAGAGGACACTATAGGAGGGATGTGGAGGGGGGAGCGAGGGGGAGGAGACGGGTGAGTGCATGGTGGCAGTAGCAGGCAGATCAGGAAAACATGGAGAAGGGAGGGATTGGGGAGGTGGGGCGAGTGACAGAAAAGACCCGAGTGAGAAAGGTAAGATGGACATGTGGAGAGAGAGAGAGAGAGAGAGAGAGAGAGAGAGAGAGAGAGAGAGAGAGAGAGAGAGAGAGAGAGAGAGAGAGAGAGAGAGAGAGAGAGAGAGAGAGAGAGAGAGAGAGAGAGAGAGAGAGAGAGAGAGAGAGAGAGAGAGAGAGAGAGAGAGAGAGAGAGTTAACAGTCAGATAAGAGTTTCTTCCTTTTCACAAGATTAAGAATGAAAGAAAGGCATATATCCTCAATGGCAGAATTTTCTTCTTTCTTCTTATTTTCTATCTGTCTTCTTCAACCTGGACTCAGTGTGTGTGTGTGTGTGTGTGTGTGTGAGAGAGAGAGAGAGAGAGAGAGAGAGAGAGAGAGAGTGAGAGTGAGAGTGAGAGAGAGAGAGAGAGAGAGTTTTGCTTGGACACAGGGGGGTTGGGGTGCCCTCTCCTCGGGCGTTCTTTAAAAAGAGGAATTTCTTTAAAGACAAAAAGGCATGCATGCGGAGGGTCGGGTGGGGTGGGGGGTCTGGGGGTGGAAGTGCGTGATTGGGGGGGGGGGTTGCCCTTTGTTGGTAATCAGTTTGAAATGTTGAGCAGTTTGCTGCGTTGCCATTCTCCTCAATCCACAGTGTGTTCACTGAAGAGTAGATTGGTGTGTGTGTGTGGTTTGGGGCTTCATTTTTTGCTTTAGTTGAAAATTTAAAAAAAAACATTATTGTTTGTGTGTTTTTTCCCATTGCACATATTTGTCCAAGAGTGTGTGTGCGTGCACTTGGCGCAGTGAGGTTAAAGTGGGCCCCCAGTGAGATTAACCTCTGGGCTGTGTCACTGTTTGGCATGCAGGCCCCACCCATCTCTGCCTCCAGATAGCTAGTATCAGCCTTTGTCTCCCCCACAGCCACACTATCCCCCCACCACACACTACACCCCACCTCCCTCCTCCTCCTTCCCATCTGCACATCAAAAAAAAAAGCAAAAGAAGAAGAAGGAGTGGTCATGTGACTTCCTATTGAGGCACTGGCTACATACGGCGAGATGATTGGTAATTGGGAAGGTGGCAGAGTAGCAGCAGTGCAGGGTGAAATCTGTTGGGGTTTTTCTTTTATATGCATTTGGACTTTATTCCCAGGAAATGCAAACACAGCCATTGCAAAGCCTTCAGTTTTACACTGACATTTGTCTCAAATAACGGTTTTACATTTGGCGCTTGTATTACATTGTTTGTTTGAAACAGTACAGTAGCCTATCTTTTTAGGGTGAATAGTTTATATTGTAGTTTAATAATTCAAGCGGATAAAGTCGTGCTCTGTGGCGAGTATGCTTACCACAACCTGCAATCAATTTGCAATATGTTATTCCCTCTCTTTCAACCCTCTGTCTTGTCCATAAAGGCACAAAACACAGAATTTGTATTAAGCTATTATTATGAATAATCTTTAAAATAAGTCTATTTATTTCTTTTTTTTAAGTTAATAAAAAATGTTCTTTTGGTTTATACATTAATTTGAAACAACTGACACTATACATTTACTACCATTTGTTGTATTGATTATTGAGAACATGAATTATTTATTCTTCTTAAACAAAATACTGTTTACTAATGACATGGTATTTGTAGTGAAATTATATATATGAAATTATACTTTCCAAATGGATAGTATATATGTAAAGGAAAAACATATTCTTATGCAGTTTGTAATAATTAAATAAAGGATTTAGCAGTGACAGCTAAAGGGTGTAACAACTGGTGTAGTTTATTTTTAAACAATTATAAAAATACATTGGTAATGACCATGTGATAAAGATATGGTTAAGAACAGAAGGTTTGGTAAGAGAAAAGTAAATGTTTTCTAAATAAGACAAATAAAAAAACGGCATTTAATAATAATTTTGGATGATTGAAAACTTTGGAAGTTGCCATTTCTGATTGATGAAGTTGGTTGTTGAAACGAAATAGGGCCTATATCAATTTTTTTTATTATACTTATTTTTCTAAAGTAAAATAATTCCATAGAAAAGTCAAATAAATACATTATGCTCTTAATAATAATTGTATGTCATAGTATGTAACATAGTATATAATGTAAGGAAAATTAAAGATTAGGCTAAATCTTTACATCATCTTACCTCACCACTGGTCATCTGTATCATTTCTATGCTTCCTGCTAAATTATATGAAAAAGAAAGCGTTTTTCTCAGTTGCTTAATTATACAATGTTTTTTTGTTACCCTGTTCCCCTCCTTCCTAAAAGAACAATTTCATGCCACATAAACTTCTGTAGGTTTTGAACACAGGAATGTGTTTGCATATAATCATTTCGTAGAAATCTGTTAATTTCTTCTTTACAACTAATATAGGTAACTCAATCGGCCAGCAATCTATTTCACATGTAAAATGTTTTTTTGTTCATGTTCCTTTTCTTTCTCTCTTTCTTTTCTTTCTTTTCTTTCTTTTTCTTCAAAAGGTGGCTCTGTTTTGAATCGGTTCAATTATTAGCCGGCCGTGCGTTTTATCACCCGTCACCTGGCCCATGTTCATTTCCTCCTCCGCGCTGCTGATAAACGTAGCAGGATGATCTAGTGCTTCCTCTCTCACATCAAATATTTGCCCCAGTCATACGCGGCAGGCCCGGCATGTTGTTAATTTGAGGCAGGGGGAAACAGCAGCTTTAGTGTTTGATGGTGGGGGTGGGTGGGGGGGTCAACGGTCACGACCACTAATGACAACGTGTCGCACTGAGGGGTGTCGCCCACCCCAGCACGAGATCGCCTCCGTTGGTTGTTTAGCGCCACTGCGCATGCCCTGTGTGTGTGCTTGTGCTTGTTGCAGAAAACCTGATTATTTGCCGTGCTTCAATCAGAATTGTGTGTGTGTGAACTGGCAAATATATGCCTGCTGCTGCGTGTCTTTGATGGCGTTTTCCTTGGTACAGTTTCCTGACAGTCCTTTGTTTTGTTGCCTGATGAGCCTCACAGCCTGCTGGGTTTGCTCCATCTCAGCAGATCTGGACCGACTTAATCCACTTAGCATTTCATCTTCATAAAAAAACAACTACTTAATGGCACCATGTCCAATGGACCACCACCATCCTCCTTACACACACACACACACACACGTACACACACACACACACACACACACACACACACACACACACACACACACACACACACACACACACACACACACACACACACACACACACACACACACACACACACACACACACACACACACACACACACACACACACACACACACACACACACACACACAAACACTGTGCTATCCAGCTCAATGCTGCCTAATTCTGATTGAAGCACATTGAAGCACATCCCATAATGAGGCTTTCCGTAACAAGGTGGTGGTTGCCAGGGAGAGGCGGGGGGAGAGATGGTGTGGGTATCCTATGCCCCCCCCCCCCCCCCAACCTTATAGTTTCCTGTATTGATTGGTGGGGCCTTGTGTACCAGGGTACAGCCTGATAAAGAGAAGCTCTATTTCTGGCCAGGATGTTAGGAGCGCTATTGATCGCTGCTTCCTCCACATGCAACCCACATGCACGCACGCACACATCGCTGACACACACACACATACACATGTACACCTATAGGGAAGAACACATCCCGGTTTCAAAGGGATTTATTTACAATATCACAGGTTCATAATATGCCCGGTCAAGCCGCTCCTCCTTCTCCTCTTCCTTTCCGGCCGTTATCTTAGGGCTGGGCAAAATATTGTCATTATATCGATATCGTGATATGAGACAGATATTGTCTTAGATTTGGGATATCGTAATATTGTAATATGGCATAAGGTGTCTTTTCCTGGTTTTAAAAGCTGCATTACAGTAAAGTGATGGAAAAAAGAGAAAATACTGAGTATTTTTCATTTGTGAAGTATTTAATTCACACAGGAGTAGGCTTTCCCATGTGGTTATTTTATATATACTTTATTGAATGACCAGAAAACATGCTATATCGTGATATATATCCTCATCGAGATATTAAATGACCTTTATCGGGATAGAAGATTTTGGCCATATCGCCCAGCCCTACGCAGTATGCAGTTTATGCTATACTTTCTAATTTTACCTGAACCCCCAGAACCTTGTTGACCAGTGTAGTATAGCAGCACCACGACCGGTGAAGCCCCCCCCCCCCTGTCCAGGGTAGCAGGGGGAGCGGGAGCAGCAGTGCAGTACGCTGGTGTGGTCCCGCCGCAGGGGGGGTGGAGGGGGGGTTGGTTGTGCCGGTGGTCTGTGGGGGGAGGGTGGGCAGGGGGTGCTGGGTAGTGGGTGGGTGGGTTGGGGGGGGGGGGGGGGGGGGGGGGGGTGTTGAGGGGGGCCGGGGCGGTTCTACCGTTGACCCCCGGATTTCTACCGCTGACCTGTGGGGCTCCTGATCAAATGGGGGTTTTGTTCCTGAACCCCCCGCCCCCCTCCCGCTCTCCCTCCACCCTCCCGTCCGACCGCTGATCAGGAGTTGCTCCTCCATTGGAGCTGAACAGAATGCGCTGGAGGCATTTCCATGTCCCTCCACCCCCCCAGCCCCCCCACCCCAATACTCCACCCATCTCCAACCCCCGTCTCCAGGCCCCTCCTCCATTTTGTGATCTCTCTCTCTCACTCTCTCTCTCTCTCTCTCTCTCTCTCTCACTCTCTCTCTCTCTCTCTCTCTCTCTCTCTCTCTCTCTCTCTCTCTCTCTCTCTCTCTCTCTCGCTCTCTCTCACTCTCATTCTCTTTCTTCCTGGGCTGTGCCCTTTCCTGACCTCTGAGCGTAAACTGAAACCGGCCAGGACACCCGCCGAATCACTCGAGAGGAGGAGAGGAGGGCACTCTGGTTACATGTTCTGATTCTTAAAGTATTTACACACACACACACACACACACACACACACACACACACACACACACACACACACACACACACACACACACACACACACACACACACACACACACACACACACACTCTATCAGATTTACGGAATCTTTGGACTGTTTTAAGCAGCTTCTAAAAAGCCATGTTTATAGGCAATCCTTTCTATAGATCTCCATCCCTGTCTTATCTTTTGGTTTGTTCTAGTTTGGTCTGTCTCATTGTGCTGTGTTTTATATTGTAATGTAGTTTTACCTCATTTACTTATTCATTTATATTTTTCGTGTGTGTGAAACACTTTGTAACTGTGTGTTTTAAAAAGTGCTATATAAATAAAGCTTTACTCACTTACGTACTTACTTACTTACTTACTTACTTACTTACTTACACACACACACACACACACACACACACTTGCCAGTTTAGTTGGGCCCACATGGTCACAAAAAGAGAAAAAATAAGAAATCCACACGTTGTGTGTTATTGCGTAATTGTGCAGAGGCCCCTGGTTGTCAGTCACCCAGAAACACACGGACAAAGGCAACATCACAAATAAGCCCAGGGCAGTAACACACACACGTCTGACGTGCGCTTACGCATTTTCCTGCTGGACAAATGGACACGTGTGACTTACACTGGTGCATTGTGGGGCATTTTTGCGTTGAAGACGCAAAGGGAACAGGCAGGAGGAGTTAGGCTAGTCACTGAACTTTGATTGTGACACGCTGCCTTTTTCAGACTCAATTCCAGAGCTCTCCATATGAGAGCAATAGTCGACACCGCAACAATACTACACATCCCATATCAGTAGCGTGTCTTAGAATCTAGTCTTGTTTGAAGGGATCAGCATCAGCACAATGAATGCCAATGTAGCTTATTTCTTCATTATGAGCCATACTGTCACTTTCGTTATACTTTTCACATCACAAGTTTTAGAATCTAGTCGGAGGCTTGATTGAAGGGATCAGCACAATGAAAGCCAAGGTTGCTTTGCTATTTCTAAGCTGAATACCTTAAAATGCAGCTACATATCTGGCCATAAAAGGTGTGTCCTTGAAATATTTATGATCTATGGTGTATAGAGATTGAGCTGTATATGTTGCATTGTGGCCCATTTAAATTCTTGTCATTTTAAAGCCTTAACAGGTACTTTTAAGTGGCTTGGAGAGAAAATTAGTCGTTAAAGAGCATTTCTTTTAAATCTTGGTTACATATATGTTGGGAATGGGAGTCAAACATCCTAGCCACTTGACTAATTTCCTCTTAAGAAACTCCAATACAGAAAATTGACAAAATACATCTATGAGCAGTTATGGAACAATAACACGGTCAGAACTCTTGACACTCAATGAATCCAATGAATGAATGGACAATGTTATATGAAATGAATGAATAGACAAACTCAACCCAAGTGCTCTCTGCATATTTTAGTGCTTTTTCACATACATTTTTTATCTGAAAAAGTATGAAACTTATTGAATAGAAAGTTGCTGTGCTAATTCTGAGGTTGATGCATTTCATAATTTGTATTGAAATGCTAACCTTCTCAATTTCAAAAGATTCAAAGATATGACGGCAAAAGTCAGTTTTGACTGCACTGCACCAACTGAAATAATAGAGTAAAGAGACCATGGGATTATAACAAATGCTTTCTGTATGAAGTGAATACATAACATAATTAAGATAATATTAGAAATCCAAAATAATCAATCTTATAATTTTATCAGTAACAATTTATTTATACAAAATATGTATCTATACTTTTTTGTCAAATTAATTATATTTTATTAAATAAAGCATTATAATATAAACTAATAAATTAAATGAGAAATTCAAATTTAAATCTCTGTAACATTTTATTGTTAAACAGAAATGATTTGTTTGGATTTAAGGCTCAAAGTGCATAAATAAGAAAAATCTGAACATAAAATGTTGATTTGTTTGACATTTGACAACTGAAAGGTCATAGGAAAATATTTATTTACACAAAAATAGCAGGCCTACTGTGCTTTACACAATTATATACAGAAATTGTAAATGAAGGATTTATTGATGGTTGACAATTCAATTTGCTTAAAGAAATGTTAGAAAAATTTGCCAAAAGTTATACAGTATTCGCTAATTCTGTTAATTTCCATTTCTTTTCATTTCTTCTTTGTCTGTGCATAAGTAACTTTATCATTACGTTCTATAAACATTAAAAACCCAGGCTTAATGGAATGGAATATTTTATTGGACTAGATATTTCAATTTGAATAATATATTTTTTCTCTAATTAGACATGATTTTGTTAGTTAGAGCTTCACTTGTAGTTATAAGCAAAGTAATAACACCATTGATTCAACACAATTAAATTAACAAATTTCAACAAAATACAACTTTTTCACCTTGATATCACATTTATCATAGTGCCAAACAAATTGTTTTCTAACTTTCTCTAACTGAAAATGTTTTTGTTTGTGCTGGCAGGCTTAGCAATAATATAATCATCTATCAATGTTTCCACTCCCCCTCTGATAAAGCCTGCTACGGGCTAACATACAGCCAGCTAGCGTGTTCTGTCATATCTGCATAAAATTATTATTCATGAAATCACTTTCCTCCTACATTTTGTCCCATTGTTATACCAATTTTCGATGGAAATAATTTGATCTTGTCTTTAAATAGAAGACAGAGCATAAGTGCCAACCCCCTCTCTACTTTCTGAAGTACTCCTCCTGGGGTACATGCTTTGCTATCAGCATCTCACACACACCGGCCTTGTGTCCCGTCCACAGTACCACGCTCCGTACATTACCCCATGCATCTTCTTCCTGTTTTTCTCCTCAAAGGGGGCCTTGTAGTTCTTATCGGCCACCATCCCTCTCTCCCTGCCTACGTCTCCCACATATCTGTCTTGCTCTGCTGCTGCAGTACCGCATTTCCTGATCCTGCTGTGTTATTAATAGGTCCGGATATACAGCAGCGAGGTAGATGGTTTTTGTGTCTTGTGTGTGTGTGTGTCTGTATTTGTCTTGGACATCTGCATAGAAGGTCACGGCGGGTAGGGTACGGTACAACACAGTATGCGGTACGTGTCCGCCGCTGGCGTCCATTTATGTACAATAAACGCAAACATACATCATCATCGTCTTCCCGGCGTCGCGCCAGCCCCAATCGATCTCCTCGACCGCACGGACGTTGATGGCTTATTTTTTTTCGAGGGGAATGAGTGCACTAGTAGAAAGAGAATAGGCTATGGCGGTGTGTGTGATCAGTAAGTAGAGGGAGGGAGAGGTTAAAGGCAATGACGCACTCATTTTGAGACAATCACTACAGTGCTGCTGTTACCATGTTGGCCATTGGTATAAGGCACTTAAAACTCAATTTCCTCTATTTCTGATGAGATTCTGTTTTTCTTTTATTATTTTTGTGTACTACATAAATGTCACAAGACATGATTAAATGTCAATGTGCATGTGGTCATTGGAGCCCATTGGAAACCTCTTATTCATGAATTAGTTGCAATTTAATCTATCTGGCAACAAACCCTATGGCCTGGCTCATTGCGTTTGCTGCTGCCGTCACTTGTCTGTTTTGTCCAACAGGAGTCTAAGCTAAACAAATTTCCGGCTTAGAATGTAAACGTTTGGTTGCCAGTCAAGTTTAACTCTACAACTACATTGTAAAGAACATTGTTGACAGATTGTCTGTTGCCTTTACAAAATAAATTACTTCAGTATGAAATCCTCTGACATGTGCATATGTTTTTAATAACACAAGGTTTTTAGTGATTACAATGTATGCAGTACAGTTGCGCTTCCCACAAATGTGTTGTAAGTTATATTACTATTTAGCAAACGCTTTTATCCAAAGCCACTTAAAGTGCATTCAGATACTTCATTCGGGAGCAGGTAGAGGTAGGGCATCATACAGATACAGACACAGGTGACGTTTACAGATGCCTACAGGTAGACTGTGGATATTGGGAATCATAACAACCATGATAATAATAATAATAATAATAATAATAATAACAACAATAATAACAATAATAATAATAATAATAATTCCTAATGTATATTATATTGAACTAAGTGTCCTCATTCAAAACAAAAATATGAGCTCAGTCATCAGCATAGCATTGAAGAAATCCTCAACGTTTTCCCCCCATCCTGTTCTGTCCTCCAACAGAGTAAACTGGTGATGGAGGGTTTCCGCAGCCTGAAGGAGGGTGAACAGGTGGAGTTCACCTACAAGAAGTCCTCTAAGGGCCTGGAGTCCCTGCGGGTGACAGGGCCCGGTGGAGGGCCCTGCGCCGGCAGCGAGAGAAGACCCAAGGGGAAGGTGCTGCTGCAGAAACGCAAACCAAAGGGTGACCGGTGAGTAACTGATTTGAGTTGAGTTGGGTTGAATGGACGAATGACTTCGATTCGCACAATGACTTGATTGAATGAATGAATAAATGAATTCATGAACAAACAACTGAATGATATTTATACACGGGAATTAATTTGACACAACCCTTGGCTACTGGGTTCCCTGAAAGCAACGCATAATAAATGACAGCATTTCTGCTCTGAGGCAGTAAAACCCGCAGTAACCTGAAGGTATAGGAGGAGGCGGAGCTGTATGCACTTACATACTGCGGTGAGCTATTTCTGAGTCCTAGGCAGAGATTATAGATTCTATCTATTCAATCTGCCAGAGTACATACCTGTTGCCATGGTTATGCTGCGCCATAATAAGGTATTGAATAGGGCACTTGGCCTGCCATCTCCACACTATTTTAAGTCAATGTGCCAGCTTTACTATTAAGGGCTGGGATTGGGCGCGGGGCTAGATTGGGCTTATATGCATTTCAATGCACCGTGCGCCGTTGGCTCAATCAGTCGCTTTGTCCTCGGGAAAATCACAGAGTGCTCTGCTAGTCTGTCAGAGGGAGCTGCATGGAGGAGGAGAGAGAAAGGGAAAAAAAACAGAAGCTTGCTGACGGGCTCTGCAGAAAGGGCTCTGCAGCGTGCCCTTCTCCTGATCCCAGAGAAGTCCCGGGCGGAAGATGCTATATACGAAATCTGTCTCAGGCATATGCTATCTATACGAAGAAGGCATAACTCTCCACAGGCTACATTTGTTCAGGAAAGCCGCACTCTCAAACAAAGACGTTAGAAGCAGCATGGAGTGGCACAAATGACAGCGCCGTAGCAACAAAAACAAACAAACACTGTTCCGTCCCCATTTTGAAAGGTTTGAACAAGAAATTTCAGGAAATGCACTGAATCATAATGGGGATGGAAATGCACAGAATTAATATGGGAATGTTTTTTCACAGTTGTAGTGTATCCAGTATCCAGTTGATTTGCATGATGAGTGTAGTTTGAAGGCCAGCTCGCCGGGCGTTTTACAGATGGCTGTAGGGCAAGCAATTGCTTCCCTGGGATGAAATCGCCTTCACCTTGAGCACGCTCATTTGCCTGCCTGCCGACCGCCCCAGGGGTCCTCATGGCTGAGATGCTAGGATGACCCCTACTGGTCAAACTCTTACATAACTAACTGTTGCCAAGTCAATAAAAAAATGTTTCTTGCTTTTTTTGTGCTCATTAGTCAAGAAAGAATTCACTTCGCAGCTGTCCGAAAGCAAATACATTTAAAGGTTGGATGAGCGAAACAACACTAAACACAATAAGTGGTCGACTTTGTGAACGTAGAATATACATCTAAATCACTACTGCTGGGCGTACCCAAGACTTGCTTTGGGTCCTCATTCAAAAATCATGAAACTCTTAAAGGTGCGCTATGCAACTCGGTTATTCCTCCGCTGTTTCTGGGTTTTCGCCGGAATTGGGCTCGCATTTCTCACTATAGAGCTCCCCCTGCAGCTTCGGAATAGGCCTACAACACTGTCGTAAAAACTCATTGACAACGCCCCCCACCCCCCACTTCGATAAATAAATAGTAATACACAACGAGAACCTGGATTCGGACCGCAAACAAACATGTGTGGTAGCAAGTCACTGCTAGGATAAACCCTCACTAGCTAGCAAGCTAGCCATGAAGCAACCAAGCTAAACACATACAGGGCTCACAATAAAACGGTCGAGCAAAACACATTGTTCAACAGACTCTCAAACCACATTACAAAAACGAAGTTCACCCAAGGGTAGGCTACTTACAATTTCAGCAGCAAGACAGCCAAGTCGGCGTCCGTTTTGCATTCTTCCGAGTCTCTCAGTTGACGCCATTCCGCATAAGCTCGCCCTATGTTCACTCGTGTCTGGTTTCTTTGTTTATCATAATCCTTTCTCTTATTCTTCGATTCCTCCGACCTTCCCCTCTTGGGTCTTGATGGATCCATAGTGGATTTGTCGATTGATCCAGAATTGCCTTGCAACTGACTCTTTATATCCAGCCGGACCCATGTTTGGCACCCCCGCCCAGGTCTACCGTAAAGCAGTGAAGCTACAATCTGACTACATTTTCGAGGCGCGATTGGATACTTCCGCTGCGTCACATCCGTAAGTGGCCGGGACGGCCACATGAAGTTGCATGTTCTGTTTTTCCGCGGGGACCCAACAGGGGGAGATGAAACACCCACCAAACAACCCAGAAAGTGTTGTAGAACGATCAGAACGACTCTCAACCTGCATGGTTAAGGTTATTTTTGATAAACGAGTTGCATAGTGCTTCTTTAATTAGGGATGCACAAATCAGGCTGATACCGACCACTGATTTTTTTGTATGTGTGATGAGCCGAACCAAGGGATGTTCACGACTAATTTCCCTGACATTTAAACAGAAGTTTTGTAAACAGTTGTCTCGTCTTAAAAGTAAGAAAAACCTCAGAAAACAGTAGATATTGTCTGAAAAAATATTGGGTTTATTATAACAGCTAATTTAAATGCTTAATCACGTTTTTCAATAAACATGCGCAGAAAAGTGGGCCACTTGCATTATGACCATTGCACAGTACCATACAAAACAACTCACTAAATAAAAATGTGCCAATAATGTAGGCCTAGCTATTGAAATATTGAAAACAATATTCAACATAACAAAAAAGGCTGAAAAGTGTGACATTGCGCATGGGCTATCGCTTGAAAGGCTGCAGGTCTCATGTTATGATTTTAGCTTATGGTGATAGCTTATGGGGACATTTTTTATGTAAATATAACGCATTAAAATAATGATTAGAAAGACGTTAAAAGACCCGCTGCTGCGACAGAAGACTGAATATTCTCTACGATTACATCCTTATTTTTCATTTTCAAAAAAGTTCACAAATGTCATTCAGTTTGACAACTCCCGCCCATGCAGCTGTTAATCAACAATAGCATATACATTTCATTCATTATTGATTAGGATTTATTTGAGGAGTTTTGCACACACAGAAACAAGTTGATGAATCATTGGGACGAATAAATTGAGGCAAAACCTGCTATGCCTATGCCAGAACTTCGAAATTAGAAAGGAACTGTATTTGCACAACACACTGACACCAACATTTGCGCCCATGAAAAGAGTCAACTAGGGACGTCAACTAGGGACGTCAACTAGGGACGTCAACTAGGGACGTCAACTAGGGACGTCAACTAGGGACGTCAACTAGGGACGTGACAGAAGAATTGGTTATTCGATTATTCATTCATGACGGTGTGGAGTGTGGAGTGTGTGTGGTTGATAGCTGGTCTACAGCCTCACCGGGTCTGAGTCAGACTGATTAGACTCTGGGCTGGGTGGGGCTGCACACCTGTGGTGCAGAGCAATCATGGCACCCAGGATTAACCAGCTATCACCACACACACTCAGGAGAGAGACACTGTCATGACAGCACGTTATATCTTCTCAGCAAATTCCATCTTGCCATCTCTAATAAATGCATTCTACAACATCTACCTGTGTCCTGTGTCGGAGGGCCCGGACGGCAAAACATTTTTTGACTTGTTAGTCTTCTATGATGTTAAACATAGTAATCTATGCTATGTTTTAACAGTTTCTAAAATAATAGCAGCCTGTCCCAAATACAGGTCAGGTTTTGATAATGATCGAGTCAAATACAAGCCCGGGTTGTTTTACAGTAACTAGCAGAACCAGTCTCAAGGGCGCTTTCCACCGCATGGTACCGGCTTGGCTCGACTCCACTCGGTTTTCCATTAGCAAAAGTTGTGGATAGTACCTGTTACCTGATACTTTTTTGGCATCACCTCGCTCGATGTTCCAAGCGAGCTGGGCCAATATTAAAATGTGACATACTAAACACTGCTAATGGCAGGGCTGTTGCGATAACCACAATATTGCAATACTGCGCCATTGGCAAGCCAATCGCCACAACCGCTATGCTCATGGTTTGTTTTTTGTAGGTCATTTTTCTCGCCAACTGCCACGGACAACCACCTCCGCATCCACACCTCAGAGAGCTCGAGTATTTACCGATCTCAAACGCTCCTCCTACAGGAGGAGCCCATGGACTCCAACGCAGATCCACGCGTGTTTCACACATTGACTTCACTTGGTCGCCAGAAGGGTCTTCTGACAATCAGAGAAACATAGAGAGAGACGGTCTCTGGTGGATGTTTTCCACTCTGAACGCTGTTACCACCCGGCGTTACAGTGGCCGTTAAACCTGCTATGTGCGCTATATTTAGTCTACCAATAGGGAGTTGTAGCCGTCCGCTAACTACACCCTCCGTCGCCCTAGCTAATGGTTAATGGTTTTAGAAGGGTTTTAATAATGAACGTACAATGTAGGCTGTTTAGCAGCTATTTCAATGTTTAAATGAAGGCAAAATATACCAAAAAGCTCTACCTACTAATAATAACTGGTTGCTCATTTAGTAAACATGAATAGAACAGGTAGCAATGTTTTTTTCCTTTTATGGTTATCCGTCACCCACAATACTGCCTGTGTATTTTCTCTTCAGGTGAATAGCGCCATTGGCACAATGTTCAAACTCTGATACTACGGAAGCCGCGTGTCTTAGAAAACGCGTAGACTACATTGAAGCTCAGCCGTAACAGTCGGACTCGGACCGATGAGTGGATCCAAAAGCCACTGACGTCCACGCAGCAATCCTACATCATATTGTAGTTTCGCTTTTTGCGTTATTAAAATAACACTTTTTTTTAAACTAATTGAACCGCTTCAGAAATGAAAAGGTAAAAACAATCAGTTGATAAAAATGCGATTCTGCAACTGGTCTACGCCGGCTCCGATTCAGGGTTTGAGTGAGAATCCTGCCTACACTATCTGGTAGTATCTGCAGTGGAAAACAAAATACTTAGTATCAAAAGCAATTAGAGTTGAGTCGAGCCAAGCCGTACCATGTAGTGGAAAACGCCATTTTATATTAATAGTGGAACGCTGCTTCAAAACGTACAGAATAGCCGAAGCCTTAACTAGATGTATAACGTATTTTGAATTTCCGTATGAATCTGGTTCTTGTTTTTGTCGCGCTACGAATATGAGGAAGTATATGCTTTGAGTTTCATGGAAAAAGACAAGCTGGCGAGGAGAGGAGAGGATGGATGTGCGCTCTGACGGGAGATCCAAGCTTCCACATATTTAGACCACGAAAATGTAAGGCCAATTGATTGATAATATTGACAAAAATAGATTATTAGCTGTTTGGGACCTCTCAATATTTAGGGTACAATGCAGCGCAAAGATTTTGTGCAGCAAATAGGAACATTTCTACCGCATTCGACCAGAAAGGTGTTCATTTCCGACCGCCGGCGAATCTGAATAATCGATTATTCGCTCATACCACCCACCGATTATTCAACCGTGACAAATGTGAGTTGCTCACATCCCTACTGTCAACGGCTTCACTCACGACCTCAGCCCGGGGTCCAGCCACAGCGAACAGCACTGTTATGAAGTGTAGGTTTCAAGAAAGCCTTGTTTTGCTTCATATTTAGGAGGTATGTTGACATGCAAGTACTGTGGCTGCAATCGTTTGGCTTTGTTAGGCTTGTGTTATGCTGTTCAGAGACATAATTATATTGGAAATCGATCTTGTTCATCTTAAAGGCAGAATAAAGCAGAAGGAATTAGCAGGGAGCAGCCTTGTCCTATGAGGTTATAGATGCTTCATAAGTTTCACCTAACATGGGGCTGTGTGTATGTGTGCAGGCCTACTCTTTTACTCACGAATCAATGAAACAGGCTATATGTGTATGGTGTGTAGCCTACCTTTATTGAGAGTCAGGGCAATTTAAAGAGGATTTTTAAATGCAGGACAAACATTTATTGTCTCAATGACTGAACATAATGACAAATTGCCTTGTGCACAATTTGTCATGTGCACAATAGTTTTTTAATTACAGCTCCTGTAATCGGCAAATTTTAAGTTGATCAGCCGATCACCGATCGTGTGTTTAGGGCGTATATCGACCGATGAGTGGTGTCAGATTGATTGTGGTTTAGTTTGCATCGCTACGTATTTTCTTGACATTTAGGATGCGATGCATTTGTCATAGGAACCTAATGCAGTATAAGGTGCATGAGAAACTATTGGGAGAGTGGTTATTGCCTGATACCTGTGGTTGCCTCTGTACAGTATTAATTTATAATAAAAATATGAGAGATTGATGGCTAGTTGCATGGCACGAGCCATACAGACTTTATTACAGCGAGTCCTCTAGAGGAGATCCGGATTCATGTGTTTTTAACAAGCTCCAAATGCAGTCCATTGTGGCCAAACCATGATAAATGCTAAATTATGAATGAGAACCTGAGGTCGCGAAGATTATATTTTAAATACATCTTCAAATGCATTCTAATACTGATAACAGTTTATAAGATGGAATACTTTTTGGGACTTTTTCAAAATGTTTTCCTGTTTGAATGTGTTGGACCCACAGTTCTGTAATACTCAAGGAAGAAAGAAAGATTGGGGATGGATAGAGATTGTAGCTTAATGTATTCATCAACGTGTGTGTTCTGTAGCAGCAGTGCATAGGCTGTGTGTAGGTATGGATGTAGACTCAAGTCAGTCGCTAAACGCTTCGCTCAACTACAGACTGCCTGGTTGCGTTGGTACAACTGGGTGGAAAAAATTAGTAGAGATTAAAAAAAACCTGCATTGCAGAACCAATCGAAAGTCTTTAGGGCATTTTGTGTGCTTGTAAATGCTGTCGTACCAGCAACATGTGTGTTGTTATTATATTGTTTAAACAAAGTCGCTGTAAATCTTTAATTGCACCAATCTTGTGGACTCAGCACACAATCGATAAAACAGAATTTAATTATCTAACAATGCTTTCACTTTCAATGTTTTAAAAAGCTATCTCCAGTTTGTTTCACTACGAAGGAGAATGGGGGGAGAGCGTCATTTCTGGTAAGGCGCCACTTGGGGTAAAATGTAAGGGGCGTAGGTTGGTTATCGGCCGTTCTAGCAACTAACTTGCATTTAGAAATCCCCAGACGATTGGTAGGTGGCGAGATCTGATCGTCTTGTATCATGAGACTACTGTATAGACGCAACGAGTAAAAGCCAATACACATACTCTGCCATTCATTACCAAAGCTAGGTACTCTTGACAATCTATTTCCGTGGAAATAAAACATTGCATCGTGCTAGTTGTAATGTCAAACCTGCACACACGACACCGTTTAAGCCTATTCAAAACAAAAAAAAGCAGCCAAAAAACACACAACAAGCAACATGGCCTTGTCCAACAAAGCTGCCTTTATTACCCCCCCCCCCCCCCCCCCCCCCCCCCTTAGCCATAGCTTTGTGCTAGCGCTAGTGCGTCCTGTGTCCTGACTCCGCCACCTCGGGACCTTCCGAGGGCCTCGGCCGGTCCCCTGACTCCCCTCACATGGCCGGGGAACAAGGCGGCTGGTGTATTGTTTCTTTCATCCACTGCCTGAGATGCCGGCCGTGACAAGACGTCTTGTAGAGCAAGATGCCATTGAAGAATGAATAGCTCTTGACGTGTAGCTCACACACGTAGAGAGACGTGCAGCAGGAACAGAGGAATGTTACATGGGGACTGTGTGTGTTTCCAATGACTAGGAGGTCAAAAGTGGTAGTAGTGGTGCAGTAGTCAATGGTAAACCATACATGGATGAAAAGTGTTCATGAAATATAAAGTTATATACAGTGTTTTATATGAAACATTTAATAAATGATCATGTTCATCATCATTATTATTATTACTATTATTATTATTATTATTATTATTATTATTATTATTATTATTATTATTATTATTATTATTATTTATTATCATTATTATTATTATTATTATTATTAGTATTATTATTACTGCTATTACTAATAACAGTAAAAAGGTTTTAACGGTTTCATTTTGGTAAAGTTGCTTGGTTGGTGTATCCAATCTCATATAGGCCTAAGCATAGGCTTGACATTACACCTGACATCCTTCCAAGAGAAACGAGATATCCTGAGAAAGGCTCTGATTTCTGTACCGACTGTTAAATATTATTTGTGTGTAATGCGCCACATGTTCCTTAGAACAATATCATGTCTCATACTCCCATCTAGTGGTTGATGGTGGCTAGTGCAGGATCACGTTCAACGCAATTACAATGCATATCATGTCATATAATAAATAAAACGCATCAATAAGAAACGTATGTAGAATTTATATGTATCTATATATACATATAAATTCTATATACGTTATCTATAGATAAGTATTATTCAGTATAATTCCTATAACGATAACGATATATATATATAACGAAACTAAACACTGGCTCACACACTTCTATCCTTCATTTCATTCTCTATTTTTATTGTCTCTTTTTATGGTAAATCGGTTGTACATTTTTTGCATGTATATACAAACAACAACAAAGTAAATATAATATAATATATCTATAAATATTTCAATATGTTCAAAACACTGTCTCCCTCTCCTCCATCCTCCTTCCAGCTGTTACAACTGCGGGGGCCTGGACCACCATGCCAAGGAGTGTGGCCTGCCTCCCCAGCCAAAGAAGTGCCACTACTGCCAGAGCATCGCCCACATGGTGGCGCTGTGTCCCCACAAGGCGCTGGCGCCCACCACCACCGGATCTCAGGACGCACACGCCTCTACCTCGGCCCCGCCACCACCTGCACGAGTACGGTGGGGGAGAGGAAGAGGAGGAGGCGAGGGGCGAGGAAGAGCATCGCCCCGGCTCCTCCTTGCAAGGAGGCGTGTCCTCCGGCACCTCCTCTTCCTCCTCCCACTCCCGCTCCCCAGAGGAGTCTCGGGGCGTGCGGCACCGCCCCGCCATCACCCGGAGACGAAAGAAATCCTGAAAAATAACCCTACCCCTACCCCCCCCCCCCCCCCCCCCCCCCCATCGACACCATGACACCACCCTCTTCCCCCCTTAACTAAGTATAAACCTCTGGATAAACCTCCTTAAAATCCCCTCCTCCCTCCCTCCCTCCCTCCCTCCCTCCCTCCCTCCCTCCCTCCCTCCCTCCCTCACAATCACCTTTCTAGTCCTTCAAATAAGAAAACCGTAAGCTTCTTCCCCCTCCTCAACTACCTCACAACTGGGAAAAAAATGGGAGGTTTTTATTGTTTGTTTTTTTTATTTATGTATTTTTTTTCTTTTCTTTTCTTTTTTTTAAGACCTTGCAGCTATGGCAACGACCTGAACCGGGTACATACGTGCTTGAATGTGTGTTCACGTGTGTGATTGGCTTGCGGGCTGATCTAGTGCAGCTATGGCAACCACTGTCGCTGGAATATTGACCGCAGGCAACGGTTGTGTGTTTCAATTGTGTTTTTAAATCGGTGCAGCTCGACAGGAACATAATGTCTTTGGTTATTTTCTTTTTCAAATGGCTTTTTCCCCCTTCTTCCCACTGGACCTATGATGTCGGCCATTTGAAACCCATTTTTTTTGTTTTTCGTTTCAACTCTTCATTTTACGTAAAAAGAAATGTATGAGCCTACATTCCAAAATCATTCCGAGAAATAACCACCAGGTTCATCTATTCCAGCACTTAGCACACAATGGCGAGAACGAGAGACGTGTTCAAATGACTCTCACCTTTTTAAGGCTAGAAACAATTCACAACCAAAGAATTGTTATCTTTGTCTGTAGATTTTTTTTGTTGCAGGATTTTAACTAACTTTGTCTAAACAAATCGTTAATGTTGACTACATACCTCTCTAACAGGAAGAAACATAGACTGGACCAACTGATTGTTGCTAAACGTTTCAAAGAGGGCGTGCCTCTGGGTTTGTGTGTGCACGTGGACGTGTGTGTGTGTGTGTGTGTGTGTGTGTGTGTGTGCGTGTGTGTGTGTGTGTGCGTGTGTGTGTGTGTGTGCATGTAATACAAGCACCATTGGACGCCTAATTTTAGAAAACCTCGATATTCTGAGTGCTCTTCAATTTTTGTTTTTTATTACCCTACCAGTTTACTATAATCATAGATAGATCCCTCTTTAGATAATTACAATTATTTTATTCAGCTAGTTTAGATCACAAATTAATACATTGACCAGTATTTCAGTTGATGATTAGCATATATACATGTACAATTTGGTTGTTGGATATTTAGTAGAAAATAACGTTACCATTAAGTCACACCATTAAGTCATTAATATATGCCTAAAAGAACAAGATATAATGGAAAATTATATTTAACATTTAAGTAATTCATATATAAGGAGTTAATTAAAGTACGGCCCTGTGTATTGCATATGGCATTCTTTTTTCATACAGGTAGGGCATTGAGTTTGAGTCAATTAACACCTCTCTCAGAAAAACTATTTAAATTGCTTTCTCATTGTTAATGCCCCACATTTAACCATTAGTTATTTTACCCTCAAATTTCTTGAATTATTATCCTAAGCCCTCATGACTCTGACACTAGCCACAAATTAATACACTTTGTTGTATTGCGGTTGTATTGGGCGCTATCTAAACATCATATTTGTTATCTAAGTAAACATCATCCTCTGTTGCCCCCAAATCTGACCCCCCCCCCCATCTGGAGGTCCTTCTCACTGAATATCGACACACATAGCGTTTATTCTCTTGTTCTCATCCTCCCTTATGGAGACTTAGGGCCTCCCATGTACTTCATATGAAATCCAAAATGCCGTAGTGGGCTTCTGTCGCTACAGTGGGCACAGGGTGCTGAGTCGAATAGTCAAATAGTCTAACTTTTCCCACACGCCCCCCAAAACACTGCTCCTTGCAATCGGTCAACAATACCACGTTAATGATGACGCCAGTACCTGGTATCTTAAGGTTGTGAGGGATAATGTACATTTGTATGACTGCTCAAGCAGCGACTTCAAGGACATATAGAGGGTAGGAAACTGCTGGTGTCATTAAACCCAACAGCACACACATCGCAATGATAACTAATAGGCCCTTTTCACAGTAGGAAACACATGGTGTAGCTACTCATAACATTAATTAAGGGTCCGTTTGATTTAGGTATGGCGGTGCACCAGTATAGACACAACTAGTCCAGTAAATATACTGACCATGCTGGTGCTTCAACGGACATAAATAAAACTGACCTCATGCATTACAGGAACAGGAAGTTACGACCTGTGAAAAGGGCCCATTGCGAAATCGCCGTATTGGACAGCAGTTCAACAGCCTATGCGAACACGGCAATTTGGGGGGCGGACGAGAAAGCTGCTTTTTCAACTTGAATCCCCAGCGTGACTTTTAGTGGCGTACACTAGTAGTGACTGAACACAACTCTTCTCCATATTGACCATATTGAATGTGAAAGAGTTCCTCTGAAGTTGACTGCTCACTAAAGTGTCATGCCTATGGGTCACTTTAGAGATGTGTCTTAATGTTCTGACAAATCAATGAGTTTATATGATGATGATGATGATGATGATGATGATGATGATATCAAATTTGCTTGTGTGTTCTTAGTTCTAGTAGACAACCAAACCCTTTGGGTATATATCTGTACCAAAGAGTTTGGATAATATCTTTTTTTTTTTTTTTTCTTTTCTTTTGAAGGCATTCAACATGCTCTTTCAGAGCAAGAGGGACTTAATGCTGAAAGATCAGCACTGCAGTTGTCTAGATGTACAGCTTTTTGAATGTGTGTGCGAAAAAAAAAATCTAATCTCAACAATGCACCATGACAACAAAGAGTCGAGAAGAAAAAAAGGGTGAAGCACCAAACCACGCAAGGAGCACAACTCACACTGAAATCTCTGTGGAAATAACATGCTTTTTTGTTGTTGCTGTTTTTTTTTTTGTATAATGTATTTTCACTTTTTTTTTTACCCACAATTCCTCTCAGGATGATGAACTGTTCTCAGGGAATTAACCAAAAAAAAGTGTATTTTATTCTTTTGGGAATCATCCACCACAGACTGACTGAACAAACTGATCAGCGATGTTGAACGGATTTCACGTGTGTAACCTATTCACAAACTGATATTAGTAACTACCTCTTGAGTTATACATAGTCGTACATTTTACCTGTTTACGTTTTTTTTGTTTGTTTATGAGCTCGTATGAACTGTAGGATTTTATTTTTTACTGAGGTGTGTGTGTGTGTGTGTGTGTGTGTGTGTGTATATTGAGTTCCTTGTAGTGTTGCCACGCTCTCCCTGGTCTTGCTCTCCAGATTTGGTGACGTTTATTTTTTTCATTTAATTGTATTTCTTTTTTTTTTACTTTCACTGCAAAACTCCTTTTTTTCGTTTACAGCAAAAACCTACCTCATATTCACTATTCCAACAGAAATTCTTACTACCTCCCATACAGCCACACCCCCCACCCCCTAGTCCAAACTCCTTCATGCAGTTATTTATTGTGTTGCTGCTGTCTGTGAAGTGAGTCCATAGGTGCCATTCAGAGAGAAAAAAAGAATAGCAAAAGCAAACATCCAATGACAGCATTCGAGCGGCACGATGCGTCCACTCAAAGTAGGCGCAAACTTTTAGCATCGAGTGCAACGCCGGATACCGCTACGTACTTGTGTGTAGCTTGTGCGACCGCAAGCTTGTTTATTGGATGCAGTCTATGGTTTGACCTCAGGTTACACTGGGATAATTCAAGACTTGTAGGCATTTTGAAAAAACAAAGACAAAAAAAAAAAGGTTTTACACTTCCGTATGGACATGATGAACATGATGTTGTTTTTGAGTCTGCTTAGGATTTTATATCATCACTTCTTCTTCGTTACAACTTAAACAAAACAACAACAACGACGAAGAGGCAGGCGGTGAACAAAACCAATAGGATCGTACTACTCATACGCACAAGGAGTGCCTATCTATGTGTTTTGTCTGTCTGACCCTATTACCAAATAGGATATTTGACGATGACGGTATCCTCCGGCCATTTTGACAACCTTAACTAATCACAAGTCACATGGTCCGGGGAAGGTGCCCCTTTCTGTCTGGAGAAAACTACAATTGTAGTTTTTTTCTCTTGAGTGGCATTATTAACACTTAACATGAATAAAAAAAAACTAAAAATAGAATATTGTACTAATAGTGATGTTGCATTACAGGTCCTTCTCAAATAATGTTTATGAAGATGAATATTATTATAAAGTGCTTTTATTTTGTCAACTCATGAGATTAAAAGATGGATTTTGTTTTTCTTTAAGGATATGACCGCAGTATTACATTTCACACTCAGCAGGAGATGGAGATGTTGCAGATCTCCTTATTTTTGAATGGGAATAAAATATATAATATTACAGTGTACGAAAAATACACAGAAGCATACAGTTACAGATATGGTGGTGATGTCACTGTGTCGCAATACCTTTGTACTCAATATAACTACTGATCGATCTCCTGTTCACACTCCCTGTTAGTATTCGCTCATCAGCATTGGGTGATCACCAAGACCCATCTCTGTAGATACAGCGTTATTGATTGTACAATAAACTAAAGGGGGGAGGGGGGTAAGACAGTGCTGCAAATGTAATCACAAAAAAATAACATTTCTGTGAATGTTGTGACTGATGATGGTGCCTGGAGTAGGTTCTATAATGGTCAAGACAATGATGTTGTCCACCAACGTATCTTGGGCCGAGAGCGATTGTAGAAAGATATACCGTGGTGTTGTGGGAGGGAAATCGTTCTGACATTTGTGTTCTGACATTTGTGATTGTGATATACCTCTACCTACGTCTCGATGGCTTGTTGTCTTGCTCAGAGAAGAATAACGTTTTCTGATGTTTGATACGTAGGAATCTGCAACAAACCGCACAATCAGGTTAGTCCACG
This sequence comes from Merluccius polli, assembly GCA_030340625.1. Classification (NCBI taxonomy): domain Eukaryota; kingdom Metazoa; phylum Chordata; class Actinopteri; order Gadiformes; family Merlucciidae; genus Merluccius; species Merluccius polli. The sequence goes on along the minus strand of JAOPHQ010003705.1, from coordinate 56,959 downwards.
CTATTCCAACTGTGCCAGGGCTAAAATGTTTTTGCATTTTTGTTCACGGACCAAAATTGCGTCTGTGTGCGTCCCACATCGACGTTAAGAATGCCTTTGAAATGAAGTCATTTTGCCTTAAGATGATTGTATTTACATTGTATTCGCACCCACTTTTCTCTGGTTGGATGGTGATATCTATTGGAAGTCATGAAGTCAAATTGAAATGAGATCTTAAATCTTTTTTTCCTTATTAAAAGAAACTTTGAAAGAGAAATAAAATGTACATCTTTATATCTGTCGTCCCACCATTTCAGTGTAGTGAATCAATTTGCGGTGACCAATCACAGACCCAGTTACAGGTTCAAGCCCTGTTGATGTCAATTGATTTTTCCTTTTTTGTTTTTCATACAATGGGCAGATTTAATGAGCATTTAACTGAAGCGCATGCTCTAGTTCTGGGGCAGTTGTCAAATCCCCAAATTACAATGTTGTTTCTTAGCCTATCTCAACCCAATAGTGCTTACCACCCCCCCCCCCCCAACAAAAGTTTGAATTAATAAATACAAACAAAAACAAAACAAACAAAAAGTTTGTAATAACAGAAAGGGTTTAACATTTAGCCAAGTACTATGCAAACCACCCTCAAACCCCATAATTCGCTCACTCTTCCTGCAACTCTTTTCTATCCGAAACAATGCAAGCTAGTCAGCTGGTGTGTAGACTTCTTAGGCCAAACACCACATCACATCCTCACTGCTCTCTCGTGTGGTTAGTTCAGCAGATGGAAACTAAAGATGGGAAAACGTTCATATACCTCACTTTCTGACTCGATGGCTGCTCTGTGCTTTGTTAAAAGAAACCATGTATTTTAATGATTTTTTTTTTTTTTTTACTGTTTTGATCTATTTACAAACACTTTTGTTCCTTTAACTCAATTGTATGATTTTTTTAGCTTCACATGGTGTTTAACATTAACAGACTTACTGGAAGCTGACCTAATTTCAACCGAGGCATTGACTTGCAGAGACCTCCATGTAGCTACTGACTGTAGACCTCACATTTCTGTTCATGTTTTCATTGTTCTTTTCATCGTGACTGGAGGCAGTGTTTGCCCTACGGTCTGTTTCTCTCTCTCAGAGAGGTTGAGAGCAAAGCACTGATTGCTTTTGAGTGAAAAGAAATATTTTATGTGCATATCACTTGTTATTTTAGCCCCAATATAAGTATACTGCATTTTTGACTTCTGTGAATCTTTTGGATTGGATTTTAAATATGTCTTTAATGTTTTACTTGATTGGAAAATAAACGTATTATATTGGCATTAAAGTATATATGATTTCCTAGTACAGATATTGAAGTCGTTTTTTCTTGATTCCGTCTGGGCTTTTAATCTTTAATCTGGAAAACTAGGTGATGCTCAATGTTCACCACCAGGGGGCAACATAACGCCACTTTTATTTTTCTTTGGGATTTTAAAGGACCCGGCCAGATGAATCACCACCACACATCCGTGACTCACTGAATAAGATGCTGGTATCTCTCCATTTTATTTTGCTTTGTAATGGGGAAGCCTCATAATAATATAATCAACTTTCCTTAGGAGGGCACTCCACATGAAAAGAGGGTAAACAAACAAAAGCATACAGCAGTTAACATTTGGCAGGTCCATTGGCTTTTCAGTCTGTTTGAAAAAAAAAATCAACAAACTCCTGCTGCGTTTCCCATCTCTGGGGGTGAGTCATGCAGCATAACCGACGGCATTGGACCCTGAAGGTCAGTGACTCGGTGAGTACCCCTACATCAGATAAAGGGAGCTTTATGGGAGGGGAGGGAGGTGGGGGGTGAGGAGAGTCCTCCCGGGTTAAGCGCAATCCTATTGGCCAACGCTAATGTCTGCGGTCAATTTGCTCAGAGTGTGGTGGTGTGGTCCCAGAGAACCAGCTTTAGTCAGGACGGGGAGGATGATTTTCAATGTGATGCAGGACTTGACAGGATGCCGTTGTAGGTGTGTGGGGGTTGGTGTTTGCTGCGTGTGAGCATCAGGCATACTGGGGCTTAACCTTTCCATGGCACTAGTCCAGATGGGAAGTGTCAAAAGAGTGGATGAGGGTCTCTTGCTTTTTATCGGCACCTTTATGGGTTTAGTGGGATAGCTAGTTATTCACTGAACACTTTTTGATCTTTTTCACTATATCTTTGGAAAGGTTGGTCAAGTTCCACTCTTTCCTAACTGATTTGGTGCTATAGACGTAGTACCCAGTCCCCAAGAGACTGGAAAATAGCATCGCAAATATACACAGGATTTTGTGTAAATACATTATCTATCATGGGTCTTTATGTCAACAAGGAAGTGCCTGGGATGGGTTGCATTTTTACATAGCCAAAAAATATCAGTTTAGTAAATAGAGTTGTGTCTGTAGATGAAGTTCCCTACTGACTCCCAGAAACATACTTCATGGTCTGAAGCCTTAAACATGCCTCTGCATCGGCAAACATGCTTTGTTTGATGCAAAGAGCTGCAGATACTTACGATGCTTTACTAGAGAGCTTTACTACCTTGCATTACTCATTTAAAGCTACAAGATGTTTCCAGACCTCGATAATGAGACGAGATTGGAGAAACTGCAGATTCTGGTGCATTGGCTGTGTTATTATGGCCAGTCTGTCATCATAACAGAGCAGGGCAGTAAAGGAGCAAAACTGGTGAAAGAACACAGAAAGCAGCATATTTCTCACCATCTCTTGTCCTTCACTTAGTTTCTCTCGATTGTGCGATTGCTCATTCTTAAACAGCGGCTTTGACCTTATTTTTGACCAGCCTCCAGGCAGTTTACTTTACCCTTTCCAGTTAGACAGGGGGGGGGGGGGGCTGTGCATTGGGAATACAAGATTAATCACAGGATAAAGGCTGGAGGAACATGCTTTTTGATTCCCCCAAATATCGTCCTTTCTCTCCCTTCATTGCAAGCATGCGCACACACACACACACACACACACACACACACACACACATGGCGTTCATAACGTCATGAGCACACATGGCAGGGTGATCATATCTACATCATGAATTATGTATCGTGCACCACGGATAGTCGCGGTGGTAAATGTGCTTTTCTGTCGTTGAACCCTTTTTTCTTCTGCTACAACACAGCAGTTATTAGTATTAGATGTAATTTTTTGTCCATTTTGTGTAATCATTCATACTCCAGACAGAGGATGTGGTGGTGGTACAGGAGGGGTCCTGGCTTTCTAGAATCCCCCATTGAACAAGATGAAAGGGACAGACAAAGAGATGGGAGAATCAACACCAAGCCTGGTCCATTTGGCTCACATTAAGAGGGAGGAAAATGACTTTTGAAGCTGCAGGCACGATGAAAGCGGCCAGTTATGGCCCACCTATTCCTTGAGAGAGGGAGTCACACCGAGCCGTCACAAGAATGGCTTTTCAAAGTAGGGAGAACCCACGCCATGGCCCTTATGCCTACAACTACACCTGAAACTATTCTTAAAACTTACCATTGTAACAATCTTATTATAATAGTGGACACATAATGTGTGTGTGTGTGTGTGTGAGTGAGTGTGTCACAATATTCTCATAATAGATGTAATGTAATATGTGTGTGTGTGCATGTGTGTGTGTGTAAAAATATTATTATTAGTAGCCTCATTATTAGTAAACAACTCCTAAAACTATTACTAAAATTATTCTTAAAACTTACCAATTCAAAACAAAACACTTTGATATTTTGATTCTCAAAAGGTAAACCATACTATCCTATTGAATAGCAGAATGAAAAGATTGTTTTTCAGTTGAAGCGTAGGTCGTTCTGAGTTCCTATCATATTTTCTTTACTTACTTCGAGTTTCTTCTTGATTACTTCTTCCCTCTCTATTTCCTTCTCTTTTTCTCTAATCAAAAGAAATCGAGCCACAGTGTAAAAGATCTGAATAAAGTAGAGCAGCTCGACTGCATGCAATCACTTATTCGTTAGTCACTTATTCAGCTTAACTTCATTCACTATGGTTTCAGATAGATATTAACCATTTAATGTACAAGAAGACAATTATCTGGGATGATCAATGAAGTTAACAAATGATTGTTTTCAGTTCAAATATTGGTGTGATAGCAGATGTATAGATTGAGTCTAATTAGTGATACTTAAGAAATTGGTTGTAAAGGCGTGGTTTGTTAGACAAGAACACGTGTCAAATCGAACCATAAACTCAAAGTGATGAGCAGATGTTACCAATGAAAAACTCCTGGTTGGGAGGACGGCATGCGGAGCTACTCTCACAGCATGATTCCTCTCCGTCTCTGAGGGACTGTACAGCTCTCTGGCTCTCTCTTCTACTCACCGTCTTCAACATCATGATACCTTTTGATTGCAGAAGATTAAAGCACACAAAGGTTCACAATGTTTATTTATGTTTTTTGTTTTGGGGGGGGGTTGTGGGTAATGACGTCCAGGACGGTGAAGAGAGTGATGAATCTTGTGTTACTGGTGAGAGGTGTACCATTTAATATGACCCTGGAAGAGAGACATAGAGAGACAGAGACAGAGAGAGAGAGAGAGAGAGAGAGAGAGACACTGCACTTCGGGGAGGTCCAGCTCGTCCACCTTCATCATCCTCAGACACACCAGGAAGGTTTCCCGAGGGAGCTGGTGGGTTCACAGTAGCTGGTGCCTAACACACACTTAATTGACCATGCAAAGTTTTCAGCAAATGTAACGGTGGTATACCCTTTACAACCCTGGCTGTGTGTCAGGACAACAGCCCCCCCCACCCCTCATTGTTAAACTTACTACAGACAGTAAGAACCGCACCCATCGCTAATATTACTACCAGTGACCCTATTTGTGGGAGCTTTTATCCTCCGACGCCTCAGTTGCTGAACGTACAACAAACATGTCCTCCTGGATCTTGTCATCACACAACGAGCACAATGACGCTGTCCCGGTGACACCGTCGACTGTCACCAACCACAAATGAAATAAGCATTGTCAAAACGCGCAGGACCAAGGTGAAACACTTAGCAAGCTGCTTCCTCCACCATTTCCCCCCCCCCCCCCCCCATAGACCAGCTGCCATCCACCACAACACACACACACACACACACACACACACACACAAACATCTGCTACTGGGAGAGTAGCAAGTGAAACGCACACCGAGTGCCTGGTGACACAAAAGACCATTTCCCTCAAATTGAAATTAATTTGTGTTGGGAGCTGGGATCCTCCCCCCATGGTGGTATAAGTAGTTGAGGGATTACGACGACGTGTCCTCACAAGTCTGGTGTGTGATGTGTGTGTGTGTGTGTGTGTGTGTGTGAGAGCTGCAACACACACACACACAAAGACACGTCCCAGTTATTCCACTCTCCATTTTGTTTTCGTGGGCCCAATGTGCTCCCCCAAGCTATCTCTGGGAAGACACATGGGAGGACTCCTCTTGCGTACAAAATCATCACATTTACCCCAATGACTGCTTCAACTGAGGCAGCTGCACCCCCCTCTTCTTTATATTGCTTTCACCTAGGGCTTCACAATACACACACTGAACTGCACAGAGGGAAGGCAAGACGGGCTTGTCAATATCTGAGAGACGTACAGCTGTGGCCGGGGATGTACATCTACCTCAGGCAACGTACCGCGTGCTAGAAACACCGGCTGTTCAAACTGCGTAATTGCTTCATGTTGTGTCTGTGTGTGTTTAACAGGTATACCACGGCTTCTGTTTGAGTCAATTGTTTACGACCATTCGATTTTATCAGGTCTTAAATCGTCCATCTGTCGTATTTGTCCATCCATCCATCCATCCATCCATCCATCCTATTTACCGGTTTAGTTGTAGACAGCTTTGTGACCGTGTCAATATTTGCTCACGATTGTGTTTCCCATGACCCTTGTTCCCTGGCTAGACCAGCATTTGAATGTTTTCCAGATGATTGTCAAACCTCTAACGAAGGACTAATGGTGACGTACTTCAAGGGCACACAGGGCAACGCTTCTGCTATAATTGCCATGCCAACGGCATGCTGTAAACAACCGTGACACATTAACGCTGTGTCAGAAGCTGGAGTTTTGTTTTTTGGGGGATTTATTTTTCTTAAACTGTTTGGGAAAACAAGCGTACATGTCTCGCTAAATGCTCTTATCTTCGTGGCACACGATGCAAAGTCACAGTCTGTAAAAAAATGGGCAATTTTCTGTCGGGGGAAAAACAATTTCATCCAATAATTGCCCTAATGAGCGAGAGATGCGGTACATTCAAGGATACGCCCCCCCCTCCCCCCCACTGGTGAGGAAGAGGAACTTAATATGATGGAAATAAGTGTGATGGACTAAAACGGTCCACCCCCCACCCGCCCAACCGTCGGCTGTGCTGACGTTCGCTACGCTCTGACCTTCCCTGTCAATCCAGAGGGCGGGGCGGGGCGGGGGGCGGGTTCTCGGGACGGCACAAAATGGTTTCCATCATTACGCCCTGGAAGACTTGTCAGAGCGCCCTGGGCTGTCTGGCTGGGGCCCGCGGGACTGAAATAACAATGAACAATGGGGGGGGGGAAGAAACCAATGAGATAGAGAGAAAAGTCATGGAAGTAGAACAATCCTTGTGGAAAGCTTTAGTTTTTTGTAGGGAGGGTTGTGTGGTTCAGTTGTGATGCCCTTTGAATTCAACCGTGAACAGGGAAATTGACATATTACCTTTGTTTCCCCTTTTTTGTGATTGTGTAAGAGTGGGGCATCGTTCAAGTGCTCCTGAACGACAATCCGTCTATCCCTTATCTTAATATACCCCTAGCCCCCACTTTAACATCTCCCTACCTACGACTTGAATGTTCATTGTTTTATTATTGTTGTCATGGTGCTGTCTGTCTGTATTTATACTGTGACCCTCGCTGCAAAACAATTTCCCTTTGAGGGACAATAAAGAACTTGAACTTAATATCTCCCTACCCACTCCCCCAACATCTCCCTCTCCCCCACATTAATATTCCATATCTTCAGCTCACCCTATCCAACATCCCCTACCTATCCCTTATCTTATTACCTATCTGAAATAGCTTTCAACTAGATATCCTTGAGTTTAAAAAGATGAGAGAAAGCCTTGGAAACACACACGCACACACACACACACGCGCATGCGCACACACACACATACACACACACACACACACAAGACGAGAGGCCGATGGTGAGGCCGGCTCTGACAGATGGACGGACGAGTGTGAAAGATGGCCATTTAGCGCATTCGCTATCTCAGCATGATGGCACATCATCTACTAATGAATCAATCTATTCATGTCTTGCAATTGAGAAGAAGCTGCGTGGGGTCAAGTTGAGGAGCTCGGCATTTGAGTAAATTGCGAGGTATAATGTTTGTAATGATCCTTGATGGTGATGCTAGTGTGGTAGAAAATTAGCTTCCCCAATGTGTCCCCATGCGACCGTTTGTGTAGCATGGCAATAAAGCAAACACATGCGATCGGCAACAACATAAACCAAATAAAAGGACCAGGACGCTGTTTTTTTTAATGTTGTTATTTGTAAAACCTTGCTTCCATGTCAAACAAATTTCCATTTTCTAATTATTATCTTTTTATCTTTTCAAAATGACAGACTTGGTTGAAATCTCCCCACCCCTGTACTCACACACCTTATATTACAGTCATATTACCACTAGGCCTATAGCTGGATGGAATATGACAAGCAGAACACCCAACACTTTCAGCATCGTTATTGTCTTCCCTTCCCACTTGTATTATTTTTTAGTAAACTGTTTAAAGGGGCCTTCGTATTTCATTATCTATTACAATGAAAAGTGTTACGATTATCATGTCGTGTTCATCCCTGTATGTGTCTGCTGTGCGTGTGTCTGTGAGTGTGTGTGTGTGTGTCTAAGATCCTCAAATCCCCGGGGAGTCACATTGTAACTAAGCTAGGCACGGGTAACGTTGATAATGGGACTTACCCAGGTAACCTACTGATATCTATGCATCTCGTCTTAACATGGCACAGATTAGACACACCTTAGAACGATGACACAGATGAACCCTACACAGCAGAGTTTGCCCCAAAGCCCGCGTAGTCTCATGTTTCGTTGGGTTTTTTGTTTGTTTTTTTGTTCAGGAGCTTCGTTGTTATATCTGCTACATATTGTGTCCATGGGAGCGGCTACCATGATACAAAGTACTACAAAACTTGTTCTTGTACAAAAACAAAGTTTTCTTTTGTATAAATCCTGCATTTTAAACAACAGCTACTACAGACCCAATACGGACGAACAGGATGATGAAAACGCTGACGGTGTACATTGCTTTTGGAGGCGTTCAACGTAACAGAACAAAACAAACAACAGACATGGCGAACTTTGGCACGATAAAGGCATTACAAATGGAAAAAAAACACGAGAAATAGAAAAGGTCTGTATCGATGTTTCCAAAGTAAGTATCTCTCTCAGCACCTATCGTAGGAAAACCCTTTGGCACCGGACACCGCTTCTGTTCTTTTCTGTCGTAAGACTAGCATTTGAGCTAATTGAGCGGGCTGACCAAAACGATCGCACGTGAAGTTAGGACGAAAGTGTATTGACATCAACTAAAAAAAAAACGACAACATCAAACTTATCTTGCGGCGTAAATTGGCACAATTTAATATCCCTTCTGCGCAGGTGTCGTGGGTGTAAGCGGAGTGTGTGCGTGTGTTTGAGTGTGTGTGTGTGTGTGCGCGTGTAAGCATAGTCCACTTCTTGTGAGTCAAAAAAACTAAACGGCTTGGGCCGCCTATGTGCAGACGCCGCGATAGTTCCTCTCCGAAACGTGGACGGCAGACTGTGGAGGTGGCGCTGCCCAGGTAACTATATTTCCACAGGAAACATCTGTCTATGAAAGCAGTGTGTGTGAGTGGCCTGGGGGGGGGGGGGGGGGGGGGGGGTGTTTACCGTTCCCGTCCCGACCTCCCCCTAACCGTCATTTTTTTTGTCTTTTCTTCTTTAATGTATTCTTGTTTTTAGGGGTGAGGGTTGTCTGGTGTGTGTGTACGTGTGTATGTGTGTGTGTGAGGGGGGGGGGGGGGATCAGCTCAGCCATCAGGCCATGGTTTCCTTCCCCGGCAGTCTCCTGTCGTTGAACGTGTGCATGTTGATGACCTCCTCGGTCTTGGCGATAGCGGGCGGTGCCGGCTTCTGCTTGAGGCGGCGCTGGCACTTGAGGGAGACCCGCAGCTCGTCCACCATGGCGCTGCAGAACGACCGCTGGGAGGACGCCATGGAAAGACAGAAACAAAGGAAGAAGGAGAAGAAGAAGAACAAAAAAAAGGCGGGATTTAAATCTTTATATTCCAGACAGCGAAGGAGCATTATGTGTTCTGCAAAATCAATCCATCCACCAAAATCTCTCTCTCTCTCTCTCTCTCTCTCTCTCTCTCTCTCTCTCTCTCTCTCTCTCTCTCACACAGTTTCTCCTCTTCCTCTCTTCCTCTCCCCAAACTCTCCATGAGGTCCATCACATATCACTGTTCCAATGAGGAGTGAGTGTAGGAGGGGCTATAACATTTCTAAGCGTTTTGAGCCAATCAGCAAAGGGCATGGATCAGAGGAGGATGTAAGCTGTGGATCATTGCCAACATGGTTTGGAAAAGAAGGAAATATCAGCAAAAAACAATACACTGTAAGTTGCCAATATTTAATTCTTCCCAAAATGTGTTAACCTGGCTGGGAATTATAGTGGTCTCTGATTCAAACTTTAAATGAAGGAGAAGTGAAATAGGTGTGAAATATGTGAAATATGTCACAGTATTGTCCCATATAAATATACAGAAGCCACACAGTGGCTTCTGTATATTTATGAGTATTTGTGTGTTGTACATGTCGTTAGATTGTAGCATCATATGTGCTAGACACTAAAGACAGCGAGGGATTTAAAAAGATAACAAGGACAGAAGACAAGATGAAAGACGAGAAGCTTTGTCAGGCCATACATAATAAGCACGCTGGAGGTCTAGGGCGGAGAATTTTATTTTTTGCTAATTATTTGAACAGGGCGACCCAGTCTAGTGGTTGCTGATTAATGATGGCGTACTCAGAATAGATGGCACACATAGAGAGTGAAAAAAAAAAAAAGGGATTCTGAATTACTCTTACAATGCAGTAACACACTGGTACGTGGCCGTAATTAAGTAGAGGTAAATTATTAAACATAGTATCAAAATGATTTTTTTTAATCATCTAGAAATGTAATTATAGATATAAAGTATATTGGAGTACTTGCAGCTGAGCGATGAATCATAATAAATCAAGGTCCCCAAAAATAGAACGACGTAGGAGCAGAATAGTATTAATTCCCTTGCCAGCAGGAGTCACAACCCAGCAGAACTGAGGACTAGGAGTCCGTTGTGCTGTATATGTACTGGAGGACTAAATATCTCCATTCTTTTGATGCAGTGTAACATATATCAGGTTATTTTTATGAGGCTCGCCGCTATTTCATTATCGTGTGCATGTTTGCATACCACAACAACTCTAAATGATCTATCGTTTTTCCAAAAATAACTTCATAAAAAACAACCACCATGGAAATGGGGGCAGGCTCATGTAGTGCACTAGCATAGCGTCGTGGCTAGGGGTGCTCCACTCCCAGACCAAAGGTACTGGGTTCACAACCTACCCTATAGAAGACATCCTTGAGCGAGACGCCCGACCCCCTAATGACATTGAATTCACTGTAATCTGCTTCAGATTAAAGGTGTGCACTAAAAGGATAAACAAATAAACAGTAAATAGCACCCAAAAAACAACCGACAAAGATTGAATTCCTTTTAAAAAGTCCCATTCCCCTAAAAAAAAAGGATCCCACTCGACCGTTGTGCGTGCATGTGCTACATGTACCACAGCTCTCCCAGCCTGCCAGCCCATCAGGGTGCCTACCTTCTCCAGCTGGGCGTTCTGCTTGGACTTGTAGAGGACCTCGCCCACCGCCACGAACACGGACAGCACCAGGCCGGCGGCCAGAACGATGAAGATGCCCCCGATGTTCTGCACCCCCAGGGCGCTGGCCTCCTTGCTCTCCTCCTCAGGACAGCCGTTGCCCCGCCACCACTTCTCCTTCATCATGTGCAGCTTGCCCTCCTCCTGCAGCTGCAGGATGGCGATGGTGATCTTGTCCCTGTAGGGAGAACCTACAGGTGGTGGTGTTGGTGGTGGGGTTAATATATCAAGCATGGCATTGATTTCATAGTCATGTGTGCAATATCTCAGCATTGAGCCACTTTAGCTATAATTGCATCTATTTGCACTTAGACATACATAAACATATATATATATATATATATACACTAGGGCTGCAACTAACGATTATTTTCATAGTTGATTAATCTAATGCACATCTTTTTGATTAATCATTTAGTCTAGAAAATGTCAAGAAAAACTAAAGCATTCATTTTATAATGATCCATGAACTAAAAATTTGAATTTGCATCAAGCAGCAAATGTTGTATTTGTATTTGATAAATGACCTAAATTTGATAAATGTTCTGGCGATTGATTAATCAACTAATCGTTGCAGTAGTTTAGTTGTATTATATTTTAGTTTTATTTCTATTCTATTCAATTTGTTTTGTTTCCATCTTAAGCAAGAGAAAATGTGACAAACAATTTCCTTCTGGATTAATAAAGTACTGAATCTGAGGGGTGAATATGATGTAGATATCATAAGGGGCAAAACATCAAGTGGTTAATACAACATAGCTATGAAGCGGTTAAGATATCAAAGGGCCAATATGATAAAGATGATAGGATATTGATTCAGCCATTCAGGCTTGGCGGTGCAGTGCGTTGTGTTGCTTTGTCCCCCCGGTGTGTTTACACGCATGTGTGACACATGCTGGGGGCTTCGTGCATGTGATCACATCCTGTCATGTTGTGGTGAGCTTCACAGCGGTGCTCTCCTGTAAGTCCTCATTCAGAGTCCCCCCCTAATCCCCCCGTGTCCAAGACCCCCCCCCCCCCCCCCCTCGCAGTGTGGTCCTACGCACAAAGGATGGGCCACAAAGGCATGGCTGGAAGCTTCTGGTGACTTCTGTGACTTTTGGCAAATTAGTGTGTGTGTGTGTGTGTGTGTGTGTGTGTGTGTGTGTGTGTGTGAATTTCACATCACATAAATGCCTTGCAATACCAGGGCAACTCGAGTTGAACCCATGTACTGCGACCTGTGTAGCTTTTGTGGGAGATGGAGTGGTGATGGTTGTGGAGGTGATGGTGGTGGTAGTGGTGGTGGTGGGGGTGATGGTGGTGGTGGTGGTGATGGTCGTGGTGGGGGTGATGTGGTGGTGGTGGAGGTGGTGGAGGTGGTGGTGGTGGTGATGGTCGTGGTGGGGGCAAAAGTGGACCAGAATAAAACGAGTTATATAGTACTTTCTAGTAAATATCTGCAGTAGAAAAGTGACAGTGCAGGTTTAAAAAAACCCGTTGGGAGGTGGAGGGAGGAGGAAGAGGAGGGAGGAGGAGGAGGAGGAGAGGAGGAGGAGGAGGAGGAGGAGGAGGAGGAGGAGGTGTTTTTTATTTCAAGGGTTTGTCTTCCATAATGACATAAAAACCTCCTAACAAGCTTTTATTTAATTTAATTATCCTGCTATTAATGGAACATGGAGACTGGGAGCGAAGCGCTAATCTGTCTCCCCGCTCACTCGGTGATGGTGGAGGTGGAGGTGGTGGTGATGGTGGTGATGGTGGTAGTGGTGGTGGTGGAGATGGTGATGGTGGTAGTGGAGGTGGAGGTGGTGGTGATGGTGGTGGTGGTAGTGGAGGTGGAGGTGGTGGTGATGGTGGTGGTGGTAGTGGAGGTGGAGGTGGTGGTGATGGTGGTGATGGTGGTAGTGGTGGTGGTGGTGGAGGTGGTGGTGATGGTGGTGGTGGTAGTGGAGGTGGAGGTGGTGGTGATGGTGGTGATGGTGGTAGTAGTGGTGGTGGTGGAGATGGTGATGGTGGTAGTGGAGGTGGAGGTGGTGGTGATGGTGGTGGTAGTGGAGGTGGAGGTGGTGGTGGTGATGGTGGTGGTGGTGTCAGCATGTGTAGGTGCATGAAAATGCACCCACATTACATTCAACCCCACCATCCTCCCACCCGCCCCACCCTCTCACCAGCCAAATCCCAGGATTGGGGGGGGGGCGGTGCGTGGTGGTGGTGGGGAGGAAGAACGACAAATTAGCGGTGAGGCATTAAGACCACAGCGGGGTGTCGTCGTGATCAAAAGAGGAAGTAAGCGAGGAGGAGTGCCGGATGTCTGCGTCGGTGTCTCTGCTCCCAGTACCCCAGCATGACACCACACGCCCCCACCTTACCCCCACCCCACCCCGCACCACCTCCACCACCACCACTGAGCGAGCGGAGAGACAGATTAGCGCTTCGCTCCCAGTCTCCATGTTCCATTAATAGTGGGATAATTTAAAAGCTTGTTAGGAGGTTTTTATGTCATTATGGAAGACAAAACCCTTGAAATAAAAAACACCTCCTCCTCCTCCTCCTCCTCCTCCTCCTCCTCCTCCTCCTCCTCCTCCTCCTCCTCCTCCTCCTCCTCCTCCCAACGGGTTTTTTAAACCTGCACTGTCACTTTTCTACTGCAGTTATTTACTAGAAAGTTTCTCAAGAATAAACCCATCCATGAGTCAATCCATCCAGGGACTTTCTCTCTATAAATCGTTTTATTCTGGTCCACTTGTGCCCCCACCGTGGGAAAATCTCTGATGAAAACATGATATCGCTATAACTGTGGCTAAAACTCAAGGTACTAGAGACTGCTAATGGGAAAACATACATAGTGCAGGTTTAATTCCAGGTCTGTCAGCTACTGCTTACAGACCGCAACGCAGCTGAGCACAGTGCTGTTAATTGTACACGCTTTGGGCTAAGCCCTGGATAAACAACGTTGGGATAAGACACCCGTGAGCATGGAATGGAGCACAACGGGACCCAAACTAGGATCTGAGGGAAAGCTTTGGCAAGAGTGGGACATTTGTCTTGGAGAGCCTGGGGGGGGGGGGGGGGGGGGGGGTGAGGTTGGTGGGGGTAGGAGGGTAGGGGTAGGGGGGGGGGGGGGGGGTAGGGGTAGGGGGGCGAGTGGAGGTTAGAACAAGGTCTGCAGATGGCTCCAGGTAGCAGAGGGAATTAGTCAATCTGTTGTTCTGTGGCCCCAAATCGTCTTCCCAGAATCTCTTCCTTTCGCTCTCTCTCTCTCTCTCTCTCTCTCTCTCTCTCTCTCTCTCTCTTTCTCTCTCATACCCACTCATTTATCATCCGTCTGTGGTAATGCGTGTGCCTGGGGCTCGTCGTGGCTCCGTGCATTTAGCAGGAGAAGTTGCCTCGAAAACCTTAAAAACACTATGTGCTCTAACAGTTGTGTGTGTGTGTGTGTGTGTGTGTGTGTGTGTGTGTGTGTGTGTGTGTGTGTGCGCGTGTGTGTGACCTGAGAGCATCCAAAGTGTTTCTGCGTCCGCATGCACACATGACATGACATGAGTGGGTGTGTGTGTGTGTGTGTGTGTGTGTGTGTGTGTGTGTGGGGGGGGGGGGGGGTCGTGCACATGAATATTCATGATGAGTGGAGGATGTCACGCGGCGACGTACGTGCATGAGCTGCCGTTTGCCGCTACACACCTGCAACCTATGGAAGGCACACCGAGGGGGGGAGGGGAGGGGAGGAGAGGAGAGACGAGGGAGAGGAGGGGGGGGGGGGAGAGTGCACAAGCACTTGTGCATGCCTCACTCGAGAAAGAACGAGGGATCCATCAAGTGTCCGTGTTCCCTTTGGTCCTCTCACTCTCGCTCATATTTCACATGAGTAATGACGGGCTAACAAAGCAGGGTTTGGTTAAATGCTAATGGGATTGCTCCTTGGAGGGAAAGTATAGCGAGGGAAATGGGGGGCCGGGTAAATTGAAAAAAAAAAATAGAAATGGAAAAAAGAAACGCGCCGTGCTTGACACACTGTGAATACACAACCAACCGACAGATGTTCAACAGCGGAGGACATCCATCACTCCGAGTGCACCGGCGTCTGCAGCCGGATATTAATGTGATCACAGTTTAGTTTAGTCCGTAGCTGTATGGATGGGTAGGGTGTGTGTGTGTGTGTGTGTGTGTGTTGGGAGGTAAGGACTGAGTCACTGTACGACCAATTCTGGCTGGGCTGGCTAACTACTCTGTAGGGAATTCGGCCAGTGAGCCGCACTATAAGGCGCAACGAAGATAAGGGTTATTTATTGAGCATCGCATAGCTTCTGTAGTCTAGTATAGAGATGTGGGTGAGGATGGCTAAGCTATAGGCTATAGTGTTGCCATCCGAGGATACAAAATGACACCTACTGATCCAGGATGATGAGATGCTGAGGGCTGCAGTCAATAACCGGGAAAAGGAACTCAGGGTGGGCTCATCAACTCAATAGATCTTATACACAGCAGCTCCAACGCTGAGCCATAAACAGCAGTTAATTAAGGTGACTATCCAATGGAAGGTAACATTTATAACTACTGCCATAAAAGAGCTGCTTTTATAAGCACTGGTAATACCCATGGGTATTAACAGTGTACACACACTCCACTAAACCGGGGGGGATTTCAATGACTTCAGAAGGTGCGTTCTATATCTGTATGTTTCGTCACCAAATGTGCACAAGCGCCCAGCGGTTCTCAACCAGTGGGTCGCAAGGGCATTTTGAGCGGGTCGCAGAGCATATGCCAAACCTTCATGTTTAGAAAGAAGCCCATGAATGATAATGTTTCAATGTTAATTCATGTTTCAATAGCTTAGTATTTCATTGGGTTTAGCCCCAATTGTGGTAGCTTTTTGTTTGCTCCATATTTTTAACAGTACATAAAGGCATTGTTGAGTACTGCTATATTGGTAAATACATTTTTTTATTTTTGGGTTGTGACTTAATGACTAATCCTCCTGAGGCGAGACCAATTGAGAACCACTGGCAGCGCCTCTGGCGCTGATCCGAGAAGCCTGACGTGACAATCCCCATGAGAACGAGGTGTGACCATGACCACCTCCCCCCCACACCCACTCTCCACCCCTTAACCTCACCCCCCCAATCCCCCTTATGGCTGAACCCCTGCGGACCCATAACAGCAACATTGCCAATCAGCAAATAGGTCGCTCCAGATGTGGACGGCAGAGGATTCATCTTCCACTTCTATATCTTTTTTTTCTGTGTGTATGATGGCCCTCATATCGCTGATGAGGGATGAGGCCATTACAGTGTGTGTGGGGGGGGGGGGGGGGGAGACTGACCGCTCTCACCTCTACTATGGCTCCTCTGGATTGCCAGCAGAGAAGCTAGCAGCACGTATGCACATATACTTTGTTGGAGCATTTAGCTGCAACAAAGGTGTTTTTTCTGCCTCCATTCACGCTTCTTTGATCACCACTGATGTTATATTGAATTTCAGTGTCTTAGCTCCTCCAATACATTAGTCTAACCCTTTTTTATTGTATGTATTTTTTCAAAATCTTTCTCTGGAAATCTTTTAGACTTTTGTGAGTGTGACGCATGTGAATTTCAGCTCTGTTTGGCCTTTTTACATTTTATTTGACCATATTTAAAAAAAAAAAGTCAAACAGATGTAAATTTAGGCCTGCGGTGCTAGAATATATATATATATATATAGCAAATGTTTTGCCTCATTAAGCTGTTTTCACATTAAGACTTTTAAGGACATCCCATAATAAGGTTATGATGACTTGATAATGGTGCCAGTGTTTCTCTTCTGTAAAGTACATTTTTGTATTATACTGCCTACCTGAGGGGTAAACACCAACCAGCCAGTATCATCACCTAGGCCCTGTTCACACCTGGCATTAACATGTGTCTTTGGCGATCCGATCATAAGTGGACAGCTCTAAGTACAGGTGTGAATGCACCCAAGACGCATTGAGGATGCATTGAGATCCGATCGCTCAGACAACCTTCGGAGGTGGTCTGGGCTGCATATATCCACATCCTCTTAGCAGTGTGAACATACATGTGATCCTGGCCAGATTTAAGCACCGCCTACTCAACTGACATGCTCTGTGTAAGCAAACTTCAAAGAGCCCGTGGAGAAAAACTGCCAGTGCGTGGTCAAATATCCTGGTCGATTTGTTTTGATTATCTCTTCTTCTTCGTTGAATAAGTGCATTGCTGCCTCCCGCCACACATTTTGTTGCCACCAAATGGCGTATATTATTATATTATTGTCTTTTTCAAGCAGAAATGATGTACGTGTTTATTTGCATATAAGGTGGAGAAAGTGAGATCCGATCTCAGAGACGCATGTGGAGCCACATTTTAATACCAAGAGTGAACTGACGTACTTAGAGCTGTCTGTTTGTGATCAAATCTCCAAAACCACATGTTAATACCAGGTGGGAACAGGGCCATAGTTCCACTTGGGGTGGGGAGGGCTTCTTACCCATGGGCGTTCCCACACCGTAGGCCTTGGAGTCCATGAGTCCCCCTATCTGTGTAAGGTTGCAGTTGCGCTGCGTGACAAACTCGATGGTGGTGGACTCCATGAGGAAGGCGTAGTCTGATGTCAGGGCCCTCTGGATGCCCTCGTCCACGTTCTTCACCATCACCGAGTGCCGCCGGCTGTTCATGAACTCCCACATTTTGTCGTACGTGGAGATCTTGGTCTTCTGCAAACCAAAAACCCGAAAAGGACAGCGGGGGTTATAGGGGTTAAGGCTGACAGAGATTGCTTGTCTAATAGGTGGGATAGGATAGTCTACTAGTGGGTCCCTCCCTCTCTCTACTAAACCCATGTTACTGAAACAAATATTGCTCCCTCGGAAGTCCCGCCCTCTCTCGCCAATTTTGTACATTTGAAGGACCCCGTTCCAGGTGGTCCCATCGTGAGATGAGAATGCCTGGTAACAAGGTTAGCAAGATGCCCTGCTGCTATTTGACCTGTTATCTGAATTCACTGTCAAGTCACTTTGGATAAAAATACCTTGAACGACCTGTGGTCAATTCTTGGGTCGCCATCGTGAGAAAGAACACATCAACAGAAACGTAACAACAATAACACAAAATAATCCACCAAAATTAGTGTATATATACAGGAGACTCCTTGTCCATTGCCAGTAGATGAGTATGCCTTTCTGTTATTTTTCTGGTGTGTCACGTTCAATGTCACAAAAGTGCCAGAAAAAAAGGGTTAGTAAACAGTAGAAAGCAGCATGGAAGCCAGTGAAAATGTTACAGTGAGTGGTTACATCTTAACTTATTCAGTCTCTCTCAACTTGTTGCTGACTAATTTGGAACGATTTTCGAGCGCTTCGACAGACGGAATTTGTGGCTGAGATGCATGTTGAGATGCATCCTGTCTATTTACGTGCCAGTGTTCACAACTTCAACGGTGTCATAGCATCGCGCCGAAAAAGGGGCAGAAATGTGCGCGTCCAGCACGTCATGTTCCCATCACTGCCGAAGTGCCGATGGGAGCTGCAGCCGATAAATACCCATGACTACTGCAGAATCGTTTGGCCCAGGAATGAATGCCGATTGTAACCTTTCCCACTAAAGACAAAAGTCAGATGCTAGTGGGTGTTAGTGGGTTTTTTGTCCAGTGGGAAACAGGCTAAATGTGAGTAGTTCACATCAAAACAACCATCTCTACAGAACATGGCCTGCTTCCAGCAAAACAGCGGATTTGGCGGCTATACCTTGAAGAAGGTCATGGTGGAGCCATCCTCCACCACCCCGTAGAGGATCTTGGTCTGCTTGGCCAGGTCGTCGGCCGAGTCGATGGGCGACTCCATGCGCTCCACGGTCAGGAAGGCGGCCAGGTTGGCCGTGTAGGAGGAGATGATGATGAGGGTGAAGAACCACCAAATGCCCCCGACGATCCGTGTGGACAGGGCTTTGGGCATGAGCTCTGAGCCTGGGGGTAAGGGGTCGCACCCGGAGCTTGTGAACACATGTGTGCTACATGGAAGAATAATTCACATCGACGTTGTGACGAAGACCACCTGATTTAACGGCATCGGTATTCTAGTAGGCGGATACAAATGCATTAACAACAAGTGTCTAAGACATTGCACTTACCATCTTGACCGATCAATGACTCAAAATCAATCATTCCCAAACCAAAACATTCAATATTGCGAATCAAGAAGCATCAGGTGAAGTGACAGGCTGGTTGTGTCAGAGAGTCATGTACCCAAGGTAACCTCACACCCTGACTCCGTACCCCACTGATCTCTGGGGGCTCGTAGGCCAATGCGGCAAACAAGAGAGGCCACTGGGTAGTGTAGTCCCATGAGCTGTTTTTAGTTTTCTATCACAAGGTGGTGCAAGCTTGCATTCAGATGCTGCCCAGGGAATGCAGCTATTCTGTCAAAAGTAACGCTTGCTTGACATGCTTTCAAAAATATGTAGTGAGGTTATTAGCGATAGTGACATCAGCTTGTACATATCATATTGTCACTACTATCCTGCCGTTTAAAATGCTATTATATTACTCAGCTGTAGATGATGATACTGCCTCACTATAGTGTAAGAACCTGTACGTCAATTCATATCCACTCCGATCCTAACCCTCCCAAAGTCTGTTTATAAATTAGGGTTAGGTTATACCAATTACTAACATGAATGAGTGCTTTTGACTTCACTACAAGATGAACTGTAGTCTCAGTGGGCTCATACACATGCCCAGCGGTCTGTCTGAGCACCCCTCGAACCCCCAGAGACAGAGGAGCACGTGGTGCTCTGGATGCCACCAGGCGAGCGCAGCCACAGTTTGAGGCAACTACCTTGCTGCATGAGCGCCCCGACTCCAAACCAGAAACTATTGAGCAGCGTGAAATTGTTCTCCACCACATCCGAGTCCGGGTTGCACGGGTGTGGGTTGTACCACTCGTATGGGCTGAACCTACGGGAGTGCACCGGGGGAGGGGAGATGGGGGGGGGAGAAAGACAGTGGCATCAGTTTCCAATGCAGAGAATAAAACAACTTTAAAGTGGGGGCCAGGTTGAAATGTAATACAAATAAGAGTGAACTATGCTATGTTTGTATGTGTGTGTGTGTGTGTGTGTGTGTTATGCTCGGCAATTCAGCGCTTTGCAAGACCCGTAAAAAAAAAAAAATACAAATCTTTCTCCCTTTCACTGAGATTGGTTTATTGGCGTATTCAAATGTGTTTAGTTTAAAGCAAGGAAAGATCAATACTGTGGAATAACACCGCCCCTGGTCATAATGTCTTGACGCCAGTTAGCGCTCCCTAGCTCAGGAAACCAGATAAGGTTTGGAAGGTCTTTCCCCGAAAACCTCATAAATCAACGACGCCGGCTTTCCCCCCAATTAACATTTACGAACCCCCTTCAATGCAAACTGCCTTTCTTGTGTTTTCTAACACTCTCTCTCTTTCCTGCTGCTAACCTCTCCATAACGAGGCAACATCTTAACGTCCAGTGCTCATTCATTTCAACGCCCCCCCCCCCCCCCCCCCCCCCCCCCCCCCCCCCCCCCCCCCCCCCCCCCACACACACACACACACACACAGTTGAGGGGCCCTCTGCCTTTGCAGGTGGAATAGGGACGTTTCCCATTAATAATGTTAACCAAGAGTGACAAGGTATTAACTCTGGGTGATTGGCTTAGCATGAAGCATCAAGATCTTGATTGGAGCGTATTCTACACAGGTACTGGTGTTTGTGTGTGTGTGTGTGTGTGTGTGTGTGTGTGAAGGCACACCCCCATGTCAGAGGTCTACTCACCACTTCAGCAAAATCCTATGTCTAAGTGTTTGTTTTTCTGCACATTTACTGCTTTAAAGACTGTGTCCATACACAAGGTTGACTAGTTATCAAACCTGTGACATATTTCCACGTACACAAACCCATTCTGTTTTAATGGATGTCGCATATAACCAATCATATGAGCTCAATTCTTCATTTCATCTTGTCTCATTTTCTGATCTGTCATTGTAATTAAGGAGACGAGGGTATTATTTTATGTGCCGGTCGGATGTAGTGGCATTCCTGTCCAATGGGCTATTCTTTATAGCCATTTTACACGCCTGTTGTCGCTGTGAGCATCATCTATGTGGACAGCATGGTGATGACACGCTATAATTCTTTCTGTCAACGTCCATCAGCACGCGGCACGTTTGCTGCAATGTCAATGAGCCTGCAGTCTCCCTGGACCCACAGGGGGGGCCGTGTGCATCTGCAGCCATGGCTTCGTGGTGGTGGGGCTGGTGGTGCCGTCTGAAATGTATGCCGCATGTGGATGTTGGTGCGTTCTATTCGTTTGGTGTGTATATGTTTTATGCATGTTTTTGTGTGTGTGTATATGTGTTGTATTTGATGTGTTTTTCCCATGTGTGTGTGCATGCCCCTGTGTATATATATACACAAAAAATGTATGTATGTAAATGTAAAGAGCTTTGGGTGTGTTTAAAAGCATGAGATAAATGCAATTCATGATTATTATTATTATAATATGTGGATTCCCATGGGCTACTCCACTCAAAGTCTGCATTTGAACCGGCTTTCTTTCAAATCCGAGCACTAGGAAAACCATAGCATGTCCTGTGATCACATCTGTTTCCCGGCGTACGCTGCTAGCACCTGGTGTGCCAGGGTGCACCCGGTGTGCCAGGGTGCACCCTGCGTGGGCCCAGGGTGTAGTCAGCCTTCCGACGGCCTGGGGTCCTTGCGCGGTGCTGGCGACAACACCTCCCCCTTGTGTGTAACGCCAGAGGTAAAACACCTGCCCCTGAGATTACGTGTGTGTGTGTATTGTTGATTGTATTTGTGTGCCTCTCTATGGGTTCTACGTGTGTATTCTGCAGGCATCTGTCCCCTTGGGCTCTGCCCCCGCCCCCCCCGCGCCCAGACGTCCTTTTTGCCTGTGGCGTGCCTGTAGTCCTGTAGGCAGTCGTGTCCTGCACACTGATCACCCACAAGAAAGAGAGATGTGTGCATGAGTGGGTGTGTGTGTCTGTGTGTGTGTGTGTGTGGGGGGGGCGGGGGAAATGCAGACGATAAGGTCATCCCCTCGTCGTCTTTGAACAGACAGAGCCTGGGGAGTGGGTGTGGGGTGGTGGTGGTCCATATACACACACACACACACACGCACGCACACACACACACACACACACACACACACACACACACACACACACACACACACACACACACACACACACACACACACACACACACACACACACACACACACACAACACCTGCCCACCACCACCCCACCTCCCTCTCACTCCTAACCTGTTCTTTCCCAATTCCCACTTCCTCTCCTCTACCACAGTCAGCCACAATAACTCTCTCTCTGTCTCTCACCCTTTCTCTGTTTCTCTCTTCACAACACGATGAAACGTTGACTACGCTCCACTCAGGCTGGCTCTTAGTCCCTGCTGTCTGGGAAGTCTGTGCTATCTCCACTATCTCTGAGGTGAGGACAGTGCTAAAGTAACAGACATGCACCACGACTGGGTGTTTGGCTGGCTTTGGCTACGGAAACACCACTGTGGAAAAAACCCTTTAAATCTGGAATCTGCCATTGGATAAGACAGAGGCTTGTGAAGAATAACATTTTCTATTGTTCTGTAGTTCCTTTGGTATTGCTTAGACAGAAACAACGGTAGAAATCTATTCTGTGTATAAACAGAATGGATCAAAACCACAGTGTGCAATATATATATATATATATATATATATATATATATATATATATATATATATATATATATATATATATATAAAATTGAGTGTAGGATGTGACATGGTGGTCTCAATGTGTAGTTGTGAATCCCGCAGTGGATGGGAGGCATTTAACGTTGTATTGTGCCAATCAAGAATTCTATAAAACCTCTTAGTCTGTTTGCAGAGGGTTGAAGAATATAATATACTCTGCGTTGTGGGGATTGACTAAACCATCGCTGGCAGAGTGATCAATACACCAATTATGAGAGAACTCCACAGAGAGTTATGTGGACAGTTCTGTTTCATGGATATGAGAGGAAGTACTTTTTTATGCCTTGATGTGAAAAAACGTATTGCATGCACATTACACCCTGGCAACCGCCTCCTATATTAAATGTGATATATTAATATATCGTAATGGTAGAGGGTGAGGTGTCATCATAACCCCCGCTCCCCACACACACAGACACACACACACACACTATGTAAACTCTATAAATGCAATGAATTATTATTATTATTACTATTATTACTATTATTACTATTATTACTATTATTATTATTATTATTATTATTATTATTATTATTATTATTATTATTGTTATTATTATTATAGTATCTATATTAGGTTATTGTTGGAAGACCGGGGGATATATCAAAGTATTAACATGCTTATCACTTACCTCGAGCAAACGTGCAAAGAAAAACGCAAAAGCTGGTATCCCTTGCATATTCTGAACTAACTTAGGTGACAGTTGCTGCTCATAGTAGTGTCCCATGTGAAGGTATAGCCAGAAACATTGAGTGAAACGTGCGTGAAAAGCCAAAAAAGGTCTCAGGATCAAAGCAGGAGAGCCAGAGCTCTGGGAATCACAAGCATATTTCATGTCCGGGGATTTCAGTAGACAGAGGGGTGAATATATTATTAATATCCAATACTGTGGTTGCGTTGGGCTGAGGCCACTATCTGTGATAACTTGAGAGATCACTTTCTGGCTCACACTAACTGTAATAGTGTGTGCATAGATACACGGGTATCACAGGCAGTGATGTCGTTGAAAGCAACAATTCCCTCTTCCTGCTAGCATTTTCATTTCTTATTTATAGGCACCCGCAGAGGAGGGAAAACAAAAGCAAGATCAAAACAAACGAACAAACAAAGGACAAAAAAGAGACGAAACAATGAAAGAAAAAGAAAAAGGAAAGGAGGGCAGAATGGAGGTGAGAAAGAAAAAGTGGGAGGCAAAGGAGGGGGAGGCAGGGGAGGGATTGAGAGCATATGTTATACCTGGCTATGACAAACAGCACACAACTGACACCCAAGCAGGCCAGCAGAATATACATCCAGATATCGGGTGAGAGGGGGTTGAGGAAGGAGAAGACGCCTGGGTTGGTGCCATTGGGCTTGCGGTACAGGATACTTATCCCCAGCGTCATGAAGGGCTTGGAGAAGTCGATGACCTTCTCGCGCACGTAGGTGATGGCCAGCGGCGCCACCGCCAAGTCCACCTTCTGTGCACCCAGATTATCAGCCAGGAGAGGGAGAGAGAGAGATAGACAAGACCAAGAGTGAGGTGAGAGGGAGGTTGGGTGAGGAGGAGGGGGTTGGGGTGGGGTGGGAGGGTGGAGGGGTGAAGTTCAGAGGTCAAGTAATCAAGAGGCCATGGTGGGACCAATCAAATTAGCATCCGATTTCTGTCAACACCTGGGCCAGTCGATAAGAGAGATAGCGCAAGGGGCTGCCCCGGCGTGACAAACTCAGGAGAGCGAGACAGAGAGAGAGAGAGAGAGAGACAGAGAGAGAGGGAGAGAGAGAGAGGAACTAAAGGGTCATTAGTTCAGCTAGATTAGCAAGGAGGCGTCTTGTCCTGTCAACAATGCATCACTAAACACAACAATTTTTGGATTAGTTAATCTGTGGTCTGAAAATAATCCCACCGCCCACCCCCTACCTGAAGAGTCATTTATGATCTGAGATTTTGCTTCTCTCAGGGTGGATTCAAATGGATAATAGTCGCTAGGTAGACTCCTGCTGGTGCCCTTGACCGTAAGGCACTAGGCTGTAGACCTGGAGTCGGTCCCTGGGTGCTGCACTGCACTGCGGCCTTTCCAAGCCATTTCCCCTCCCTCCGCCCTCCCTTCAATAATCGTAAGGTAAGTACAACCCAATTTTAGCAGGACAGCTTCCACCCACGAGAATCCAAAAATGCGATCTGAGGCACAAAAAAAGTCGTAAAAGTTTTAGATCAAACAGCCAAGTTGGGTTTCATAGGAGCAGGTGTGAGGGGTGTTGGCGAACGTTTGCAAAATGCACGTCATGCTCGCTCGAGCAAGGGCACGACAGCCAACAGAGAAGTACCGCTCTGGAAAAGTGGTTTCCGCTTCGTAGCAGAACCCCTCATATTTTACATAGCATTTCCGCCGTTTAACAACTTTTGACATTTTGTGACCCAAAATAACAGACATGTCCACCAACACTTTGTGAGACTACTTACCTTTTACAGGGTATCTGCAGGTTTCAACCAGTTCAATTTAAGACTTTTAAATACCACTAAGAACACAATGTAATACTGATTTCACTGCCCAGCGGCGTAAAGGTAAATGACAGTCCTCAACCTGGAATTGTTTTATAAGTATACAAATGTAATGACAGTGCAATATGGCAGTGCTGCTTGTCTGGCAACAACAGTATTCTGCTGCACGCGCATGAAGTTATGGCGCCAGTGCAGTGGTCAACACAGCTCATGCACGCCGTTGGAGGCGAATAAATATCATATTTCACATAAAACACATAAAGTTTGACATTTATTGGTTCGAGGTTTGACAATTTCCCCATGCACTCCAGCGGTAACTTCTACTTACGTGGTCCATGAGCTCCCGCACCATGCCGTTCCACTGGGCCGAGGCCTCGTCCAGGGCACCATACTTGCCGTCCTCCACCAGGCGCACCTCGTAGCGGAAGCCCAGGATGGTGGAGAGCTCGCGCAGCAGGTCAATGCAGTAGCCCTCGAAGCGGTCGTTGCCGTACAGCGGCTTGTCCGACTTCTTGAACATCACGTAGGGCTCCTCCTGCAGTGAGGGAGGCGGAGTGTGTGTGTGTGTGGGAATGACAAAAACAAGCCAGATTGGTGCTATTGTCACCATTATGGAAATCACCAACAATGTTTGTTTGTTTTTGAGTATAGTCTATATGGGAGAAAGACTCAGACTCTGTGTACTGTTTGCTATTTTTACCTTTCTTTCAAATATTTCTTTTTTTTCATTTAAAATATCGTTTATCTTTTTTGTTTTCAAAATGGTAGACGGGTCGGTATTGGCTTGTGTTGCCTCTCTTAAAGTTTTCCCTAGTTCCACACATTTGCACACAGAGTAAAAGCAAAGTCAAGTCAAACTAATCCTCATGGCTCATCCCATATCACACGTCTGTAACATACCAAACCAGAGTGTGACGCAACGTTCAAAGCCCTGAGGTAATGTCCCCTTACCAGTATGGTGGAGACACGCAGGGACTTGTTGGCCAGTGAGTCGCTGACATTAGACGTCTTGCTCTTGTGAGTCTCGCTCATGTTCAGGCCGCTGGGAGGGTCCCAGGTTCCAATCTGTTGAAATACAGTACAAAATAAAACAGCAGCGGTTACCGATTCATGTCTGTCTTAAGCTGTCGTAATGAGTTCAGCGCTTGTCAGATCGCTTACATGACCTGTGTGTTAAAATGCACAGACACACACACACACACACCTTCTCCAGCCCTTCCTCCTTCAGACTGATGACATCGAGGTCAAAGTCGGTCCGCAGGCCGTTGGACTTGTTGAACAGAACTCGCCCTGTCAAACCGTCCCAATGGGCCTGAGAGAGACAAAGAGAGACAAAGAGAGAGAGAGAGAGAGAGAGAGAGAGGCGCAGAGAAGGCATGACCTCACACTTGAGCTTCTAGTTGCAGTAGCTGCAACTAGAAGCTCAAGTGTGAGGGAATGAAACAAGGAGAGGCTGAAAGGCTGCTGTGACATTCGCAGCAGCACACCACTCTCTTCATACATCATTGAATTAACCTAAAGGTCTAGTGCTCCATCTCAGATACACGCAGGTGGCTTGACATCTCATGATCACCCAACATGTGTTTTTATTCAAGCCCTGTTTCCTCTCCGCCTGTACTTTGTCTTGACAGAGAGAGAGAGAGAGAGAGAGAGAATGAGAGAGAGAGATAGAGAGAGGAGAGAGAGAAGCATAGGCAGGTTGGGTAGATACAGGTGGGGTAGGTACTTACCAGCTAGATAGAAGGCATAGGGCAGGGTTGGGTAAGATATGGTGGGGTAGGGTTGGGTAGAGTATGGTGGGGAAGGGTTGGGTAGATATGGTGGGGTAGGGTTGGGTAGATATGGTGGGGTAGGGTTGGGTAGATATGGTGGGGTAAGGGCTTGGGTAGATATGGTGGGGTAGGGTTGGGTAGATATGGTGGGGTAGGGTTGGGTAGATCTGGTGGGGTAGGGTTGGGTAGATATGGTGGGTAGGGTTGGGTAGAATGGTGGGGTAGGGGTTGGGTAGATATGGTGGGGTAGGGCTTGGGTAGATATGGTGGGGTAGGGTGGGGTAGATATGGTGGGGTAGGGGTGGGTTGGGTAGATGTGGTGGGGTAGGGTTGGGTAGATATGGTGGGGTAGGGTTGGGTAGATGTGGTGGGGAAGGGTTGGGTAGATATGCCGCCTCATTCTGCAAATTACCTCCAATGATTCCCAGGTAATGAAAGAGCTTTCTAGAACAAAGCAAATGGCTTCCTCCCTCGCACCCCGCCCCCCCCCCCCCCCCCCCCCCCGTCCTCTAGTGCACGCTAGTATGGGGGGGAGCTTTGATACGGAGACACGGGGGGAGATACGGTGGCGAGGATGTACGGGATGAGAGAGAAGAGCTATGAAAAGGAAAATGAGTACTGACGGCCTGCTATCATCAAGTAAGTGTTTCGAGAACGTTGTGTGTGTAGCTTCACATACATTATTATGTCACTGACTTCATGGAGGTTATCTTTAGGAGCGGTTTTGTGTTGGTTTGCTATGGTTATAGGCATAGCATATATGGTTATGGTTCACAATCCAACACTTATTTTTTATATCTTTTCAATAATATGTACATAACTACCTCATGTTCATAATAACTGAATATGATCCATGGAAACTAATAGATAGCTTGCATGCAATACATTCAGTATACGTTTGATTAGATCTGATTACAAATATTCTCAGCGCTATACGGTATCAAATTTACCGGTGCTGAAAAAACCCCATCGACCAACAGCATTCCCAAATCTGCACCCACAATTGAACAAACAACTGAATATGTATGTCTGTGTATGTACAAAGCAATGGGAACTACAGTACATTGGCAGAGTAATGCATGTAATGTATCTTTAATGCCTTATTTTAATGATGGTATCTGTTTTTAACTAGCTGCCTGCCCGGGGACTAGAGATGAAAATTAGCCTCTTTGAACTCTGTCATGTTTACAGTAATGTAATCAATGCACAATGTCCACACTGTCGAATAAATACATAAAATATAACAATGTATTGTAATTCACCATGATTAAAGCAGCTTAAAAAAAAACTAATAAAAAAAATAAATCGATGGCGGAGAGAGAACACATCAGCACATCAGGAGTGGTTTTGTGTTGGTTTGGTTATAGCATATATGGTTATGGTTCACAATCCAACACTTGTTTTTAAAATATATTTCCAAAAATATGTACAAAACGACCTTATGTTCATAATAACTGAATATGATCCATGGAAACTAATAGATAGCTTGCATGCAATACATTCAGTATACGTTTAATTAGATCTGATTACAAATATTCTCAGCGCTATAAGGTATCAAATTTACCGGTGCTGAAAAAACCCCATCGACCAACAGCATTCCCAAATCCGCACCCACAATTGAACAAACAACTTATGTGTGTCTGTGTATGTACAAAGCAATGGGAACTACAGTACATGGGCAGAGTAATGCATGTAATGTATCTTTAATGCATTATTTTAATGATGGTATCTGTTTTTAACTAGCTGCCTGCCCGGGGACTAGAGATGAGGGGATTAAAATTAGCCTTTGAACTCTGTCATGTTTACAGTAATGTAATCAATGCACACTGTCCACACTGTCGAATAAATACATAAAATATAACAATGTATTGTAATTCACCATGATTAAAGCAGCTTAAAAAAAAACTAATAAAAAAATAAATCGATGGCGGATAGAGAACACATCAGCATTCCTGCGGCAGAGTGAGGAAGCATCATCATCATCATCATCATCATCATCATCATGGGATGGTCTACCTCCTTGATGAGGCCGATGAAGCGGCCACCGAAGCGCCAGGGCTTGTGGCGGTTGCACTGCAGGGAGCTGACGGTGATCTGCTGGGACTGCTGCACCGCCACCGCCACCACGTGCACTGCGTCGTACATCAGTGCTGCGTCCGTCTGCACACGCCACCGAGAGAGAGGGGTAAACAGGGTAAGTCTATTATTATTATTATTATTATTATTATTATTATTATTATTATTATTAAACAACTTCTCCGGGAATAAATATTCTGTAGTTATTAGGAATATTATTTATTATTTTTCTATTATTATTATTTAGTATGTATGTATTATTATAATTGCAGCATTTCCTTGCTACATCTACCATCCATCTTGTTTTTTTGCATCGTGTTCTTAGCATTGCTTTCACATAAAATAAATTGGAATAAAAATGAATGAACATGCAGAGCAAGAATAGGCTACACACTATTGAATTATGAGTACCTCTGCCTCTTCCATTATAAGCCTTAAAAGTTAGAGCTGAACCACTGGGAGAAGGAAGAGGAAATTAGCCCCATAACCACCCGTTGCCCTGAACAACACACTCAGTGTCTCAGCCTATTAACAGAGGGGCCCAGCCTTTGTCTCAGCCAATAAGAAAGCTTATGGGGAGGCTGTACCTCAGTGGTTGGAAGGACTTGTTATTGCCCTTGAAGACTAATTGGTCCTGATAGGCTGGTGCCCCCCCCCCCACACACACACACACACACAAAGAGAGAGAGAGAGGAAGAGAGAGAGAGATTTGGCACTACTACAGATGGCCCCTTGGCACCCCTGCCAGACTGATTTGAACTTAACATGTTAAGCACAACAACGACAACAACAAACATAAATGTCATTGACATTTATATACAAGTAGTTCTGGCTGGGACATTTCTCTCACTGTCTCCACCAAGATTCAATACTTTACTACCATACAACTTAGTTGTTAGGAATTTGCCTCAGTGTGCTCATGACATCAACAAACAATCACAGCAAAACAATATGTGTCAATACACATAATATGAGAAAAACACATGACATAACCCTCACCCCATACAACATTACACACATTCATGGATGGAAGATATTAACAGTCCACGAGGAAAGTCTTGGACAAAAAATCAGGTGCTAATGCAGAACTTTGCTTTGGTAAAGCTCACAAACAGCATCTCTCTTCAGACAATTAGCCAGGTCCAACGCCGTTCCGGTTCAACCTCAGCTCTACCGTCCACCAAGTGAAACGCAGTGTATCTGTATCACCACATAATCTGCGACATGTAACACATCAAAGAGGATGGGGGAGGGATGGAGCTGGCGGTGGGAGTGGGCTGAGGGTGGTTGACTTACACACCAGCTTGCTGTGATCTTCAGTGTCTGCAATACAGGGGAGCATGTTATTGGATGATGGTGGCTGAGAGGATTGCGTGAAGACACAGGCCCATGAAAGTAAGAGTTTATCTGATGGTATTCTTCCTGGAAAATGTCCTCAAAGAGTTTCCCCAATCCTATTCCCCAGAACAGCATGGAACAGACGGGCCTAGGAGTATGTGTGTGTACACATTCGTTCACAGAGATCCTTTCAATATATTTCCAAGATAAATATCTTTGGTGAATGGTAAAAATACACACATACCTCTGTGGAGTGTGTGTGGTTGACAGCTGGTCTACAGCCTCACCGGGTCTGAGTCAGACTGATTAGACTCTGGGCTGGGTGGGGCTGCACACATGTGGTGCAGAGCAATCATGGCACCCAGGATAAACCAGCTATCACCACACACACTCAGGAGAGAGACACTGTCATGGCAGCATGTTGCATCTGCTCGGCAAATACCATCTTGCCATCTCCAATAAATGCATCTTCAAATCACAATCTTCCTGTGTCGGAGGGCCCCAGCAAAAGCCACTAAGGTGGCGTGTGGTAGGAGTCATCTGCCACAACCTCCATCCATAGTTTCCCCTCTACCTGTGTGGAATGCTGATGTTGTTGACTTGTCATACATTTGTGTCTGCACTTCCTGTTTGGGCGTGTCCGTTAAGAAGCCCAAACAGGAAGTGTGTTCACCCTTTGCCTTTCCTATGCCTCTAGTTAAAGGTGCTGTACGTAAGATTTAAGAGCAATAATTTGAGTATAGTTTGTTAGAAATGCCATAGCCAGCCAGCTATTACTATTAGTGAGTGAAATGCTCTGTGTTGGCTGTGCGCCCGCCACTATATGAGCCAGTTTAGATTTTAGACCGCTCCCGGCTCAATTCTGACCAATCAGGGCATCTCGTGGGCATCCGTCTTGCTTGTCAAACACAGGGGTGTGAAGGCAACACTCCTCAATGGCAGAGAAACATCAGGAAGGAGTAGAGGGGGCATTTTTTGTGTTGTATATTTTCAAAATCTCTGCTCTCTTTTCTGCTCTCTCTCTTTACAACGCTCAACCTGCAGCTTTAAGCATATTGTTATGCTTAACTAGAGACTTGCACAAACCCAGCCTCACATACTGTCCTGAGGGGATGACATTCATTTTTAAACATCGTAGCCAAATTTGACTTATTTTTGGGATAATAACCACATAATTGGCTGAGAGAGAGAGTACTTGTTTTTTTGATGTTCTCGTTTCTCTGTAAATAGGGAAGATGATTTGCCAATAGAGCAGGATGAGAACGATCCAATTAAAACCAGCCCCAGAAGTATTAGGCTGCTTCAGTCTGGATGGCAGCGGGAAAATAAAACATATCAAATCTGATATAACGAAATTTATATGCAGGTCAAAACCAGAATGCTATCACCGAATATTCTGACCAAATACACGATACAAAATACAAATACACAGCTTAGGATGAAGTCGTTAGACCACCTGTTACTAACTAAATTATGAGAGAAAAGTGTACTGGACTCCTTGTTTGTTTGCATGTGCTGTATTTATCTTTGCAAATTGATCTTCTCTGGCTCTGATAAACAAACAGATGATTATGTGTGAATGGGAGCTTATTTAGCAATTGTATTTGTACATTGCATGCCACATTTCTAATACACTCAGTTGGTAAGAAAAACAAAAAAAGACCAAGAACAACGACCAAAAAACACCAGGAAATATATCCAATCAGTGGCAGGGTGTGAGCGATTCACATCATTTTGGCAGGTCGATGCTTTCCACTCTCCACGCAATGCCATTTCTAGATTGCATTGACGCTTCAAACGTTTGACTGGCTTTGACACCTTTGAGCGATTCGCGCGGATCTTTCCTTTCAAAGGCGCCTTTTAGCAGCAGAGCGACGCGCTTCCGTGAAATCCCTCTGTGATTAAAAAGCCAGAGGACACCGGCGTCGAGCGGGAGGAGGAGTAGGGAGGAGGAGGAGGGCGTAGGAGGGAGGAGGAGGGAGGCAGGAGGAGGAGAGCGCAGGAGACGAGAGAAAACTACGGCGACAGCAGGATGACTTGCGGCTCCTGCAGATTGCGTTCAACCTAGAAACAATCTGCCAGCCATCTTGGTACGTATTACAGCGCCCCACCGTGTGGAGCGTATTCAAATGCAGCCAGTCAAAAGCAGTCCTCAGGCCCTGATCGTGAAATGCAGACAGAGAGAGATAGCACAGTTGTATTTACAGTGTGTATCAACCCCTGAAATAAATTGTTTGACAAGACAAAAAAAAACACAGTATAAATCCCCTATATAACTTATTTGGTTTACGACTCTTTGGTTTTTGAATGTACATAATGACTTGCACAAACACGCATACACACACGGACGCACGTACACACACACACACACACACACGCACACACACACACACACGCACACACAGAGGAACACACACACACATGCATAAAGAAGTGCATATTAGAATGCATCGCCACGCACACATGCAGCTCAGACCCCATAGCGTCCCTGCAGGGCCCCCCATTTGTCTGAGTCACACGCGGTTTCCTCATTTAGAACAGGTAAGCTACATACCCCACTGAGCCTGAGCCCACTGCTGTGTGTGTGTATGTGTGTGTGTGTGGCTGTGTGCGTGTATGTGTGTGTGTATGTGTGTGTGTCTGTGCGCATGTGTAATCATGTATCTATCTGCATGTGTGTGTGGGTGTTTGTGAATACAAATGTGTGCAAGCCAGCATGTGTATATCCTGGGAACCAGAGGAATCTGCAAGCTCATGTTGTATTTGCTCTGGCAGATACCTCTGGCCCCCCTCCCTTCAGACAGATTTCAAGCCGACTTGGCCTGGGTCGGGCCAATCGGGTTAAGGCATTTTTGTAAACAACCAAGATGGCTGCCACTGATTTGGAATGTGTGATGTGTGCTGTCTGTTGAATCCGCTATCGCGACAGTATTGAACAAACTGGATGGTGTGTTTTTTTCTAAAAGAAGAACAAACAAGTGTGTTTGTCGTACTTCCTAGATTTGGTAAAAGTGTAATTTACGCCAGACGTTTTGTTGCTCTGATTGGTTGTATGTCTATTCAATTTCATTTAATCTCCACACTTGATTTTAACGCTATGCTACTCACTATTATTCAGGCATAGTGGAAAAAAACGCTCTCGTCTTGTTTGTATTTCTTTAACCAATCACAATTTTCGTGGGCGGCGCTAAGCCCAGGATGCAGCAACAGTGGCAGATGGCGGAAAGGGGGAGGAGTAGAGTACAGTTGCCCAATTGGAGACTTGGGCGGGCTTATACCAACAACCTACATCCGGTAAGCCAGACAAATTGCGTCCAGAGGCATTTTGGTCTGCACTCGTTGATAACGCCCCTTGGAAATCGAAAATGTACTGAGAGGTTCCAGACTAATATGCATTTGCAAATTGGTCTGGTGATGTCAGGCTAGTCTGCTAACCCACATTCATTTCCCCCAGTGCATTAGTATTCTCATATTTGCTCTAGAGCGCCATAAGTGTCTGTTAGCAGACGCTTATGGCGACAACACACCTTCCTTTCAACAACACACCTTCCTTTCCTCTCCCTCTGGGCTCCATACACACACACGCGCACCTACAGACACGCACGCGCCTACAGACACACACACCACACACCCACAACTGTGTTTTCACTGTGAGCCCAGAACACTGCCAGTCCAACTCACCAGGCGCTGTGGATAATAACAGAAGATTGTGCTTATTACCGGACCCAGATGTTTTAAAAAAAATCTTTCTGTGAAAAAAATATGGAGAATGGAATCAAAAAATATAGGACAATTGAATTAAAACAATATTACAACATGTTGGGCATTGAAGTGAACTGCTGGGTTTGATTTGTGGTGGAAGCAGCTAGCAGCAGCCTGTTCCAGGCATCCAAGCAGATAAAGCTCTGTCTGTGAGAGAGCCATCCCATTGGCTGTGTGAGATTGTTTTGGCGGGGAGAAGCCTCCGGGATGCGGCTGCAGCCTCGTGCCAATTCTCCCTCTCTGTCTTTCTCTCCATCTCTCTCCAACTCTTTGCTTTTCTATTTGCCTGACCCTCCGACCCCCCCCCCCCCCCCTACCGCCCCCCCATCTCACTGGACCTACTGGATAAACAGCCTCACCCCCACCCGCCTCCCATCCCCGCCACAACATCCCCTTCATCTGTAACCTCCACCTTGATCACCGTTGCTGTTCTGGCTGCCATACCTTAGCTCTGCTTGTGTTGGGGGGACGAGGGCATTTGGGACTCGTAGAGGGTGTGGCTCAGTGGGGCAGCTTTATTTTTGCCCTCCTTTTCTAAGCATTAGAGGCTAACTGTAATTACCGCATGTTACGACAACAGACCACATTTTTCTAGTTCTTGTTGTAAGGGGGGAGTAATGTAAAGCCTTGTGAGACCATCCTGTCCACGATTCAGTTTCTCGCTGAAGATCAGTCTGGCCTCACTTACGTTGAAACCAACTTTTAAAACACAAAAAGCAGCGGACCAATCAACGCTGGGGGGTGGGTTTGTTTATGATGAAGCACGGAGGGCCGCAGTCTGCAGAATTTCAAAAACAATGGCGGCTGCGTGAGGAAAGTGTAGCAATCGACAGCAATCAAAGCCGTTTTATCTGAACCCTAACCCTAACCCTAACCCTAGACATTTAACGATGTCACGTTTACCGATTGGCACGTAAGGATTCCTCAGAGGAGAAGATGTTTCTGCTTTACTTCCGGTCAGATTCGGATTCAAGAGTGAAGAGAGCAGGATCGTCGCTCAGTGTAATCTGATTGGCTGGGGTTTTTTGAGCAACGTGACTACTCCCACATGTGGAAATCAATTACTGCCAGGCCAAGGCAGGACTGATATTCATAGCGAAATGCAGAATCTGAATACCAGGATGGTCTAACGAAGCTCTTTCCTGCGCCGCTTCGAGCACAATTGAGATGGTGGATAGGAGCCATGCACTGGCTGCTGCTGTGTTTGTTGTTCAGCAGCAAGTGGAGATAGAGATTGAGATGGAGAGAGAGCGAGAGAGAGCGAGAGAGAGAGAGAGAGCGAGAAAGACAGAGAGAGAGAGATGATACATAGTGTGAAAATGAGAGAAGAGAGACAGACTAAGAATGACTTGATGCTGCGCATCAACCCTTTGAAGACAAATTAATTAATTGCATTCCTTAAATAAAATGATGGTGGCTGTGGAGACATGTGATGCAGGTTCTTATGCCATAACAGTCATGGTCAGAGAGGGTTCTGCGGGTTCAGTACTGTGTGTCCCTCTGGACCCCTTCACCAGCAGAGCGCTGCGGACGCCTCGCACCAGCCCCCCTCCCTTCCTTCCTCCTCCCAGCCCCACGGTCTGTAATTAATTGCCACGTTTGCCCTGCCATGGTGTCTGATGAAGTGGGTATTTAACACTCCTGGCCTTGTGGCCCTATCAGCCTCCAGCCAGGATGAGCTAGCAGGAGAGGGCTAGCAGGAGAGACTCTTGTGTACCGCGGATAGCCTTTACATTTTTATTTGATGATTAAACCCTTCCTTCCCAAACAAAGGCCCGTGTTTCCGGGGAAAGTCTGATACAGACTTCTCCGTGAGCCGGAGCTGGTCCAGTTCGAGGGAATTGAGTGAGGGAGGTGGGGAGAAGAGAGGGCTAATTGTATTTAGCATCGTCCAGAGAGAGAGATGGAGGGCGAAAGAGAGAGAGCGAGAGAGAGAGAGAGAGAGAGAGAGAGAGAGAGAGAGAGAGAGAGAGAGAGAGAGAGAGAGAGAGAGAGAGAGAGAGAGAGAGAGAGAGAAATTGTGTGTGTGTTTGTGTGTGTGAGAACCTCAAGAGAACCTCAAGGCCAGGCAATAACCCTGGTCACCGCCGTGACCATAACATTAGCCGCTTATGCTGACCCCCCCCCCCCCCCCCCCCTCCACCCCCACCCCTCCTATTCCTCACCCCTATCCCCCCCACCCTATGGCCTCCACAGTCTGATTGCATGATAGTGATCTTATAGTGGTTGTAGCTGATTGCGAAGGCTTTTATGGACCTATATAATATCTGCTGCAGCTCTGACGAATGTGTGTATGTGTGTGTCTATATGTTAGACTCTGTATGTGTGTGTGTGTGTGTCTATATGTTAGACTCTGTATGTGTGTGTGTGTGTGTCTATATGTTAGACTCTGTATGTGTGTGTGTGTCTATATGTTAGACTCTGTATGTGTGTGTGTGTGTGTCTATATGTTAGACTCTGTATGTGTGTGTGTGTCTATATGTTAGACTCTGTATGTGTGTGTGTGTCTATATGTTAGACTCTGTATGTGTGTGTGTGTCTATATGTTAGACTCTGTATGTGTGTGTGTCTATATGTTAGACTCTGTATGTGTGTGTGTGTGTGTGTGTGCCTATATGTTCTATGTAATCTATGTAACTGTGTGCATGTGTGAGTGTCCTCACACATGCGGATCCTCTTTGAAACATTGTTCTGTATTGTGTTGTGTGTTATTTGTATTGTGTGGTGTTGTGTGTTATATGTATTGTGTTGTGTGTTATTTGTATTGTGTGGTGTGTTATTTATTTCCACACCAAGGAATGTATTTATTTATTTACAGTATATTTAAATAAAAGTAGTAATACCTCTACTGGTAATACCAGTAACACCACTGTAGAAAAACTCATAGGCATTTTACAAGACAAATTACTTAAGTAAAAGTACAAAAGTATTAGCATAAAAATATACTTAAATTACCAAAAGTAAAAGTACTCATTATGCAGAATGGCCCATTTCAGAGTGTGTTATTTATATTGTGTTGTGTTGTGTGTTATTTGTATTGTATTGTTCCATTTGTATTGTGTTGTGTTAGTTGTATTGTGTGGTGTTGTGTGTTATCATGTGATGTTGTGTTATTTGTACTGTGTCGGATTGTGTGTTATTTGTATCATGTGGTGTAGTGTTATTTGTATTGTGTTGTGTCATTTGTATTGTTTTGTGTGTTATTTGTATTGTGTGGTGTGTGTTATTTGTACTGTGTTGTGTTATTTGTATTGTGTGGTGTTGTATGTTATTTGTATTGTGTTGTGTGTCATTTGTAATGTGTTGTGTGTTTTTTGTATTGTGGTGTGTGTTATTTGTATTGTGTGGTGTTGTTTTATTTGTATTGTGTGGTGTTGTGTTATTTGTATTGTGTGGTGTTGTGTGTTGTATATATTGTCATGTGTTATTTGTATTGTTTCATGTGTTATTTGTATTGTGTCATGTGTTCTTTGGTGTAGTATTTGTATTGTGTTGTGTTGTGTTATATTTGTATTGTGTTGTGTTATTTGTACAGTGTTGCGTTATTTGTACTGGGTGCTGTTGTGTGTTATTTGTATTGTGTTGTGTGTTATTTGTATTGTGTCATGTTATTTGTATGGTGTTGTGTGTAATTTGTATTGTGTCGTGTGTTGTGCGTTATTTGTATTGTGTCGTGTTATTTGTACGGTGTTGTGTGTTATTTGTATTGTGTCGTGTGTTGTGTGTTATTTGTATTGTGTTGTGTTATTTGTACGGTGTTGTGTGTTATTTGTATTGTGTCGTGTGTTGTGTGCTATTTGTATTGTGTCGTGTTATTTGTACAGTGTTGTGTGTTATTGTGTTTTCCACTCAGTGTGAAATGTGTTTCTCTCGCTGTCACTCCTCCATACCTTCCCTCTCGTCATCTCACCTTAGCACACACAGAACGGAGCCATTGGAAAAAGCAGCAAAGTACATTCAAAAGCAAAGATTACGAAACCTGAATTACAACGGAAAGGGAAATGTGTTGAAAGAACCACACAGTAGAAAGAACCTAGAGGGCTTCCTATATACCACCCCTCTGCTTGCTCTCTCCTCGGAAAAAAACCCACATCACAGGAATAATAAAAACATTTTCTTTTAACTCATATTTTTTCCGTTGGCCTCATCAGCCCCCCCACACAGAGAAGCTGAACCCCCTACGGCGTGGGATATGGATGGGTGTTAATGACGTTAAGCCCAGTGGGAGAGCAGCACCGGGCCGGCACCAGGCCAGAGTGTCAGCACTCCACGGTTTTGGTCTTTAAAAAGACTCGCTTTTCTCCGCCAACGGGGATCAAGAGAGAGTGTGTATGTGTGTGTGTGTGTGTGTGTGTGTGTGTGGCGACAGGCGAGACACGAAAAGCGATTGGCCGTCATTCTGCGGCGGCCTGAGAGGTAAACTATGGTCATACCAACCAAGAACAACTCTGACCGACAGAGGTCGTCTGTGTGCAAATTCCTTGGTGTGGAAAAAACAAAAAAACAAACAAGTGAAAATTGAAAATGGAAAAACATGAAACCTTTACCTTGGTCCTCCAACATGCGATTCCCTGTTTCGTCAACCCGAACAACCCCACCCAACCCCCGCCCCCACTGGGAGGCTACATCAGAGCAGTGCTCCTCGGAAAAATATCTGCCAGTGCACTGGCATCCTGTCCTCCATTGCTATTTTGTTGGTGGAGATTAAAGGCAGTGCAATGCAATCCACTCAAGAGCCACCCGAACCAGAGCCAGTCCCTCCCCCCCGGAGAGGAGTCCCTTGGCTGGGGAGGGAGGAGAGGCGGTGCAGGCATGTCTCCAGAGCGTCCTTTTGTAAACACCCTCTACTACCGCCGCCATAATCCGCCACCGCAGCGGCATCCACAAACGCATACACGAGTGTGTCGGTGGTGTTGGTGTGTGGAGGGAGGGAAATGGAAAGAGGGGGGAGAAACGCAAACACACACACATGCACACACACATGTGCACACGTGTGTACACATGTTTTTATAAACTAAATGTTCTTGTATGTATCAAAATGCCTGAAACCACCTCGCACCTCCCCTCTCAGCACACTCATTGTATGGGTTGCTGTGCCCCCCCCCCCCCCAACATGCAAACACACACATCCCCCCCTCACTCCCTCCCCTACCAACATACTCCTCCAATGTGTATGTGCAGTGCTTGTTAATGCAAGAGCAACCACAAGGGTTGGTTATTACGTTCGGGGAGAAGGTGGTGGTGGTGGAGGGAAGGGGAGATGAGGGGCAGTGGTCATTTGCCAGCTTTATCTCAGCATCTCGCTCTCACACACACGCACACACTTACACACACACACACACACACACACTCTCCACACTCTTATCGCTAATTGTGTGTTACCATGTGTATTTATAGAGATGTGTGGCTTTGATGGATGAAGAACACCTTTTTTTCCCAGGTGGTTGGTGTGCAAACAGAAGGTTTTTTTCCGCAGCACGTGTTTCTGACCTGCTTAACATTCATACAAAACATCCAATTAGCGCACCTAACCACATTCCCTCTTTACTGTTGGTCAAAACAGTGTTTCCAGTTCAGGTGTTTCGCCCAAGGCCAGTTGGTCGGCTTCTTCCTTGGCGCAGCATAATTACTTTTCCCTGTGCCAATTTTAACAACTGCCCGAGGAGACAGCAACAAGTTTAATGTCAAAAATGAATGACTGAGGGTCCATTACGTGCAATTTGCTGTCACATGTGAAAAGACAAAAAACGTGACATTCATTTTGGATCTTATTGTTGGAATTGCGGTCTGATAACAAGGGCCTATTGAGACCTATCAGACCTTGAATTGGATAATTGGGCCAGATGTTATCCAAGGACACAGAGCCTTGTGTTGTTATTCTGGCTTTGTCAAATGTTGTGGATGAGAAACTTGGCCTGATGTCTCAATGAGAAATGCAAGTGGGAAAACGTAGTTTTCAATTAAGTCTAAGTACACAGTGAGTGGATTTAACAGAAGTCAAGTCGCACCGGAACATTTCCACCCAATATCCAATTAGCTGAAGGCAGTGCTTGCATTCGAGGCTTGCACAATTTAGACGAAAGGACACATTTACATATATAATTAAAATACAAACACTGTCCGTCTCTCTGTGCCACTATTTGTCCTAGTTCGTCGTCTTGTCCTCCGTTGAAAGAAAACAAATGTGACATGTCGGTCGACTGGAGAGGGTGATATACTCGGCTACGACGGTGCCTTCTCATGTATTATGTATGATGGGTGTGCTCAACAATCTAGAGGAGAAACACAGGAGGTACATTTGCTCTGCACATTACGCGCAATTAGGCCAACATTGGCATGAACGAGCTGCCGTTGACCTCTAGTGGATGGGAGGCGGATGACGGCACAAAGTACACAGTACACAGTACACACACACACACACACACCTCTAGCTGTGCTAATTTGTATTACCGCCTGCCTGATGCCTGGCCTCGTGTCAGCGAGATACATCTGACAGAGCGTGTTATGGGATGTGCTGTGTATTATAGGATGTGGTGTGTATTATGGGATGTGGTGTGTATTATGGGATGTGGTGTGTATTATGGGATGTGGTGTGTATTACGGGATGTGGTGTGTATTACGGGATGTTGTGTGTATTACGGGATGTGGTGTGTATTACGGGATGTGGTGTGTATTATGGGATGTGGTGTGTATTATGGGATGTGGTGTGTATTACGGGATGTGGTGTGTATTACGGGATGTGGTGTGTATTACGGGATGTGGTGTGTATTACGGGATGTGGTGTGTATTACGGGATGTGGTGTGTATTACGGGATGTGTTGTGTATTACGGGATGTGGTGTGTATTACGGGATGTGGTGTGTATTATGGGATGGTATATGGCTTGCGGGCCTGGGCCTACTGCTGACGTCTCATTATAGAGCTCTGTCCGAGACAATGCTGGGCTTCAACCCAGGGGTGCCCAGGGGCACCCAGTGTCACACTGATTATACCCTATGTAGCGCATTATTGCACGGCCGGCCGCGCGACAAGCTAATACTGCTCCTTGTCCGATACCCAAGCCCAGCTAGACGCCGAGATGTACACACACACACACGCAAACGCACACACATACACTCACGCACACACACACGCCTACTTTATCTCAGTCAATCAATCCCCCTCCTGTGACACCACAAGGTGACACAGAGACGGTGTTGTCCTGGCAACCGTAGCCGCACAACTGTTGCCTGGTCAACAAGCAGGAGCTCAGTGAGGCTTCTGTCAGTAAACACATTGGAGAGCACAGCAACAAGGTGTGTGTGTGTGTGTGAGAGAGTCAAAAGGGTACATGGTTTAGGACTGACAGATTATGTTCCCAGTTTGCCCCCTTAATTGTATGACACGCACACACACACACACACACACACACACACACACACACACACACACACACACACACACACACACACACACACACACACACACAAACACACACACAAGCTGTTAGTTGTCAAACTCAAAATATGCATATTTTAGAAATATATTTACACCCACACACATGTTAACAACTTATATTATCTTCACCGCTGGTTTGGGTCCAGTGAGGTATGTCAATACCACATGCCGTGTCTGACAAAATGATTCATGCTATGCTAATTCACCCTTCAGCACACTCATATCCACTCATTTTCAGCAGAAACCGGGAGCAAAAAACAAACAAATCAACTGACATTTAACCTCTTTGTGCATTCCATTAATACTTTTTTTTGGTTGCATACATAAATGCTTTACATGTCTATTGTTTTTATTGTGCATGAACATAAACCCCAGGGGTTTAGAGAGAGATCTATAAACACACTCTCCTATGCTGGGGAGGAAATGAACAATGATGTGTTGCTTTCACCACAGAAACAGTTTCATCTCCATCGGAGCGGTGAAAACAAATACGCCGTAATAGAATATGCACACAGCTTCATTTAGGTAAATATCCGAGTAATTATTAATACTTCATCCATCATGGAGCTGGTTTCGCTTTGAGACGCTTTCTTCACGTAAAAAATAAAAAGGCGACGGGCGTCATGCCGCTGATTGACGTGCGAAGAGGGCTGGACAACCCACTGAGTTTAGGAGAAGACAGACGTCTAATTCAAAGGCTTATCCCTCTGGTCTTTGATGTGGAAACACTTCTCTTATTATGCGCCTCTCTCACTGTTGATGCTCTCTCAGATTCTCAAACGCACTAAGCAATACAAAAAAAACAGAAACTTCTAACAGAAAGAAAATAACTAAATGTGAGAATAAATGTAGAGGCAAAACAAAGGCCTTCGTCTCAGGCTGAGGAAGTCTGTGTGTTTTTTGGTGATGTTGTTGTTGTTGTTGTTTTTGTTGTTGCGAGAGGCAGACTTAATTGGCTGTTTGAAACAACAACAAAAAATCTTGAGAAAGGACCTTGAATGACCACGGCAGCCCTCGGTTTTCGGCTGGCTGCTTCACACTTCACACCAAATCCTCTCTCTCTCTCTCTCCCTCTCTCTCTCTCTCTCTCTCTCTCTCTCTCTCTCTCTCTCACTTCCTCTCTCCCCCTCCCTCTCCCTCTCTCCCCCTCCCTCTCCCTCTCTCTCCCGCGCTCTCTATTGGGCCTGTTTCTGGACAGCGTCCTGAGAAAACAACGCTGGCCGTAATTTCCATCCAATTTGCCGGGCTGCTCTCTCGCCGTGAGCGCTGACAGATTGTCATATTTTGGCCGCGCTCCCAGAGGAACGGCGAGGCGAGAGGCGGGAGGAGAGGGCAGATAAACGGGCTATTAGCGGCCACGCCAGGTCGTTGCTGAATTTTTAAACCCCCCCCCCCCCCCCCCCCCCCCCCCCGCCCCCCTTCACCCCAACAGTACACCACATATCCCCTTAACCCCACCACCATGCCTGTGAATAAAGCGATGGCAAAACCTCCACATGCAATTGGCAATTCCACCGCTGATTCAGGGCTATTGTAGAACTGCATTGCTTTTCATTGCATTGATTTATTTACTCTTCTGATGTGCTTCTTTGAAAAGGTCATCACGCACACACGCACAGGCACACACACACGCACGCACGCATGCATGCTCACACACAAACACACACAGGCAGCTTTGCAGTCGTGCCCCGTGGCATGAAAACCATCTGCTGCGAAGTCGAATAATGTATTGCTTCCAATTGATTGTGTCATTGAGACATACGGTGGCAGATGAAGTGCTGCCCATAAACAGTTGAGTTGTATTTATTTGTTTGCCAGGTCAGCATAAAGCGGTATGAAGCATCACATATGCACAGTAAGCAATTTTTTTTTTTACCGTCATGAATCCATCCAGGAGACCAGAGTCGGGTTTGGGCGGGGCCTGAAGTCGCTCCATGGACCACTTCTCCACGATGGACGTCACCTGGGAGCTTTCTGTGTTGAGGATGCGGAAGCCGGTCATGTTGACGCCACTATAGCGGTACGGCTCCATGTCCAGAGCAAACAGGTCCTGGAATCACCAGCACAGGGGATCAGTATAGAGCTGATCACTAGTAGACAGTAGGGGATCAGTATAGAGCTGATCACTAGTAGACAGTAGGAGATCAGTATAGAGCTGATCACTAGTAGAGAGTAGGGGATCAGCATAGAGTTGGAGCACTAGTTGACAGTAGGGGATCAGTATAGAGCTGATCACTAGTAGACAGTAGGACATCAGTATAGAGCTGATTACTAGTAGACAGTAGATCAGTATAGAGCTGATCACTAGTAGACAGTAGGGG
The DNA here is from genome assembly GCA_030340625.1 of Merluccius polli. Taxonomy (NCBI): domain Eukaryota; kingdom Metazoa; phylum Chordata; class Actinopteri; order Gadiformes; family Merlucciidae; genus Merluccius; species Merluccius polli. The sequence continues at coordinate 13,032 of JAOPHQ010003705.1, read as the reverse complement.
ATCAGTATAGAGCTGATCACTAGTAGAGAGTAGGGGATCAGTATAGAGCTGATCACTAGTAGAGAGTAGGGGTTCAGTATAGAGCTGATCACTAGTAGACAGTAGGAGATCAGTATAGAGCTGATCACTAGTAGACAGTAGGGGATCAGTATAGAACTGATCACTAGTAGACAGTAGGATATCAGTATAAAGCTGATCACTAGTTGACAGTAGGGGATCAGTATAGAGCTGATCACTAGTAGACAGTAGGAGATCAGTATAGAGCTGATCACTAGTAGACAGTAGGAGATCAGTATAGAGCTGATCACTAGTAGACAGTAGGAGATCAGTATAGAGCTGATCACTAGTAGACAGTAGGAGATCAGTATAGAGCTGATCACTAGTAGAGAGTAGGGGATCAGTATAGAGCTGATCACTAGTAGACAGTAGGGAATCAGTATAGAGCTGATCACTAGTTGACAGTAGGGGATCAGTACAGAGCTGATCACTAAGTAAGTAAGCAAACTTTATTTATATAGCACTTTTCACAGATAAAGATCACAAAGTGCTTCACAAAAACACAATACAATAAATATATCATAAATGAAATACAATACAACAGTATAAACATAAAAATACACTGAATAAAACAAATTAAGACATTAACTAAAAGCCTGCTTAAATAAGAAAGTTTTCAGCTGTATAGAACTGATCACTAGTAGACAGTAGGAGATCAGTATAGAGCTGATCACTAGTAGACAGTAGGGGATCAGTATAAAGCTGATCACTAGTTGACAGTAGGATATCAGTATAGAGCTGATCACTAGTAGACAGTAGGAGATCAGTATAGAGCTGATCACTAGTAGACAGTAGGATATCAGTATAGAGCTGATCACTAGTAGACAGCAGGACATCAGTATAGAGATGATCTCTAGTAGACAGTAGGAGATCAGTATAGAGCTGATCACTAGTAGACAGTAGATCAGTATAAAGCTGATCACTAGTAGACAGTAGGAGATCAGTATAGAGCTGATCACTAGTAGACAATAGGAGATCAGTATAGAGCTGATCACTAGTAGACAGTAGGACATCAGTATAGAGATGATCACTAGTAGAAAGTAGGAGATCAGTATAGAGCTGATCACTAGTAGACAATAGGAGATCAGTATAGAGCTGATCACTAGTAGACAGTAGATCAGTATAGAGCTGATCACTAGTAGACAGTAGGAGATCAGTATAGAGCTGATCACTAGTAGACAGTAGGAGATCAGTATAGAGCAGATCACTAGTAGACAGTAGGAGATCAGTATGGAGCTGACCACTAGTAGACAGTAGGGGATCAGTAGTAGACAGTAGTGGAAGGAGTACTGAGATATTTTACTGAAGTAAAAGTAGTCATACCACACTGTAGCCACACTTTTACTTTTAAGTAAAAGTCCTGCATTGAAAATGTTGCTGAAGTACAAGTCCAAAAGCGTTCAAAAAGTGCATCAAAATATACTTTAAGTACCAAAAGTAAAAGGAAAAGTCATGCAGAATGGCTAATTTCAGAATAATATATATTATATTATTGTATTATTATGTGTTCATCGCTTTAATGTTGCAGCTGGTAAAGGTGGAGCTCATTTTTATTTATTTATATATATTTTTTATATTACTTTACAAACTGCTGGGTAGCTTATGAATTTCCTCCTGGGGACCAATAAAGCCTTATTGATATAATAATATTGTTTATTTATTGATTAAAAATTGAATCAGAAAGTAACTAACTAATGCTGTCAGATACATGTAGTAGACTAAAAACAATAAATAACAATATTTGCCTCTGAGATAGTGGAGTAGATAAGGTAGCAGAAAATAGAAATAGGCCTACTCAAGTAAAGTACAAGTACCTCAAATTGCTACTTAACTACAGTACTTGAGTAAATGTATTTAGTTACTTTCCACCACTGCTAGTAGATGTACACTAGCAATGGCTGGACCATATTAGAACTGCACTAGCAATGGAAGAGGATGTCTTCCTAATGTAGTGTCAGGCCCCCACAGTTAAAGCGATGGACAACAGGATCTTTAAAACGTAATAACGCCATAACATATCATGTGAGGGATGTATCCAGACTACACGAGTTTGAGTTTATGATTCAAATCATAAACTCACATCCTAAGCACTACACTATCCTGCTACGTTTTAGTTTTCCCAATACCCACTTGGTACTGGAACTGCCACATTTAATGGAAATGTTGCGGAACAGTTTGTGCAATCGATAACAAACATTTTTTGCCAAACGCAAACAGTATTTTCATTTCTTCTTTTTTTTTTTTACAAAACAGTTAATGCTTATATATTTATTCAGCCCCGGAGGCTTTTCACTTACCTGGTTTTGGCCGAAAGTAATTAACTGTCTATCATTGGTGGATGCCTGCTTACTTCACAGCTGCTCCAGCGAGTAATAAATTACAGATAGGGGCCAGATTTCGGCAGACAAGGGCGAGAAGTGCGGCAGCGTTTTGGAAGCACATATATATATACACATGTGCACCAGGACTGGTTTTATCTCTGGCGGGGCCAGTGGCCTTGATTAAGCCAAGGCTGTTCAAGGTTACTACAGGCTGAGTCCTGGCGGTCCATCTATCATCTGGAAGTAAAAGGACACCGTCACCCCGTGTTCCCGCCGCACGGCGTGGCGTGGCACGTCTGGCGGCCGACCAGGCGGCTGTCTCTGAAATACAACCGCCGTGGGCAAAAGGACCAGGGGGGTGATGGACGCGAGAAACGGAAGGAGTGTGTGTGTGTGTGTGGGGGGGGGGGGCACACTCAGAAGGACACACAACGCTGTCCTCTGGTCCTCTGGTGACACAGAGTCTGTGTTGCTGCCAAACTCGGTGTTTAAAAGAAGAAAAAAGAAAGGCATGTGTGCAGATGGACACGCAAGAGCACGGCACAGCAACAAGAAGAATTAAACAAAGATCTGTAATCACCATTGTCTTTCCTTTTTCCCAATGTCATGCCTGCTGTCTCATTACTCCCGCCCCTCCCCACACTGTATCCCCTCCCCCATAACACACACACACAGCTTTGGGTGAGGGATGGAAAAGCACAGGGGGAAGGGTATCCTCCACGACACACAAGAAATATGTCTGCTTCGACCTTTCCCGCCAAAATCCTTCTTCCCCTATGTGTGCTAGGTGACAACGAAGCAGGGCCATTTCTTTGCTATGGGTCTGTTCTGGACCAAAGGATTGCCTTGTCGGCTCACCGCCATTATCTCTTAGTCTTTTCTGCCGTCAGTGCTCGGGGAAGATATAGACACCATTTTCTATCTGACGCACGCTCCGCACGGCAAAAGATGTCTTTGTAGTGACGAGATGAAAGAACTTCAATCGCAGCCGGAGTCACGGTTAAATATATCAAACCTGCTCTGGTTTGCTATGATCAGTACTTAAGGTTTTCTGGACAACAAATCTATGTAAATGAGGGTGCATTTCAACAAGGAAGTCGACGCTTCAACTGGAAAATACTAAATGATTGATAAGAAGTGTGTTAAATGTGAGGAAATTGTGGCTTTAGGCCCACTAATAACTACATACAAATACAACCATGTAGCTTTGAAAATCACCAAGTCACTTACCAGGGTAGTGAAGATATAATGGTAGTATTCAGTCATCATCCCCATAGCCAGAGCCTGAAGGGAGAAGGAAGGATGTGAAGCAGGTCACCTTTACCTAACTCTCCACTCGCTGAGTATTATTCAAACACAAGGAAAATGACCAACAACCCAACCTGCACCCATCACTTTTATTAAAACGATTAGAAACTGTGAGTGGAATTAAAGAATAAAACTCATCTACCTGCAACCCAAACGGCACAGGATGTATTTTTCTCAATGCAAGTCTAATCACAGATGCAGCGTTATGTTGGGGGTGGAGAGGAAGTGTCTGGAAGCACCTCTAGGTTTTTAAATGAGCAAGCCCTTTGAAGTGGTGGGTGGGTTTTTATTACACATCATTTCAAATAATATTGGAAGAAAAGATGGCTGCAGAGTACAAAAAAAGAAAAAAAAAGTTACATATGCCCGTTTAAGATATTCATAAGATACAAATGAATAATTAATGTCCCTCAGACTAATGGCATGGCACTAAGTACAGCGATAAAAGCCGTTTGTAATCACAGAATGAGCCAAGCTTTGAGGAATCATTAGATTGTTATCATTGGAGTGTTTGAAATTGACTTGCATGTGCTGATTTCATAAAGCTTGCATTATTTATTTTTATACCCTTTTGTAATTTTGTTTTTCATCAGTAAAGTAATACAAAAAAGAAAGCATGAGATGGTCTAATTTTTCTTCCACAGGTGAAGTTACGTAGTGAGTTGAAACGGCACAGGGCATGGTCCGTGAACTGCCTGGAAATTCAATTAAGCTATTTCTATGAGTTCTCATCAATAATGTGTTCTGGTTAAATTAATTTAACAGCCTACAAGAAGAACTGGACTAAACCCAACCCCAAAAATAAAATAAAAACCTAATGATGGCCCAAAGGAGAACATCCATTACGACTGTCGGTAATAGAAATCTCATATTCTATGATGAGATCAAATACTTTCATTAGTGGAATTAGGAATTAGCTTTAATAAATCAAATGTAATTCAGTCACACATTTCCAGATGAACCACATATGAGGCCTTTGTTATGCGCCCACAGATCTCAGGTCACCAGGGACCGGCCTGCTCACTGTTCAGACCATGCATTCGTGAAAAGCAGCTTTTTATGTTTTTATGCACCACATATCTGGAACAAACATCCCAGACCATCTGAGGTCTGCCTCAACACGATACACTTTTAAATCAGGGCTCAAAACCATTCTGTTTGGTGCAGCATTTTATTGAAAACTTACGACGGCGTATAAGGGCCATTGTAGGTACAAAAATAATAAAAATACAGAGAAAAAGATTAAATTCATAAATTAGCGAGAAAGAAATGTGGCTATTCTCTGAAATTAAAGTGGTACATTTACAAGAACAAACTCGGGAAATTTACAGGAAAAAAAACTCAAATATTATCGGAGATAATAAAGTCATACATTTGCGATAAAAAAACTCTGAAATTAAAGTCACAAATTTACAAGAAAAAAACATGGATGAAGTCAAGGAACTACATTGCAAGGTTGGATGAACCTCCTCACACCACAGACGTCACGTTATCTGATCCGTCCTGCCTGATCGTTGATGATCGGTGGTGATTCTGGACTAAAATTGTTTAGGCAAAGTATAATTTGATTAGGTCATCCACTGCAAGCATAATACATGGAATATGTAATCGGTGTGATGAGGTTCATCCAACCTTGCAAATTGAAGCAATGTGGTTCCCTGACCAAAAAAACTATATTTTCTCGTATATTTGTGACTTTAATCTCAGAGTTTTTTCTCACAAATGTATGACTTTAATCATTTTCTCTGAATATTACCCCCCTCCCCCGGGTCCATATTTACATTTTACCTACAATGGCCCTAATATGCCATTATAAAAACGTGTTTGCACTAGTATATTTATTATTGTACTATCATAAACCTTCGTTTTCCAGTTCTCTTTTCAATGATTTGCCTCTTACTGTGTTTCAATGATTGTCCTTTTAATGAATTTCATAATGTGATTCCTGCCTCTGCAAAACCCTATGAATGGCCTTGTGTTGTGAAGGCTACTATATAAATAGACGTGCCTTGCCTAACAGCTATGGCCTCTAAAGGCAGACCCTATGGGGCCAACTGTACCTGCTTCAATATCCAGGCGGCCATCTCGTGTCCACAGTCGAAGATCACGTGGAACTCCTTGGCTTTCTTCATCTCCTTCAGGAGTGGCTTGGCGTCCTTGGTCTCCCCCGGCAACTGGCGTATCTTCAGGCGGAGGTTGTAGCGCGACGGAGCCTTGATCAGCTCCTGCAGTCGAATGAGACCTGTGGGGGGGGGGGGGGGGGGGGGGGGGGGGCGGGGGAGAGAGAGAGGGAGAGAGAGAGAGAGATAGACCACGTGCATGTAAAGTATATGTAACCCAAGAGAGTCTGTCGATCATCTAGTAAGTCTGTCGATCATCTAGTAGTGGAATCTGTCTATTGGAAGCGTCCGTGATTCATTTGAGCATAGATTGAAATATATACAAATGTTTTATATATTGAAATATATACAAATGTTTTATATATTCAAATATATGCAAATGTTTTATATATTCAAATATATACAAATGTTTTCGGATGAAAAAGGGTCCATGTGAATAGATTCCCTAATCCATAGTAGATTAACTCTAGCTTTTACTTAAAAGTAGTGCTCAACAGGTAAAATATGGTAGATGGACTGCATTTACATAGCACTTTTCTAACCAGTGGCCACTCAAAATGCATTACAATTTGTGACTCACATTCATACACTGATGGCGGCTGGCAAGCCACCAGGTCATGAGCAGTTAAGGTTAGGTGTCTCTTGCTCAGGGACACCTCAACACTCGGCTAGGAGGTGCCGGGGGTCAGACCAGCAACCTTCCGGTTGCTGGAGCCACTGCCGCCATAAAATAGTATTTATTATGCATTTGTGATACTTGTCCATCTCTCTATCACACACAAATGTGTTTTGAAAAATAAAAATGGTTCAATAGGTACTACTAGGGACCCCCCTTCGACATCTCAATCTCCCAGCAGGCTGTAATCTCTATGAGAGAGAGAGAGAGACAGAGAGAGAGAGAGAGAGAGAGAGAGAGAGAGAGAGAGAGAGAGAGAGAGTGAGAGAGATGAGATTGCAATGAGATTCAGTCCCTCTGTGGCCGGGCTGGGACTCTGGGATGAAAGAGGCCGGAATGATGGGAGAAATGATTGCTTGTCATGGGCATAAAAATGGCCACAGAGAGAAGAAGGTGGGCATAAAGAGACTCGATGGGTCGAGAGGGAGATAGAAATCCACCCCCCCCCCCTTTCACCTTAGAAACGCTGTGAGAAAGAGTATAGGTTGTCGTTTTTTTTCTTCTTTTTATTTAAATGAAATGCAATGCTGGCGGTTTCGCTGAGAGGTCCACTGGGGGGCTGGGCTGAGGTTGGTCCTCTGGAGGTGCTAGTGTGTGATGGGAGGGAGGTGGGAGACACTGGCCTGCGGAGGGAGGCGGAGGGCTGGGCAGGGATGTCCCCCCCCCCTTGGGTGTAGCTGTGAGTGATCTCAGTTATTCTTCTTTGGAGCGACGGACCAACAGACAGACAGAGGTTGGAGCACCCGGCACCCTAGCGGTCTTGCCGACGTGGGGAGGTCAAAAGACATTTGGGCATTTGATGAAACGCCATCAGCTCGGATCACATACCCGCCCCCACCCGGATCCTCCAACAGCTGTGTGTGTGTGAATATTTCTACTCCCATCTTCAGTCTTACCCATCTGCCGTCCAATCAGCTGCAACGGGGGCCCTGAAGCATGAAAGTGTGACATTACAACCCGTGGTGCATGTGTGTGTGTGTGTGTGTCAGCATGTGCATGTGTGTGTGCGTGTGCTACTGCCAGCCCTAAAACTGTCATACTCTAAAGGTGTAAGGTATCTCGCTGCCAAAAATAAGAAAAAAGGACTATCTCCCAAGAGGTGCTCCCCCTCACCCCTCCCTGCTCTCACCCACCCCTACCTGCTCTCCGCCACAACCCCTCTCCCACCCCACAGAGGGAGGCATGGGGGAAGGGTCACCTGTTAAGAGCACCACAGCCTCTCATCAGGGGGGGGGGGGGGATTGATGGGGGATCCAAGCATTAAGGTGTCACAGGGTGGGGGTGGGGGTTATGTTTGTGGTTGGGTTGAGGGGTGGGTGGGCAAGGGGGGGGTGGCTGAAGGGTCAAGGCGATGAGTGACACCCAAGCAATCATTGGGGGGAAACCATTCAATGGGGTCTTGTTTCAGGGTTAATGTATGGCCACATGCTGGCATGCGCTGAAACGCTGGCCCGTTCCAATTATATAACGTGAGTGACAGGCGGACGAGAAGGCAGTCTTTTTTTTCTCTTTGCAAGTAGCAAAAGAAATGGTGAAAGTTTTAGAGAATCGTGACCTTTTGAAACTCCTCTTTTTTTTCCCGTGAAGACAATAGAAATTCTGATGCCATTATGCAACTAGGCATAGCAGTGAATTGAAAGTTCGCTCTACACTGTAGAGCGACTGTCTCATTCACATTAAGTTGTCATTCTCACAAAGCCAAATTGCACCTAAATGGTGAAGACGCATTGAAATATCGTTATTGTTTCACTTAAGCCATTAGCTTTTCGAACACCATGCACTCCCCACCTCCCACGTAGAAGAACATCGCCACAGCAGCCACGATAGCCATTGTTAACAAGTATCCAAGTCTATTTTATATTATTAATGGTAGTTTTCTACCCTCACGCATGGTTATTCGGTAACACTTTATAATAAGGTGCCATAATAAATAGCAAACAAGTCATTACCTAACCCTTTGTTAATATTTGTTAATTGTTACTAAAATATCTATTTGCCAAGTTTATAGTTTTTTCATCATTAATTAAATATTAGTTGTTTGCATAAAATCTGTATGTTAATGTTTTAACAAATAGAAAACAATTTATTAACTAATATTTTATTAATATGTGTTATAGTAATAGTAATAGTTAACTAAATGTCTTTTTGGCACTAACTAAGTAAGTAAGTTATTTCTTACATCATTTAAATGTTAAATGTGTATTTACAAACTATATGTTAATATAAAAGTTAATGACATATTATTATTTAACTAATTGTTATCATACCATGGTCTGGGTGAATACTTGATTCTGATTGGCTGGAGGGTGTAGGTTAAAAAGTGTTAATGTACACCTAGGAAAGACGTTGATGCTATGAAGACGCTAAGGCCACGTTGCTTGGCAACGCCTGCATACGGGAGATATTAAATAGCTCGACTTGTAAAAATAAAAAAACCCTCACGATTTTAACTCTAAAACACATTAAAGTATCATTAATTGATTAAATATTTCTTTATTTCGTAAGTGACCATGGTATAAGCGGGATAATGCCCTTCGAGGTGTCCATTAACAGAAATTAATGGACGACGCGGAGGCGTGAACCGTCCGACACGAAGCGGAGAACGGTTGCTTCCACGAAGTCCATTCTTACAAATTATTTATTTTACATGAATGTCTGCCCCCACAGCTAGCGTTACAAGATAATTAGCGGTTTTCGAGAACTTTGGTTCCATTCGATTAGAATGATAACTGATCCCAGAGAACGGTCCAACTCGGTGGACATGTTATGATCATATGGTCTAATTTTGCGCCGGAATTGTCCTTTAAACTGATCAAATAAGATGATCAAACTAGAATGACATTGGAGAGTTCTTTGAGAGTTCTTTGACTTTATAAATAAAGTATTTTCATCCCCCTTCCCAACAGTGTGTGCTGAGATCATTCATTTCCAGTGTGAGAGACCCACTGTAAAATATTTGCTATCGTTAATAAATGTTATACGAAATATTTGTAAATAATTAATAATTACTGTTCCAACTTTATTATAAGGGTCCCCCGTACTAATAGTTATAGATTACTAATATATTAATTAAGCTTAACCAACTTTATTATAAGGGGCCCCATGCTGATAGCTATATATTACTAATATATTAATTAAGCTTAACCAACTTTATTGTAAGGGTCCTATGAGGAGTGGTTCATATTGGGATAGGCAGAAGCACAGTTTAATAACAATTAGTTAAATAATAATATGTAATTAACTGTTATATTAACATATAGTTTGTAAATAAACATTTAACATTTAAATGATGTAAGAAATAACTGTTAATTAGTGCCAAAATACATTTAGTTAACTATTAACAAATATTAATACAATATTAGTTAATAGATTGTTTTCTATTTGTTAAAACATTAACATACAGATTGTATGCAAACAACTAATATTTAATTAATGATGAAAAAACTATGAACTTGTTCCAAATAGATATTTTAGTAACAATTAACAAATATTAACAAAGGGTTAGGTAATGAATAGTTTACTATTTATTATGGCACCTTATTATAAAGTATTACCTAAAGTATTAATTTGTACATCTGTGTGTTCTGGGTAATGTAGGTCTTGTGTCTTTTTGCTTATTTTCCACCATTGCTCAGTCTTATGGAAGACTGACATGCGCAGCACCTGGAGGGACTGGGGCCGAACAGTAAGCCATTGATTTGTGAGCCAAGTTGACAGGTTACAAATACCTGACTGCATTTGTGGGGGAAAAGCAACATATTTTTATACCTCGCCAGCCAGGTGCCTGTTACTCAAAACCATACCATTGTTATCAAAAATCTATCAACAATAGAGTTGGCATTTCCAGGTATACAAAGTAAAAGTCCTCCTCAGTTATTTTGATAATTTAGTGCAACATTAAGGAGCAACCCATGAGAAATAAGAAATTAATAATAGTTCAATAATAAGTCATTTAGCTGGCTTGGGGAAAAAACTAACAAATACGGCAGGGACTTTTAATATCTAGACCTGGAACTTTCCCAGCCTCTCAACAACATTACTACTACTAGAAGAGGATATGAAAGAACGACACCAACTGTACCTGTACCTGTGCTGTCATCGTACACCACCGTGACCGTCCGCCAGCGGAAGAAATGCACCAGGTCCAGGATGGCCCGGCTGAGGGAGGAGAAGTCGGGGTACAGGCTGACGTAGTAGGAGTCTCTGTTGTCGGACACCTGGTGCTTCCACCTGGTCTGGATGTGGGGCACACCCAGGGCGTTGCAGATAGACTGTACCGCATTGGCCGACGAGCTGTGGGAGGGGCCAAAGATGGCCGCCACGCCCAGAGAGAGCTGGTCGCACGCTAGTGAGGAGGGAGAGAGAGAGAGAGAGGTTGGACAGTGAGTGAAAGGACTGGTAATTATATGTGTAATAATATTAAAAAAATAATAATATCATAATTAATAATTAATTGATGTTTTTGTCTTTTTTTCATACACTCAAACACAACAGACAACATATATAAATTATATTTACAGATAATCACAAAAGTGTGTTGTCGGTGCTTCTGCTTGACTGTTTTAGTTTTAGTTTGAAAGCCATTTGTGATTGAAGTCAAATTAAGCAATGGGATGATTTTCTCATGACACAGTTGTAAAATCTTGGTGGTGCCCTGTTTGAAATACCATAGTTAGACAACTAATTAGCTGTTTCTGCTCTGGATACTCATAGTAACGACAGACCGAAACCACTCCATGTGTGGAACAAAACAAACACCAACACTATGTAATTAAAATCTCCCTTTATGGAAGCACTGTGTTTTACTTTTAATTAAATGACGGTCTTATGGGCATTCGGTTTTGTTTCTGCCCTGTCCTAACGCTTAAAAAGCCCAATAGCATCATTTCAATGAATAAACAAAAAACACCCAGGGGTGTTGAAGGCCAAGACATAGTAGTTTCCCATGTTAAAAAACCTGATATGATGTTTGAATGCTAACAACAAATGTTAAAAAAAAGCAATACAACAACAACAAAGCCCAGAGGTAGGCTGGCTCACCTTTCCGCGAGGCCTCGAAGCTGTCAAAGATGTTGATTCTCTGGATGTCATAGGTGAGTGTGGTGTTGGGGAGCAGGGTGCGGTTCCTGTTGATTGTGTTCAAGGCAAATTTAAAGGCGAGTTCCTCGGCTCCTGAGGGGCCGCTCTCGATGGATTCAAATATTCCACCTGTGGGGTAAAGTAAAAAAAAACATACAAAGACAAATGAATACCATTAAGAACAAACATCACGATCAGGATAGAGTCCCAAACCAGTGCCATTTCAAACAGAGGTTAGCTAATATATATATATATATATATATATATATTACTGATTTCAGCTCCTTTGAGATGTGTTGCGACACATTTTCTTTGTCGGGAAAACCTTTGGTGACCTTTGGCGTTACACGATCCATTCGCCGTCGTGCATGTATCATGTATCTACAGTGTCGATTAGAGTGTGGGAAGCTTCATGTATTAGCATTCCCTGGCTGTCGCCTGTGTAATTAGCTAGGCAATTAAGCAGGTCAGCAAGGTGAGTTCACACAAGGTTGGCTGTCTGTCTTTAGCACCCTGTCGGGCCTGGACGGAAACAGTTCACTCTTCTTCATTGTGTTTCATTGATCAAATTAAGTGTTCAAATTAGAGAGGCAGGATAAGAAAGAGAGGAATAAACCAGAATGGACCACAGGAAAATACATCAAAAGTGTGCGAAATAAAAGGACAGAAAAACAAGCGAGAGCCATTAGAGCGAGATACATTTAGATTGTGTTAAATGAATTGGATAATCAGAATGAACAGGTTCTCTGGGTTATTATTGGTCAATAATAAGCACTTTCTCCACCATTATCTTTGCATCAAATGTAATCATTGCTCTTGTTGCTGCTTTTGAACCTCGTTAATCGGCTTTTGAGACATTTTCTTTGCTTTTCATTTGCAACACAGCTATTCTAGGCTAATGACTTGGTAATGTTTGAACCATAAACTGTATATAATATATACATAAACAGCTTGAACAACAGATTACAACACCTAAATCATCATTGGTAGAAACTTTAGCCTGTAGCGTGTGGCCACAACTGGTACCACACCCTAACCTTTCAAATTAAATTTGTCGGAAAATCATAAAAACTTTGTAAAAATTGATTTTCCCCTTTTGGATAGGAAATTGCTTGCTTGCACTTTACATTAGTTTGTACTCATTTGTGAAAACAGAACCAAATTAAATTGAAAATCCTGATGCAACAGAGCAATCGTCCTATTTTGTGCACCATGGTAATATAATCACAATCTGTCGCCTACTTTGTATTATTTTGAGAAGCCTACTGCAGGAAAGATGACTCATGTTCCAGCTTTTCCATCCAAACTACTTGAAATTCATTCTGGAAAGAAACAAGAATATATTTTGACATTAACAATTAAAGCAGTCGATGCTTGGTAGCCTGTATTCAAACTGCACAGTGCTGAATGGTGTTCAAATTAAATATTGTGTTATCCAAAATGGTCCAAACAGCTAATAAGTTGTGGAAAA